>CAXIVR010000007.1:46961582-47561582 GCA_964035755.1 Teleogryllus oceanicus | reverse complement strand
CGAGAAAAAATCTTAAACAATTGATTTTTGTCATATGCCCACAAAACGTACGTTTAACGTTATATTTATGTTTCATCACGATCGTTTCGTTTGACGATTACCAAAATATTCATTACAGTTTGACTGGCCGGTACACCTTGCCATCGACGGCTCGGTTTCTTTTATTTATTTAAAGTCGCTTTCTAACTACAAAGGTCATTAAACTATTGTTATGATTTTATAGTGCATCAAACGCGTACAATTTATTTCGTTGACTTTGTTATTTTATTCTTTTGCTGTTAAATTGGCGCACGTGTGATATACGCGCACGTTTCCTTGAGCCCTAGAATACTTACCCTCACTTCTTTTCTAATATTAGTTGAGTTATGAATAAGTGATAGCAACGAACATTGTTAACAAAATCTGATAACCATAAATGTTCGCTTCCGTTCGATACAAACTATTTTGCATCGAGAAACGAGCTATAGATTTGATATTAGAGTTCTGTCGATATATTTATAAAGGCTATTAATATTATATTAATAACGCGGACATTAATAAAGGCTTCAAATATTTTAATTTTTTTTATGGTGTATTAAATTAAAATTTAGATGCAGATAAATAATAAAAGTTATTAACGATGTTAATAAAGAAAGAAAACTACATAATGAGCCCGCTGGACGGAGTAGGCCTACCCGTGCTACGAATGGCTGCGCGAGAGATGAAATGTTAACGAGGGAGATAATTTTGATGCTTAACTTTTGAGTACTGGTTTTAAAAAATATGAATTCAGAGCAAGCAATTTCTAAAAAAAAGTTAATAATTATTTTTTGGCTACTGGACGATGCTCAGTGTGTAACCAGATGCAATATGTTAAAGACGGTGTACCTGAAGATTTTAGAAGAAATAGAACCGCGTCTGGAATACCCTTCTTATAGCAATAAGACGCCCACGCAGCAGCACTTGCATAGCACTTGATAGCTTTAAGCTTTTGTGCTACAGGACATTTTCATCTTGTGGTCGGCGATTGCAACGGAATTTTGACATGCACAGGATACTCTACCTATGTTGCACCTACACACGCGGCAGGATTTGAAGTTGTGTGATGCGCCAGTGAAGGACTACGCAATCCTCAAGCATACATGTATCATACGTATTTCGATTTTCAATCGACATTATCATATGCTGAGTTGTGTCTATCATTTCACTGAATACGATGCCGTATGCGAATTAGTACTGTAACGAATATTGCGTCATCTGCCGGCGTCTCCATGAACTACATCTGTGCGCGGACTGAGACATCTACCGGCGACCCTCGAAATAGATGGTCCCAGAGTGTTCGCGGCGCTTATCGCAAAGTCCAGAAAATTCTCGACGGCGCCCGCCGAGTATAAAATACGTGGCGGTCGGCGACCGCGAGTTAGTAGGAAGTCTGAAGTGGAAGCTGAGCTGCGAAGTGTGTGCATCGCGGTGAATAGCAGTGCAGTGATTGTGCTCAGTGCCGTGTACCGTGGCCAGCGCCGTGAACTCTGGTCAATGCAGTGGACTGTGGCCAGTGCATCGAACAGTGGTCAGTGCTTAGGGCTGTGCGACAGTGTAAGGGAAGTGAACAGTGAAAATAAATAATCAAGAGAAGTGTGCCGTATAAAGAATAATTAAGTGAAGACTATCTGTACATAAATCAAGTGTTTTCAGTGATTGTATTAAGAAACAAATAAACGTTTTTGTTAATAATATCTGTGTTTTAACTCACCATATGAAAACGTGACAGTACTATATGTTGGAGATAAATCTGAAAATAAGGAAAATCCCAGTTTTCAAATAAAATTCCCATTTTTCTCGGTTCTTTCAAATTCCCGGTTTTTAAGTATTCCAGGTTCGCTGGTCACTCCGAGTAAGCTGCTGGCTTACTATTTTATTGAAGAAATCTCTTACGACGTACTCAGAAATCGATGAAAAAAAAAGAGAAAACATATATTACTGATGCACTACTTGCTTATTTTTTCGAGGAAACGTAATTTGGTACAACGCATCATTATGGGACAAATCATTTAGTATTAACAGTACTAATATCTTCCTTGAAAGGACAAATACTTACACTGTAACAGGGGAAAATGACCACATCATGAGAATTGCATTGTTTTTATTATGAAGAAGGGATAGAAGGTAGAGTAATTGAGGAAGAATTTGTGGAAGTGGTCGTCAACCTTTAGCAAGGAAAGGGCACATTAAGAAGATAGAGAAATTAATATACACTACAGAATATTCACTGTCATAATTACTATCGGCTAATATTATTTCAATGCTAATTTGTATGAAGTTAGTTATTCGATTTGTTCGTATTGACTCTAACATACGTGGGAATTCAAATTGCATTATGTATATGTCTTATTAAGTATCTTTAAATGAGTTTAAATTCTTCCTGGTTTAAAATGAAAGATTATTACCTTATTACACATTTAGTGCTTATCCTGACATCGATGCGTGTACATAAATCTTATTAATAATACTGAATTTTAATTGTTGAATTAATACTCTTTCTGTGGGGTACTTTTATTTTGGTGTTATGATGCAAATGTTACAGATCTATATTTCAACTAGGACAGGAACGAAGGAATCTTCCAATCCAAAAAACAAAATTGAAAAGTTGTAATCATTGCTCATTTTCGTAATGCAAATCTATTAAATCCCATGTCTTTTACATCTCTTTTGTTTCTCTGCTCAATGTTTGTTGAATACATAATTTGATAACTTTCATAATATTACCAGTCTAATATTTGAACCTTAGTGACTCGTGCCGCAGTACTTCGTACGTAACTGGAACTATTATTGCCATAGGTGTCAGATAAAATTAGCGCGCTTTCTGATATCTGACCAAACCTTGCAGAAGGCATTCATCTGCATCCTCGTCGATACTCAGTTGCGTAAGATTTACTGCATTGGATAGACGATTCTGTTTCCGGTGGAAAGTGTTCGTTGGCGTACTTTCTTTGCCGCGCGGGTACCAACATAAGTTTTCATTTTCTTTTAATTATCACAGGATTTTTTTATTTATTGACGTAATCAAACTAATTTATTTTCTCATGAGGAACAATAGAGAGATGAATATTTTTTTGGAAAAGCGGATATGTGAATTAATACATAATAAATCATCAGAAGACGAAATTTATGATCCTGCAAGTGATGCTGAGGAAGAAGTTATAGTGGCCGCGAGTGAACAGGACACGTGATCGGACTTTGATTATGCTAGAAATATTCAAGCAGCGATTTCGTGAGTAGAGATGTTTTCATTGGCAAAGGCAAGGTTACAAAGTGAACTAAAATACCGCTTGTCAGCAAATTTACAAACACTGGAGGTCGTGATGATAGAGAATAATCACTAACAACATAAAGAAATATGTCACATTTGCGGAAGAGCAAAAACCGCATTACTACAATTATTACTGTACTTACTACTAACTGGTGCAACATATTATTAAAGTCATCAAATACATTTTTTTTTTTTATTATTATTATTATTATTATTATTATTTATTATTTATTAAAATTTAAAAGTATTTAAAAAAAAAATAAAAATTGGTTTTTTCTGAATATATATAATAAACATTTTTCTAACAAAAGAGAGTTGGCAAGCAAAGTACGCCGCGGGGGTACTTGTGTAACAAAACATAGCGCGAATAACTAAGAGCTAAGAGTCATTTTTCGTGGCTTGTTTTTACATGGCTAAGTTTTATAAATAAATGCAAAAGATTTTCGCGATGCCGGGTAACTAGTCTTAGGATGCCTCACAATAAGAAACAAATATCTCAATCTCGTCTTTTCGCGGCTTCCGATGAAAAGGAAGATTATGCTCCCCATGATGGCGATGTTTACGAAACGGGTCACAAGTGTTAACAAAATGTTTTAATGACATTTGGTTTCTACTTAAGCCTCGTTCGTGGCCCATCATCTCAATTCTACGTGAAAAAGTCTTCTGTGTTTTAGTAACTCACGGGAAGATCGGATCGTTTAAGTATAAAACAAAAACAAAAAATATTGTTCTAATTTGTTAACAATTCTAACTGCACACACAATTTATTAACTGTTCTAATCACAAGTCCGGTAATTATTAATTATATTAATCAACCAGTAAAGTCAATCAGTCAAATACATCCTGTCAAATATGTATATACAAATCAATACACCTAAGACAATTTATCGCACTCATTCTATTGCTTTTATAATCTCTCATTGGCAACTAATTTTTAAATTAAGAGATAGTAACTGGTGTATTATCACCAGTGTGTGCAAGTTCTTGCGAAACTGAAAAGCTCATTGGGGTAGAGCTCCAATCGCGTTGCAGAACAAATGAAAGCAGCTGCAACTTCTTAATCGCAAAGATTGCTTAGTGTGCGCACATATACTTACGCCAGTCGTTTCTTGCGGCTGGACAACTGCGCAAATAGAACCTCATGTGAAGGATTTTTCTAAAAATTCGAAGAACGTTGTGAATAAAATACTAAAAATTCAAATCTGTCGTTCGTTTACCGATGCAAATAAGTTTTCTACAACTCGGGAGGGAAAATGCCAATTTTCAATTTTTTTTTAAAATTTGTTGCGTCTACACCTTGACGCAACGCGTCTCCAAGCCCCCTTAAGGGGCGTTTAGCGCTTTGCACTTGGGGAGTAATCCTCCATTAATGTGCTTTCTGGAGTAATCCTGCGTTAATTACTATATTTGTCAAGTCTCGTCACGTCGCAGTCAGTCAGTGCCTTTTATCCCTTCGGCCAGGGCTCGACGCCGTTAGATCCCGGGGTTCCTGGCCGGTCACCCAACCACGAACCCGCGAGTCTCGAATTCGCTTAACCTTCGTGACTTCACGGAGCGTAGTAAACGAATTCGGCTAGCGCCGCCGGCTACTAACATCACTTCGTTTATACTTTTATTCATCAATTATTTATAATTAAAATGTTGTGAAGAGATTCCAGAGCTCAAGGAAACGTGTGCAGATGGCACTTCTTGCCCATACGCCGCATACAGCTTTTACTGTTCTACAGTAAATGAAATCAAACCGAATAGTCGATTCGAAGATCAGTTGTAAGGTTTTGGTGTCGTGTGCCGCAGCGCCGGGGCAGTGTGTGGGGGTGGCGGGTGGCGGCGCAGGCCTAGCCAATGTGCTCACGCTCGTCCATCTGGCGGAGGCCGGGCAGCGCGGCGGCGAATGCGTGCAGCCCCAGCGAGTCCCACGGCGCCGCCGACCGCCGGAACCGGAACAGGTGCGACACTGCGGACACACGCCAACACCATCAGCGCTCCCTTCACACTCATGCGTTCAATTCAACTTCCATCCCAACACTTCTCTCCTTGTATTTCGCCACCGAAAATCGCGATCGAAATATCCGAGTTACTCTTGCCATGAAAGATGTCCGATTTTGCCCAATGTTTAACTGACTCGTCATATTCAACTTGGCGTGTTCAGTATATCTAGTCGTATAATATTAATTTAATATATCGTTTCGCTGGTGTTAGTTTAAATGTTAAGTAATATCGGACAGCTTCCATGGCAAGAGTAACTCCGGTTTTTCGATCCTTAATTTCGGCGGCCTAGATATTTGTATTAACAAAATGAAATAGTCAACGGTAAAAGTAAACGACCTCTTCGAGTTGACGACATACTCACGTTTATGCGGTCACTGTATGATGTGTGGGGTAGCAAATTGAGTCAAAAACATATCCAAAGTAGGGTTCGAAACATTGCTCAAAGTGATTTTCACGGCAAGTATTTGCGCAATGCCATAGTAGATACTTTATAAGTACTTAATTGATTTGTTCAGTATCTATTTATCTATAAATTTATGTATTTATTTGTTGTTTGCCTTAAATTTAAGCATGCGGAAGCACCACAATGGTTACAAATGTTGGGCAGCCAAAACACGTCAACTGATCAAGGTTGTGTGTAGCGTAGTTTGTGCATTGAGAGATATATGAAGCTTAAGCTGATGATATTGTGAAGACGAACGATAAGAATAAGAAAAAGGAGGAGGAGGTGGTGAAATTTGGAGTAATCCGTGAGAACGTTTCATAAAATCTTTTTGTACATCATACATGCCACGTGTATTGAGGTTTGAAGTCTGTATATTTCTTTGAAATAAACAATTTCAAAACATGAAAGTAATTCACCGATTACAAAAAACCTCTATGCAAAAGCACTATATAATCAGTTCGGTGGGATAGAAAAATTAGTAAGTACGAAGCTGTGATACAGCAGAGTACAAAACTTACACATTTGACGAGAATCAGTAACGATCATTTCAAAAATTGCGTAGAATTATTGGAACCAACTGAATTATAAATTTGTTGGGAGAAATAGATTGCTGCAAATTAAAAGAAATGTATGGCGTGTTAAAAAAAATTTCAAGAATCTCTTTTTAATACGCCGTACGCGTAACGCCATTTCTCCTTCTTGTGTTCCGTGCGCAAAGCAGCTAATTTTTTTACAATGCGCGAAACATTGCGAATCATGAGCCAAACATCGCGATTCGTGTGAAAAACATCTGTAACGATTCCTAGTTGTCTTTACAACGACTTTGCTTATTATGTACAAACAATAGTGTTCCCACACAGAGTGGAATCCATTTACGTTTGAACAAGAAAGGTATTTCTAGGTATTTGATATTTAATTTATATTCCCCCATTCCCACTCCCTTCACACCACTGCCTTGTGCATAAAACTCTAATAAATGAGGTTCCCAGAGGATTCCTCCTCATAGATAAAATTGACTGGACGCATTGCGTTTCGTTCACGGCGTGTTAAAATGGTATACGGCTAGCGAGGTAATAGTATGAGCGAGAGGTGATACCCACACTCGTCTTCTTGTCGTCCTTGCGACGCTCGGACGACAAACTCGACTCGTGCGCGAATCACCTACTTCGCACTCTCCTTACGTAAACTAATTTCACTCCATACCTCAAATTCCACACCTAGACAACTTCAGACTCCGGAAAACTCCTCATAGAACCCGATTAAAAAATAGATATCCATACCTGGCATTCCTAACCAAATTTGCCGAAATAGATTGTTTTTAGAGGTGTCTGGAAAAGCTTTCCTCACCCGAATTAGTTTTTAGTTTAATTTTAAGGTAATTTAGAATATAAGCCTTCAATGCCTATGTAAAGTGTTATAAGTACTGAACTATGTATGATCTGTAAAAAATAAAATTAAAACACAAAAGTAAACTAATATTATCATATACCAAACATTTTCTAATGTAATTTATAAGCTTGGGAAGTATCGGTGCTTTTATTTTGTGGGAGTGCACAAGAAATCTTTTTAAATTTATTGCACCCGAGCAGGGGATAAAGCAATTTACAGGTCTGAAATTGGATATAAACATTAAACAAATAATACAATGTTAACTGAAAAGCACCGAAGTACTTGCAAAGTAAACTAACTTAAACCAATTTTATCTGTGAGAGGGAATCCCCTCTGGGAATCTCATTTATTAGGGTTTTATGCACAGGGCAGTGGTGTGAAGGGAGTGGGAAAGGGGGAGGGGGAGTGAGCTTAGAATTACGTGTTTGTGATGGTAACGGAGGGCTGAATTGATCTTTGGGAAGGCGTGATTTGATTCTGGTTGGACCATTACTGGATTTTCCCTCGTGGTAGCGTCTGGCACCGGGAACTAGGTTTAGGTTGATGAATTGTTTTGATAATGTTGAAATGTGCTGAGTAATGGTATCGATGTTCAATTCTCTGAGGAGTTGTTTGTTGGATACATACCATGGGACGTTAACCGACGTTCGGAGGATTTTATTTTGAAAAATTTGAATTCCTTTTAGGTTTGTGTAGCAGCGCCCCACACCGGACAGGCATATGTTAGTGATGGTCTTAATGCAGTTTTATAAATATTCAGGGTTATGTCAGTTTGGAGCGCCGATTTACGGTTTATAAGAGGGTATAGGTTGAAGAGTGCAGCATACGTTTTCTTCAGCCGATGGGTAATGTGCGGTTTCCATGAGAGACGAGTGTCTAGGATGGCTCCTAGGTATTGTACGGATTTGTTGGATGGAAGCCAAGGAACTGGAGTGCACAAAAAATTATCAAAGGTAAGATATAAACAGTGCTGAAACTATTTGTATTAGATTCTTCCTCACAAAATTACAGAACAGAGAAAGAAACAAAATACTTATTAGAAGTACATTTTCGGGAATAGTTGACATATAATTATTATTTTGGGCTCTGCTCTCTCATCAGAGACCTTAATTGCATTTCGATAAACAAAGAGTGAAGCGGTAGTAACTCCACTAGTAGTGTTTACAAAACAAGTAATTATTTCCTAGAAATCGGTAACTCAGTATTAAGCAAACATCCAACTAAATTCGACATTGTAACTCATGTATACTCCAGCTCGTGTTAAAGATAATAAATTAAAACAGACTTAAATTTTTTCATGTATACCGACAAACGAAATCAATCGTATATGTACTCAATGATGCTTACGATATTTTAGAATTTTATTTCCATTTCAAAGAAAACTAATTAAACAATTCTTTCATACGACGAAAAGGAAGGTCTGTTATTTATAATTAATAATCCTAGATATGAAAAGCTATTTACGTGTGACAGACTATTAAGGAAGAAAAAGGTACTTTATATTTATATATGCGATAAGCGAGAGAAGAGCCCTTTTTAAATTATTTGTTTGTACGATACTGGCACAAGTAAAGATTAAACGAACATTTGAAAGTACATTTGGGCAATTTTCAATAAAAGTCACAGAATCGTACCGTTTGTTGTTAATACAAAATATATTGCAAGACGCGAGTATGAATAATGACACAAAACAAAACTCGACGCTAAGAATATTAAATAGGAGAAATCGCTATTAATATTAAGGAGAAATCTTTTTTTAAAATTTCTTTCTTTCTTTCCTGTTCAGCACATCATGAAAGTGTTTTGACATGTAGTTCACATATTTACATTGTTGTTCATATTGTTATCCTTTCGGCAAGGGGCAATTAATGATATACTAATAAACTGAAGTCTAGTATAATTATGGTTTGATTATTCATCTAAATTTCGTGGAAGTTCTCTTACTGATATCATGTTATGATGTGCAATAATATACTTAACTCAGGAAAACACACGCACGATGACTATAATAATTATTACGCGAAAAAGTGTATTCCATGTTTTTTTCTGTGTTGCGTATTAATAATTATTTGTTTACCAATATGAACTATTCTCGCAGACTGTACATTCGAATGAGAATAAGTGATACATAAGATCTGATGAAATTAAATAAAATATAATGATGATATATGACATCAAATGTAAGGAACATGAAGTACATGTTGATCTTTCAAAGTCTTTAAATCTGCCAACCGTGATTAACAAAGCTATTTTGTCTATTTTGTTGTAAATTATAATGTCTATTAACTATGTTGTAACTATTAACTACATTGTCTTTTTATAATTATCATGAAAATAGATTGTGAACTGTGATTAATAACGTAATGTGAATATGCTTTCTGCGTAGACATGGTATATAATTTTTCAAACGAAACTCAAGGAGTCAAGAACTTTCTTTGGTTAATTTAAGTTTTCCTTGTAAGTGTGTATCATTATTCAGGTTTCAAAGTAAATTCACCTGAACTCAGTCATGTCAATCACATACGAAATACGAGTTTTTGGAAGGTTTGTTGTATATAGTTTTCGCGGTATTTATAAAAAACTATTCATAAAATTACTAGAGGTACTACCGAATGGCACAGACTTTCTCGTAATAAAGTTTTCTAATTTTCTTAGTGTGGACAGGTACTGTACCCTCCCACTTCCTCTAGACTGCCGTCTTGCCCCTCCCTCTAGCCTGCTGCCATCTATCGCCACCCAAAATACATTTTATTTTTGAAATTTTCTCAACTTTTCGGTTTCCAAATAGTACAACCGAAATATTATTTTAGGAATATTGAAAACTTCTAAAAGCAGGTCCTAAATAGCAATTTTAATTCAAAAATTTGCAATCGTCTTTAAGAAAACAGCGTTAAGCGTTAGTGTAAATGCGAACTATGTAGCTCTTTTTCAAAGGAGTTTTCGAAACACTCCATTTGAAGTAATTTGAAGAACATCTACTCACAAATGCAATAATGTATACAAACTAATGGGAAGTGAATATTAATGGCGCGAGAGGTATTGAAAACAAATTACATTTGTGTAATTTTTGAAAAATCAAAAGAACACACCAAAATTAACTTTACGTCATATTAAATAGCGCAAATAGCACTATCCGTTGGAAATGTATGAAGAAAAAACTGGAGTCATTTTTTAGAATTTGAAAAGGCGAAATTTTGAGCTCATTATCACAGAAAGCTGTTGAGTTTCGAGAAACTTTATTTGAATTATTTAAATTACATGTACTCATCAATACAATAAAGGGAAGAGTATTCTACTCTGTTCTTACAAGAAATTTAAAGAAAAAAATTGGAGCCGATTTTGAGAAAATTTTTAAAATGTCTGGGGCGCTTCATGAAATGTACCATCAAATTTTCAAGAATGTTTTTCAAAATTTCAAAGCTTCAACTAGAGCCAGATGGACAAGGGTTTATTCAATTTGGAAAATATGGGTGTGCAAACGTGTGATTTAGGCGCTAGGTTTGTTCACATACGACAGACGGACGGACGGACGTTTTAAAAAAACCACTTTTTCGGTTTAAGGGGACCCCAAAACGTGTATTTCCGTTGAAATCTCGAAATCGATTTTGCGCAGCTTTACATAACTTTCTCCATACAACGTATATTACTCCCGTATATACGTATGTATATGAGAAAGAGAAAGTAAAAATTAAGAAACAATACTACCTTCAACAACTGGTCTTTTACACATAAGTTTAAACTCAGGTTCAAGAAATTCTGCTGAGTATTATTAAGTTTATCAATGTTATTCCATGTGAATGTTTGAATGAACTGGAGCAGAATCTTTTAAGGTTGAGTTTAAATAAAATTCGGGATACCTCCTCTTGCCATGAAGTTTCGTCGCACAACTCAGGACGAGCAAGAGATCATTTCGTTTCAGTCCGTTTTATGAATATTTTACAAACCACTTTAACTGGCAAGTTCGATTTTTGTTAGACCTGTTGATAGGGAGTCGTAATGCCCTGGCAGAAGTGCTGGCTTGTTCACAGAAAGCAGAATTAGGTTTGTTGTGTATTGGAGAAGTAATATAGGAATTAGCGGTTTTCGCAGACCACTCCAGTCGATGTAATATTTTTATTACGAAATTCATGACAGAAAGCTGAACCGGAAAGAGGAGGTAGTATATTCACGGCCTTTTTTATATTTAGATAAAACTGGAGGTGACAGGGGAAAATGAAGGTTGCGAATAATTCTTAAAAGACCATCCCCGATTTGCCAGAAGGCTAACATATACATTTATAATACGAAAATTCATTTAAATTTGCGAATTAATAAAATACGACGTTAGATAATTAATTACATAGGTGTACCTAAAGAGTCACCATATTTAATTTTCATAAAGAGAAGCTTTGAAGTTGGTAAACAGTTAATACACAGCGTAACTAAATTAATTGAAGAATTAGAGTGCATTAAGTATTCCTTTTTAATTAATAAGAGCGTCCTGTCTTTTAAAGAACTTTTTTATTTGGAAAATGAGCTCAATTATTGATGGTTTAATAATATTTATCATTCGTAGAAATCAATCAATAAAGTGTTGCCTATATTCAATATAATATGACAGGCGAATACACGAATGCTTTATTTAGACGAATATGAACATATACCTTTAGGCGATATTAAATTCTAAAATTGAAGGAAGGAAAAGCTTGTCGATCTCAAATTTAGATTGAGCTCCTATTCTTTGGCAACCTGTTGTATGCAATTCCTTTTGCCCATTTTATGGCGTCTAGGGCAGCAACTTACAATTATTGCCGTGAATGAACGCAAAAAAGTTGGAAATATCAGTTCATAAGCTGATAATGAAGATACGATTTTACTGTTCCTTGAAGTGGATTCTATATTTCAATAGACAGTTTTTTTTGAAAATATGTTAAATTGGGGTGAGTTAGATAAGACAAGAATATCCTTAGAAATGGGTCACAACTATCTGTCACTACAGATGTCAATCTTTATCTTCATCAAAAGACATTATCATATGCATCGTGTGATGGCGAACAAAAAATTTTTGTGAAAAACCTCAAACATAAAGAAAGAAACCTTATTTTCTTCCTTACAACAATGTACTTATTCTTAGCCGAGCATTGTAGAGTGTCAGGGCGCAGCTAAGAACTATTGTTTTGAGCAGTAAGATTCAATTTCTGTGTCCTATGCTATGTAGGTGCACGGCCTCAGCCATTTCTATTGACGTTGCTGCAAATTTGTCATTGCAAAGCATTAGGCAGTCGCTTCGGCCGGGCTCCGTTTTTGCGAACTTTAGAAGGCAGAGGATTATTGCTACAACGAACACCTTTCAGTGCCAGCGACCGGTGGTACACACGGCAGCAAAAGAAAAGACAAAATTTCCGCGCCACGCAGGCCGCAACAAATATACTTCTAATTTTTGAACGCTTTCAAGAGATCAGGCTGAATAAGGCGTACTAGCGTACATGTGCGAGAACTCTCGTATGTTAAGCAACACACCAACATAAGTCGATGCACTGAGATACTGCTCCCGGTATAGAGGAATATATTCTGTATTCCTTCATGGATATGTGTTATTGGTAGTATCGCACCGAAGCACCGAACCGGCAAAAAATGTAACAGAATATCCAAGAATATCTCTTCCTGTATATTACGGTACGAAAAGCGTTTCTTGGAGGTCTATTGCCTCCAAATTTTAATTTTTAAAGCCGTAGAACGCTTCATTAGGAGTTGCTTAACAATAGATATGACTAGAACTGCGGGTTGCATTTAACATGAATATTTAGATGCTTTTTAAAAAACAACTACAAATCCTTCATTTTTTAATCAAAGTGCAATTCGTCTCGCCGTATTTCAATTATCTTTCTTTAGCGACCTCATTTATAAATACTGGTTGCGTGTGACAGCCGAGAATGGTATGCATCTCGATATCTCATGCCCGAGCATCTTGTTTGGGACTATTGCCCACAAAGTTTTGAGTTTGTTGTTAATTTGATTTTTAGTAGAGTTTGTTTCGTTATCCTTCAAACTCTCTGCTATTCGCCGATGTAATTATTCTCTCTACCCGGTCTCACTAGTATTGCACGTTTTTCTTAATTACGTGGCGTAATTTCGATTAAATCGGGAATATTATTAACCGATAAATATCACACGGTCCGTCTCACAACGGAAGCTGAGCTGTCGCGGCCTCGTTACGTCACGGCTGTCGAGTTGGAGGGCGGACGGCCTCCGCCAGCAAAGGGATCCGGCCAACTTAGGGGAGCGCCCTGACCCCTCCCTCCGGACGAAAAGGAACCACGACCGAAGAAAGTGAATCTTTACAGCTGGCAGCGCGTCCGTCTGCAACTAAATGGTGATATCAATGAAGCGTCGAGCCACGGCCTTCAGCAAGGCCCCTCAGGCAATATTCATAACAAAGAATCTTGTTCGATTAAAATTGGAATAATTCTCGGGAAGCATTGGCCTCTTCCTAATTAATGTTCATCTTCATTTTTTATTTACTGTAATATTAATTATAAGATTATTGATTGATTGATTTTTTCGTGTTTCCGGGCGCGTCAACTACTTTGGTAATTAGTCCCGTTAGTGTAGTGCATGTTTTTCCTCGGGAGATGACGGTGATTTCCCCCCGCTGGATAGCGAGATCCGGTGCCAACCTACCGTCGGCTTGTGGGGTTTCCCCCTAACCAGGACTCTCCCACCAGCGGGCACAGCCCCAGTCGGGACAAGCTCTAAGCTCTCGACCGGTCTCCCGGAATATGTGGTAGTGTAGTGCATGTTAGTGTAAGTGTGTGTGTAAGGAGTCTGTTAGCAAACATTTTCAGTAATTTGGGTAATTCTATTCTATTTTTTTATTAAATTTCATGTTCTTCTATAATATTTTCTTCTCATTTCTAAAAGTATCTACGTCCATCCCCTACCCCTATTTCAGGCTCTCACCGCCTCCTGAGCTAGGCGGCACCTTGACTCAGGTAAGAAGGGAGCAACTTTAATCTGGCTTCTATTAAACCTGGCTCACTCAACGTGCGGCCGAAGACACCGCCGACGCAATACTACTGAAATAATACTATAGGAAACGATTAGAGGCTGATATGTCTTTTGAGAAAAGTATGCGTTCGAGATCTCTCATTCCCGAGTAGTTGTAAATATTGTATAACTCTTAATCTAGCAAGTAAAATTTTAAAATATTTCGTGTCGTTGTTTGTAATCACTATAACTCATGGTTTTAATTACGCGCGAGTAAGTCTACACACCTGAATACATTTAAAAGTCAGATAGAAAGTAGTTCACTTAAGGGACTTATTTGAAGTTTATTACCGTAATGAAATGAAAAGTGACAATGTGGTGCAAAGTGAGGAAATGGCGAAAAGAAAACGATCGCCCGATTAAATTTAGTTTCCTTGAAACAGATTCAAATTGTAGAACAAAATCTCACGAATCGTTTGTTGATGGACTTGCATCGAATTGAACGCCTTATTCGCCGACATAAAAGCAATGCATACAGCACTTCATATGCACACATTATGTCAATAAATAAATAAATAAATAAATAAATAAATAAATAAATAAATAAATAAATAAATAAATAAATAAATAAATAAATAAATAAATAAATAAATAAATAAATAAATAAATAAATAAATAAATAAATAAATAAATAAATAAATAAATAAATAAATAAATAAATAAATAAATAAATAAATAAATAAATAAATAAATAAATAAATAAATAAATAAATAAATAAATAAATAAATAAATAAATAAATAAATAAATAAATAAATAAATAAATAAATAAATAAATAAATGTTAAAAAAAGCGCATTGCCAGCTTCGCAGTGACTCACAGCCCTGGGTGGCCGCGGCCAGGTGCTTCTTCATGGCCTCCTGGGCCTCCTGGACGCGCGCCTCCATCTCCAGCCGTGGATGACCCCTTGCGCGCCTTCTCCGCCGCCTCGTCGTCTTCCCGTCCGCCGCCTCGTCGCGCCTCGTCCGCTCTGGGGCCGGCCAGCCGGGCGCGGGCCGGTTTGGCCAATTCTGCAGCTGAGCACACGCCACGCGCGACGTTTAACACACAGGACAATATACGTCTATACATTTAGTAATAATAATAATAATAATAATAATAATAATAATAATAACAAAAAAACAACAACAACAATAAATATCTTTATTGATATGGCGAGGCCATCCGGCCCGCTCTTCCGCCTAACCACATGTCAGATGTATACAGAGTTCAAAAATGTAATATCATATACAAATGTAAAAGTATATTTAAGTTGTAAGTAGTTAGCGGAAACCCTAGTATAATTTAAAAGCAACGTATAAAAAGATAATATAACAGGTTAAAATAGCACTGAAATGTTGCAAATTGTGTTTGAAAGAATTTTAAATTCATATACGGAAATTAAAAACATTTTGAATTGAATAATAGTATGTGCTCCAAATGTTTGCGCCCTACGCGGCAGCCTGGTATTCACCCCGAGCGACTATAATCTTTAAAGTCACTCCGGGTGTATTACAGAAACACACCACCTCACTCGTTGCGCGAGCCTGGAGGAAAACCCGCTAGTCCGGGAAAACCCATTAGGCAGGCTGCATCCTATTACAATAGTAATCTAAGCTAAAATGAAGTAACAGGTTTTCGGGATGTTTCCTCAGCTGCTGGCCATGCTGCACGGGATCGTCTTCTTGCTTAAATCCGCCTCTGCTCCTATGGATGAAAATACAGTTCCGACAGTATCAAACAAGTCGCAAGAAAATACATTTTCAACAAACTACATTACGGTTATTTCTAAAACATATTAGTCACTTTTTTAACACTTCTAAGGAAGAGGTAAAACTGACATTTGATTTGACAACCGGATATCTACAGTGATATAAATTGTATAATGGTGTATTCCATTTCGTAAGAAAGCCATTCAGGTGTTTCTTAAAAGATGTTAATGAGCAGCAGTTTTTAATGTTGGAAGGCAATTTATTCCACTCTCGGGCTTCAGTAATTGCGAATGATTTATTGTAGTAGTTGGTTTTACTTTTTGGAATACAAATGAACTCAGATTTATGAAACATAGGAGAATTAAGATGACCAAAATAATTTGTTGAATATGACGGAGAAACCATTTTTAGCATCTTAAATAAGAGACGAAGGCTGTGATACAAACGCCTATCCTATAGTGTTAATATTTTGTTCTCTTTATAAACTCCGGAGATATGATCCTATTTTTTATATTAAAAATGAAACGAATATAGGCATTTTGCGCTCTTTGCAGGGTTTGAGCGAGTGAGTCTTTCAATTTTTTTATACACAATGTCACCGTAGTCGAAATGAGGACACAACAGGGCTTTAACCAACATTTTCTTCGTATTTGTATGGAGATATTCATCGATATATCTAAGATATTGAAAAGATGCATAAACCTTGCGACAGACATTTCGGATCTGGTACACCAGCTTAGATGATCATAAAAAATTGAGCCCAAGATTTTCACTTGTGAATAACTTGTAGGACTAGGAGTTGTATCATAGAGGAAAGATCTGTATAGAGATCAGGCATATTTCAAGTTACTTTCTTTGAATAAGAAGAAATAAAAGAGGTCATCTTCGTCAATATATTAGCTCTAATAAGACAGCCGGCTTTCGACGGCTTTGCCGTCATCGTCAGTCTATAACAAATTTCAGATTATATATATATATATATATATATATATATATATATATATATATATATATATATATATATAAGAAATTGGGGATAGTAATAATAATTAATATCAGATGCGCTAGATTTGCGTCCATGAATTGTGGAAATTTTTGTCTCTTTGAATAGTTCCCCGTCGCCACTAGAATAAGCCCACGACGCGAAGCGTGAAGGAAAGAATATGACTGGCTGTTGGTGGGAGCAATTTGTACGAAATATCACGCGGTAGAGGTACATGAAGAGGGGGTGTTGTTTCCATGACGACGGCAGTCGCTGGGGTAGGGCCGCCGACCCAGCTCAGCTGATCTCGCTGCCTGCCTGCTTGGCCCCGCAGACCCCGAACACCACGTTCACCTCGCTGACTGCGGTGCCTTGAGAACCTCATGACTACGGAAACCTCACTACAACGGAAACCTCACTATTTGCCTCTAGTCCAGTCAAATGGTAGAAAATAAAAGAAAGTTTTGGTGTAGTTTTGATATTTGGTTTATATCGTTTCTTGGGTTGCTGAATACGAATATCAGGTTTGCTCACAAAACTTTTGCCTAGAAATACGCTTTTTAAGAAAAACATGCGTAAAAATCACGCATTTTGTTTTTTCTTTTCAAAATAACTCAAAAGCCATCAATTTTTCGTAATTAATAGCTCTATACGAAATGAAAGAAGGTAAAATTACCTACGTTTAATGTCATTAAATTTTTTTTCAATTAATAGTTTAGCTGTGCGAGCACCGCGAAATTTGTTGATATAAGCGAAAGATATGAAAAAATGGAAATTATCCTATTTTATCTCATAGTAACTTTAAAAAACTATCAATGTTTCGTCAATATTTCAACCTGATATGAAATGAAGGAGGATAAAATTGCCTTCATTTTGTGTGTACAAGGTTTCCTTCTACGATCAATGGTATTGCCGTTAGTGTGCAAAATATGCCTAGCTTTTACTGTGATAACGGCACTCTATTTAACCTACCTCACTAACTCCTACATGTAATTTACATCTAATGAAGTTCTTTGCAAATAAATACAGCGCCGTTCACATTTTAATTGGAGAAAGGAAAGTGGGTAATTAATAACATGAAAGAGAAAATTAATATTTTGGAAGTCGATCGTGCCTTCAGCGATTTTTAAATTAAACGAAATTTTGCGCACATAGTGTTAGACGACACAATACGACGGAGAACGAAAATTTTCTTGCTAACACGAACAATAAAAGACGGTCAATAGCAATGTTAATTTAAAGGATTTCATCAGCAGAAATGGCATGCAAACAAGCGATGGAAGACGCGGACACTGATTATGAACACAGTTTTGTTCTTAGATCCATCTAACAAGAGATTGAAGTTGGCGAGAAAGTAATAGATCTCTCGGTAATATGGACAGGTCTCTGCAGGCATGGAAAATGGGTTCTATTTGAAACAGAAGAAAGACAAAGTTTCTTCACCTACATTTTTCCGTTTGCTGCAATCAGTGAAACAATTACCGATAACTTTGTTTTCTTACAAACAATGAGTGATTCAGAAATCTCGGCATTGGCCAAGCACGAAATAATGAATTTTTGGCAGACTAAGAACACTATAAAATTATTCGAACTCTCCAACGCAACTAATGAAATGGTCGCTGACGTTTGTAAACTTTTTCGGGTTTCAATATTCGGCTCAAGTGCAAAGAACGTGCCTTTGCTCAGTTGAGATATGTCAACTAAATTTGCCTTCTCTTGCAAGGAAAACATTCCTGCACTAACACCATCTGCAGTTGCAGCCCAGCAACGATTTTTAAGAGTTTATTCTCAAGTTCAGCAACGGCTACATTTAGAAAAAAAATACAGGATGGAGTGCGAAAAGTACAAAAAATGGTCTTGCACCTTCGATCACAACTTGTTGTTACCACCTCTCTACCAGTTTTATTTAAATTTGAGTCCTACAAGAGCTTCAAAAACTGTCAAAAAACTTGACTGCAAGAACGCAGGAATTAATGATCTAACTTGGGTCTCAACTGCAAGAAGTGTTGCGACAATATGACAGTCGTTTTTGAAAATGGCCTGAAAAACGAGTTACGAGCTGGAACAAGGACAACAAGATGAAGCCATTGAACCTGACGTACCAATGGAAGAGGACTTATATATTCTTCAAGATATTAAATAATGCCAATTATTAGAAACAATATAAAATACTAGAGTTATAATAATAAATGACCCACTGATTCCATTATTTTGTACGTAGCATATGTCTTTGAAAACCAAGGCCTTCGAAACGAAAACCAAGGCGTCGGGGAAGATGCAGTCCATCGTCTTCCAAGATATTTTCTTTTTCACATTATCAATTACCTACTTTTCTTTTACCAAATAAACTGATTCACAAGGCGCCGTTTTATTTGTTTATAACTTCATTATATGTAAATTACACATAGGAGTTGGAGGTATGTGTAAATTACACATAGAGATGGAGGTTAAGAAGAATGCCATTTTCATAGTATTTTGAAAAAACTCAATAGCCATTCATTTTTTGCTTAAAAACGTATATCCGGGCAAAGTTTTGTGGGCAAACCTTCGCATTCAGCGACCCCCAAAAAATATAAGAAACAAATATCAAAACTACACCAAAGCTTTGCTCTCTTTGACCTTTGTGACCATTATTTGTCTGGGCTATTCTACGAAGCTACGCATGGCTTTCCAGTGTGATCTCCGCTCAGGACAAGGCTCTGGCAATGTCTCTGCACTGCTTTTCAAAGACAAAGAGTTTTTTCTAAGATGTACGGAAGAATTGTACCAGAAGTGGTCAAATAATCAGAATATGTAATCGTCTAGAGATGCCATTCATCATAAAAACACTTTTTACTCATTTTCTATAGAAACAAGTCATTCATTATGACAATTGAAAATTGACAAATAACGATAAATTAACAAACAATTATAATTTTAAAATTCAGCTTAAAGGAATAGTTTTTGTAAAACATTAAAAACTGTGTGTCGTGCTTTGGGGAGACGTTTGTACGTATTTTGAAATTGTGTTCACGTGTTTTGAAATTCTGGAATCCCTACCCTAAACCATATACAAGTTGAATTCTGCGTACTGATGAATCGTGCATTTTGTCAAGAATTAATCAGAAAATTCCTTCCATTGTAATACACAAATATTTTCGAAGGCAAATCATCTATATATTTTCACAGTTATCCCTCTTCTGATGTAATCGTGGAAGACTTCCTGCAGTAAGAACATAGAGAACGACACTTTGAATATTTCCAGATATTAGGAACACTGTTCCCAAAATCAATAATCATGAAAATATTGAAAATCTCTCATATTTTGGTAATTCTAAAAAAACGGGTGTGCAATTATAATTCATTTTATTTCATTACCGTGTTTCGAGAAATTCTTTTGTTGGATACCTGAGAAGTTATTTATCAGCGGGAAATGTTGAGCTTTATTATTTCTAAGTTGGCACTGAAATAACAGTAATTTCCTTTTAAACATTTGATGAAATTACCAGCATCGATAATTAAATTATCTTGCCCTAATAAGTTCTTATTTAGTTAAGTATTAGTTATCATTTATTAAGTATTAGTTATTAAGTATTAGTTATTGAGTTACATTTAGTTACTATTAAGTTCTCATTATATCCACTAAAAACACCGGGAGCGGTAGCTTAGTGCATCAACTGATGTCACTGCAGCCCCTCTGACCGGGAGGTCCTAGGTTCGAGACCTGACTGCGGCAGGATTTTCGTCACTAGCTTTTCACCTAGGTCCAATTCAGTCGCTGTCTGGAGGAGAATTCTAGTGGCCGGCTGCTCTGATCGGTAGTTGTCCGTGGTTTCTCCGATCAACATCAGGCGAATGCCGGAGCAGTACCCTAACAAACGGGCCACGGACCGCGCGTGCCCGGTGTTCCCGGCACTCCCCGCTGTCCTCCCTACATAAAATTAACAAAGCGTTTAGCTCACGGGATTTTGTACTAATAAAGAGTATGCGTAATGATTTATAACTGGTACCTACCATAAAAACATGTTATTATCTTATAAATAATGCAAATTTTTGGTACAATATGCTGTGAAGATTGAGGATATGTAAACACGTTATTCTGAGTGATTGTATCTCGCCGTGGTACCTTGCAATAGAAAAGATAAAAAAGCTTTCTTTTTACCGATATTTTGTATCAACAAGACTCCATTTCCTGTGGCAGTTGTGTGCGCGATATATTGGACAGATCGGTCCTTTAAACAAAGAATCAAAGAACACGAATAAGCTCATACAAACGAAACCACACAATCACACATTGCCAGCAATCTCTTGGAACATAAAAAACACTCATTTTATGCAGACAGTGACGTCAAAAGTTTGGAGAATGAAAATAGATACACTCACAGACTTAAATTATATGTCATACACATCAACAATTTATTAAACAATCCCCAGTACACTGCTTTGAATGAATAATTCGTTCTCATACCACTCCTGAAGCAGCTGCTTTCCACACAATTTAACACCTCCACCCACCTCTTTTCCGCCACCCATCCGGGCTTTTCCCCAATGACATTTTCTTAATTGAAATGATTGAAGGCGTTGTCATTGTCAACAATAGTATTTATTTCAATAATAGCAGCTAGCTTCAGGAGTGGCTTCAGAACTTAAGCTGCTAGGCCCGCCCGAACCGCGTAGTCGTTTTTGTCACTCCCAGACAGCAGAAAACTGATGATGATGGCTAAGCCGTCGAAAGCTACTATTATTGAAATAAATACTATTGTTGACAATGGCAACGCCTTCAATCATTTCAATTATGTAAATGTCAACAACAACTCACCACTGAATCAAGACATTTTCTTAAAAAAAAACCTCTCGTTCTCTCCTCTCCATTGAGAGCTTTCTTTCAAATAGCGGACAATGCCCGTCACCCTCGCAGTGTTGTGCGAACCGAGACCCACAGCCGCCTCAGAATCGGTGTGTCAGTTTGGTCATTTGAATTTATTTATTAACTTATTTCTTTATTTGTCTACACTATTTTTACATTCTCTTATACGTACGTATATACGAAGTAATATGCGTCATAGAGAGAGTTATATAATGCTGCGCGAAGAAGCGGCGGATTTTTGGCAGAAAAAATTCATTGCCAGGTTCTAATAACGAAACTAAAAAGACTTTCTCGTTGCAAATTTTTTCAAAAACGGCTCCAAATTTTTTCTTTAAATTTCTTGTAAGAATAGAGCATAATACACTTATGAAGGAAGCATAGGTCGTATTTTCACGGTTAACTCGGAAATTCGAAAAGTTTTAATATTTTTCGGCGTTTTTTCAAAACTTACAAAGATTGTAATTTATTGACTTGTCTCTCCTGTCGGTAATATTCACATTGACACGATTTATTCACGTTATTGTATTTCAATTTGCTTTAAATAATGTCAAATAAAGTTTCCCGAAACTCAACAGTTTTTTGTTAAATAGAGCTCAAAATTCCGCATTTTTAGAATTAAAAAATTTTTTAAAATTTTTCAAACGTTTCGAACGGATAGAGGTAATTGCTCTGTTTATTTGACGTAAAGTTCATTGGGCTATTTTTTTTCAAATATTACACAAATGTAATTTTTTTAAATATCCCTCACGCCGTTATTATGCACATTACCATCGACTTGTATACATTTTTGCATTTGTGACTAGAAGTGCCGCAAATTATTTCAAATGAAGTGTTTCGAAAATTCAATAGATTTCTGAGAAAAAGAGCTTCAAATTTCTGATTTGCTGCAATGCTTAATCTTAATCTTAACCCATTTTCTTAAAACCGGCTAAAAATTTTTCAAATGAAAATTTCTATTCAGGACGAGGTTTTACTCTTTTTTAATATTCTTGAAATAATATTCCCGTTGTACTATTAAGAAAGCCTAAAGTTGAGAAAATGTCAAAAAAAAAAATATTTTTGTCGACAATAGAAGGCAGCTGGCCAGATAATGGAGCAAAACCTTAAAGTCAGACCACACCTTGGAAATTAGAAAACCTTACAGCGAGAAAGTCTGTGCCATTCTATAGCATCTCTAGTTTAAATTATTTATTTTCCGCATTTGTGTTGTAATTGATCTTTGCCAAAATCTAATCCAGAGAGGTCCAGGTCTTGAAGATAATCTCGGCGGTATCGGGAGTTATCCCATAGAAACCTTCGGCTGCTGTCGAATATTGACGTGGAAGGTAAGTAGTCGCGAATTCCTAATGAGACTCTTGGTGCCCAGTACCCTAACAAACGAGCCACGGTCCGCGCGCGATCTTACCTACCTCTTCCTTGTCCTATCCTCACACACTTACATTAACATGCACTACACTACCACACACGCCGGGAAACCGGTCGGGATCTTAAAATTGGGCTCTAAAAATTTCTAAAATTTGTTTTCTGGTACACCCCTTTTATTAAATATGGATTGGGACATTAAACACGGAGAAAGTCTGTGCCATTCTGTAGTACCACTAGTTTTAATGTGTTGCGTCTGTATGACGCAACGCGTCTCCATTCCCTAAGAAGGCGATGAGCCCTTGCTGTTTTTAAAGGAGTAATCCTCCGTTAATATAAAATTGGTCTAACGTACAGTCTCGTCGCAGTCAGTTGTCAAGAATATGTTCCTAACGAAGCAGAATGATGTACTAATAATGAGAAACATTGGCCTAATAGTCAGCAAAAACACGATCATTAAAATAATAGTTTTCAGACTTTTCATACAAATAACTCTTGGGTAATTACTAAATCTCTAAAATAGATTACAATATAATTAAATTAGCTACACATTTTTCATGAAAGGGAAGTACGTAGTTTCACGTAATGAGAATAATCAGTACTGGAAGAATCTCATATAATTCTTTATCGTAATTATCTGCATGATGTACTTAAAACAAACATTTCAGATTTGCTCGATACACATTTAATCCACAGACGTTTAAATCATTTTGTATGTTCTTGTTTATTCATATTTAAATATTTTCCGAAAATACTTTTAAAACTCTTACATAATAGTTTTACTTTCTTTCTCTCTTTCGTTTACTTCCTCGTTTAAAATTCTGATAACAAAATTTTAAAAAATAGCTTAAACACGATAAAAATTCCTAATCCTAATTTTTTGTCCATCCACGCTCATAATACAGTGTGGTTAAAGTATGGTAATTTTCATAGTTGGAAATTGTTACTTCACCCTCGATACATTTCCAAAATATGAACGAGTCGTGCTAAAGAATGGCACAGACTTTCTCGTTCTAGTTAGTTTTCTAAATCCTTTCTCCGGAATGTTACACATTTCTATTTTTCACCTCCTTTACTTGCATTTTTTCTTTAACTATTTGTTAGTTTTTTCCTTTCTCCTTTTTTTCCTTTTTCCCCAAAAAATTTTTATTGTTATGTAATTGGAAAAATGTTGTAGTAATATTTGTAAGAAAAATAACGTTTTGTGAGTTATCTTCAAGAATGACTAAAAGAAAATGAAAAAACTCAGTGCGTAAAATATATTTTGTTTGTAAATTATATTTTTCAAATTCGATGAATTTCATTGGGTTTCGACGTGATATTTTCCAAATTGTAAAGTTTTAATGTTATATATTTAAATTATATAATGTTATATATTTTATAAAGTTTTAATATTAAAAATTTATGTTATATATTTCAAATCTGTCTAAAAATAGCTCCAAACGTATTGAAACATGACCACAAACTGCTCACAATTATTGGGAGTTTCGTCGTAACCCGTTTCCGAATTTATGTTAACATGGGCGCCAGGAAAAAGGTTACGATGCGGCGGTGATGGTGTAACGGTTAGCGTATCGGACTGTTATACCCAAGTTTGCGGGTTCGAACCCGATCGTGGATTTTTAAGGGCGAAAAAACCCTTCGTACGCCTTATTTCGGCGGGGAAGTAAAGCCGGCTGTCCCGAGTTAGTAGTTTTACTGCATATAAAAGATCCTCAAGCCTAAATGATGCCTCTGAGCTAAATTCAAGTCGCCTGTTTCGTCGCCCAAGTAACACCTTCTTTCTCCCATGGTTGGTGAAAGGAGCGTAGCAAAATTTGCGTTGTCAGACGGAAGAACAGACCTCATGGCCTGAGTCTCGCCACGTAAAATAAGGCAAATTCAATACGATAATATTTTTAGCTATTATTGCTTCAAAGAAAACTAAATATTGTCCCGCTAGCTGGGTCGATGGGTTGCGTCTGAAATAATCGCTATTACCTATTGATAGCCGATTACCCGATCTGCCATCCATACAGAGTGGCGAGGAATCTGAAAACAAATATTTTATCTAGCTACTTATTAGCTCGAATTGGCCAATGAAAAACTTTTTTTTCCTTTCAAAAAGAAACTTAGGATTTATTGCTTATTGCAATGTAAAAATTTTAAATGGAAATTTACAACAGAAAGACTGTCCTTTAGTCATGACCTTGTTCGAACCTTTATACAGCACTATAGTTTGCACGCTCTTGAACGATGTCGCCACGAAGGACCATCTTCTCTTCTCCCCGCTGATGCGAATTCCAGAGTCGAAGTACCGCGCTCTCCTCTCCTGTTATTCCACGCGAACGTTTCTGAGCCACTGATCCGCACTACTTCAAATATTCGTAGTTCTAGTTCGATTCAACTTGCAAAAATAATCCCAAGTTCTTTACGATTACACAGCGGAAATGTTTTAAAGTTCCACAAATTAATTACTTGTCCAGATATTTCCGAGTCCTATCATATACTACTTCTCATTAGTTCTCATTTCCGCGTGCTGTAAAAATAATTAAAGTCCAAACTGTTTGTGAACGTTCGAAATTATATCAGTTCAAGAATTAGTAGAGCTCCCTCGCGAAAAATAACAAGTTATACTTTTAACACACTGTAAATTATTCGGAGTCCGACGTTCCTCAATCTCATGAAAAATTACAAGTTCCAATTACACAAATTATCTATCCGCGAGCGATCCGCACACCGTCACAACATATGACAGAATGTGTATTTTTTTATTACTGCTCAGCCCTCCAGACCTCGGCTTCCCTTTTCTACTGTTTTGTCTAAAAAAAATCAGACATAGTTCCGCAGTAGTAGACTATCGTTCCTCTCTCCAACCAATCCCCAAATCGTTTTCAAATCTGACTAGCCCCGCTATCACTTTCAATGCCAGATGAATATTTATCTTGACAACAACTTGAGCGCTGTTGCTAAGGCGCCATATTCCTATTTAATTACCCTAGCATTTCCACCCATTTACGAGAAATAACATGTAATAAAAAATGACCCACATATTGGTATGTTACAGTATTCTTTAAGATTGAAAATAAATTGTTCAAATTGCGAGAACAATTATATTACAACAATTTCAAATCTTGCATTCCATAAAATCATACAATGGCATACAAGGTACGAAGATCTCTGCAAAGTTCTCCTGAAAGCAACCGGTGGGCGTGTATACTCTGCTTGTGCAGTAGAAGGAGAGAGATAGACAGAGAGACAGAGACAGAGAGAGAGGAGTGGTAGACGTGTGAGGAAAGGGAGGAGGCTGAAAGGGAGTTTCCACTCTAAGCGCGCGCAAACTCCTTACTTAGCTCTCACGGCCTCACCCGTCAGAAAGGCTGCCACTACTCCGTAATGCTTAAATTCTGAGAGTGCAGGCCATCAATGCTAAAGTACGATCTTTCAGAAACGACTTACGGGCAGATCTTGAGAGTTGTCACCGTTGGGTATTATTTCATTTTCAGAACATAGGTTTTTTATTTGCTCATAGATTGACATCAAGATGGTCAGAAGGCTGCCTAAACTATATTTTCGTAAAAACCCGTTTTTTATTACAATACATACTAAGTATAGAACGATGTGAAAAGGCCTCGTCTGTACATTGTTGACTTGCGCTGGTATCCAAGAGTGTGTCTTTGCCTTGGAGAAGGCGACATGGAGCGTTAAGGTCAATAGCAATATAATGCTCTGGAGAAAACACTGCTCATTTCTGCCAGTTATTTCTGTAAAGACGGAAGAATAAGCTAAAAATTTGTAGGATTCTTTATTGATGTTATATCTACATTAAAATCCTCGATTACTTTCTGCAATATATTCTTTCAAATATTTTATTTCTTAATTATTACGACTTCACCACTTCGATTCTATTTTTTTTGTCATAACATTTCCCTTTCTTAGGATGTTGAATATTTTCAGGACAACAAAAACTGATGACAAGTAGAAATAACCTTTCTTTGTTGCTTTGAACCATATTAGGAAGGTCTACTGAACCGGAGGTAGATGTCGCAGCGTTCTGTTTTCAATAAACAGCTCCTTTCATTTTAAGATGAGGTCATTTTGAAAAGATTCTAGCAAGACTTTATTCTCTCTAAAGGTTCTCTGAATGCTCACAGTATTCTCAAACATGAAGAAAATATTGAAAAGATATCTCAATTTCATTAAAATAACAACCTTACTCTTGACGACTTCACACTGAATTTAATTGAGAGTTTTAAATAGCACTTAACATTACAAGAGAAAAAGTGAATGTTTCCATTCTTGAAGAAAGAGTTCCCGAACGAGGCCAAAAGGCGGAGTCTAGGATTCACTTCGTATCATCGAAAGTAACTTTTGGCGTGTAATGATATTTTATTCGAGATACTAACTTTATGACGTTTTGTCCGTTTAATATTACTAGTTAACGAAACTAGGGCATAAACAAAGGTTTAATTGCACTAACGTATGTTCACAAAAAAGAGTGACGATAGGAGAGAGCTTTCTTATTCAGCACGAGTGCAAATATACTCCTTTATCTATGTGTTAAGTTCAATATTTTTTCGCTTTCATTTATGAATAATTTGAATTTAGAGAATGTTTATATCTTTACCACTCGAGTCGTTCATTCGATGACATTATATTTGTTCTGAACAAGACCCATTACTCCCCATACTGGGCCTTGCTGTCTCTATTATGTTAAAGACAATTTTTTCCTAGTGGCTTAGGGCATAAGAAACGATATTAAAATGGAAGATGTTTATTATAGAGCAGATCAATTATTAAAAGCTGAAAAGGCAATGCAACCTTGCAAAAGTAAAAAAACAGGGATAAGTGAGAAGATAATATTTATAAACCGTAAAAATCTTAACGCCAGTCATTTCTGATTCAGAAGAGGTTTTCCTTCCCTAGTTTTCAGAACTAGTAAATGCCACTATTACATATTTTCACAGTTTCAATATGCTTATATCAAATATATCTACATTTATACATTAAGTATATAAATTTACTTTAAATTCATGTTCAAAATTTTATTTATTTCCATTGAGTGTAAATCCAATGTGCGTATGGTGGTGTTTATACATGTTGAAGAAGACCTTGTATGTGAAAGACAAAATTGATATTTCACATGACAACTACTTAAAAATTAAAATAAAAAAGGATTTATCTTAAAAAATCATACATCTTAGGTATAAAAGAACTAAAACACAAAATTGGCCGAGGCACCAAAATACAAATGCCTTCTTGCGAAAGCAAGTTTAAAGTAGAAGTGCTGTAACAGTGCATACCTTCTCGCAATATTCGCAGCGATTACGTAATATTATAATATTGCAATTTCTTCCATCACTTGAAAAGTCCCAACCAATTCAAACGAAGCGTACCCGCAAAGGTGGCTCAGGGTATCAAGTGATGTCACCATGCCTCTGATCGGGATGTCCTGGATTCGAGTCCTGATGATAGTAGGATTTTCGATACTAACTAAACAGCAAGGTCGAATTCAGTCGCTTTCTGGAGAATTCTAGCGGCCGGGTGCTCTGATTGATAGTTTTGCGTGGTTTCTCCGTTCAACACTAGGCGCATGTCGGAGCAGTACCCTAAGAAACGGACCTTAGATTGCGTGCGAAAATTCTAGCGACCGGCTATTCAGACAGACAGTCAAACTGACATACATTTTTCCGTCATTCAATTTTTTCATATCAAATACCTACAAAACGGATTCCGACTACTCAACGTGATAGAGGTTCATTTTCCTAAATTTAGCAACTGAATTTTTTCATTTTTTCACTACCATTGCCCCGTAATTACAGTTTTTATGTCAGAAATTCGCCATTTTTTCGCGCATTTACATAACTTTATCTATATTTCGTAACGAGAAAGTAAAAAAGCATGTCTAGAAATACGAGAAGAGTTTCTTCGTATTCTTAATACAAATTAAATACATCATTCCTACTTACACAGTTCTGAGAATGAGAATATTGTTAACAGAAGTGGTTCATGGAATGTAACTTTGAAAATACAATAACATCATTTAAATCTACCCTTCACTTTTCAAAGAACTGACTACCCCAACGGAGAATTGAGTCCGGTTCTTCCGGCTCTCACGGAATATGATCAGTTGCTCTAACAACGTCTACAAGTGAAGCAGTGAATTTTTCGAATCACCTTCAAGAAATAAGAGCGCCGTCGATATTCTTTATTATATATATAATCACCAGATGGTGAATGTATAAAATTTAAATTAGCAACAAATTAAGAGAAAAAATCCTGTTCTTAGCCGTGTTTAGTTTCTGAATAAGTAGAAGAAGGCTAGTTTTCACAAACTCGCAAACATGTTTCACAGACGAGAGATACATTAGTAATTGATGCACAGAGTGTAAACACTGGTTTGTAATTTCTTCTATGCGTTTCATCAAGTCAATTCAGTAGAATTAACGTAGTACGTAGGAAGGGATAAGTTAGTTGAACATCTAACGAATTTCTCGTGAGCGGTGCAGCAGAACTCCACCCACAGAACACGACCGTGTTTTCCGCATGTCTCTGAAAGCTTCGTCTCTTCCTATCACCAAACGTTGCGCTTTTTTTAGACAGAAAAAGACGTATGGGTTTGTGTTCCGAAAGATCCTGAGAAAAACACCTCAAAGAGTGCCAAAAGAAATTCTGCTCTAGAAAGTAAGAGACCATGTGCTGAAATTAAATAAATATCCCCTGCGAGGTTAAAAGGCGATTGGCTTATATCAGTGCAGTCAAGAAAACAGAATAAAAAGTTATGCGTAATGAAAGTGCTGTTGAAATCTTTGACATTTTGAAAACTGCAAATCACTTTACATTTAAGACATTAAGAGTTTTCGTTTATAAAAAAATTGAGGTTTTTACTCGACCAAATTTTGTGAATTTTGTTTTAAATAAAATCTAACGGGCCCAAACTTTTTAATCGTTTGCTATTATTGACCGGTTTTATAGTATAAACACTAAAAGTTAATAAAATCATAAAATTAATAAAATGAATGCCCCCATTCATTTCGTTGTTTGGTTGTGCCATGAACTTCGCCAAAAGCATATGTGAATGTGCGAATTTTTTAGTTCGAATATTGAGTCTTTTTAGTTGTAAAGACTAGTGAGGGTCACTATGTTCAGGAATCATTTGAAACAAGTCTCTCTTTAAAAAAAGGTGAATATTGTGAAGCATTATGTTTTAAAATTAATTTGAATAGGAGTTATCCTGTCACGGTTCTCTGCAACATACATGTTCATATTTTGATAAATATAAAACATTTCAAGTACGTTTTCAGAAATATGTTTAACATTGTGTTCACAGGGAAAAGTGAGTGTCTAGTTTCAAAATTTGTAAACCTCCCTCATGTCGTTAGCGTTAGAACATAATTACGAAATTACATGAAACAATATTTGAGGGGTATCAATTTTTCGTGTAGCGCGTATGTTGTAATTTTCTGTTTTAACTTTTCTATTTGAACTTCTGTACCAACATTTCTTTTCTTCCTTTTGTGCGATGTTTCAAGGTCTCAGCATAGTCTCAAAGCTCCAGCTACTTTTTTTTATTTTCAAGTGTGGTCAACACCTTCCTTATGTAAGTCAGAGATTATCTCTGGATGAAATTTATCTGTCAATTGAATGGCGTGAGGAAGGACATGACCAACCCAGAAAAAAATTAAATTAAGTAATTACGAGGTTTGTAAATATTGCAACAAAATTTTCCAAGCCACTTGTCAATCGTATTTGTTCTTGTAGGCTGGAATTTTTCTGCACAACTGCATTCAATTGTAGATATTAAAGATAGATATTAAATGTAGATATTAAAATAATGGCAAGGATTTTTTTTAAATCTGAGAAATTGCGTAATGACACTAAAGAGGAGGAAAACGTTTCGGTCTGCCGTGCACTCACCCATCAGTTTCTAATAAGAAGAGTGTTACGGAAACTGTTGAACGACACACGGCCGATAACTCAAATAACAGACTCGGCTGCTTCTTTGCTGATTATCGGTCGAGGGGCATTAATTCTTCCATTCTGAAAACGTGCCGCTTCATCTCAGAAGGAATGTGGTACTAAAAATTCGCGACAACTTTGAAACTCATAGAAACGATCGTTTGCAAGCAAGACTATTGCAGGGAAAAGAGCAGAGTGTACTGACCAGAATTTCGTTGGACATTTTAAACAAATTTAATTAAGTTTATTGATAATGTCTTCAATGCATAAACATGTGATGAATGATTACGAAATAGAGTGAAAGTTGAGTTCAGATAAAGCACTTCTCAGTTAATCCATGGTTCAAATATAGATCTTACAATGCATCACACATGTGTCTAACAATACATCTTACAAGATATGTTACAATATGTCAGTGTCACAACTTTGTTTTAATTTCTCTTGCACTGCATTCATACACTTCTAAATAGAGATCTGTGAATAAACAGTTGATTTAAAATATCCGCTTAATGCATGAATAAAGGTGTCTCAGCACTTTTATCAAACATATACTTAACAAATGAATAAAATATCTTGTGTAGCTCATGTGAAATATTCGTTGTGAAAAAAAATTAAAGAATACCAATTTCAATTTGAAATTCCAGAGCTACGTTTAGTCTTTACTGTCCGTGTGTCTTAACGCATGATGGTTTTCAAGATTGGGGTTTCTCTTAGGAGAAATGTATTTAAAACACATACTGCCTTGGAGTTAAATTCACAGTGATACTATTACTTTAAGATATACTACTACTACTTTATGATTCTACTACTTTAGATATGCTACTACTTTAAGATATAAACAATAAATGTTATTCTACATAATTTTTTATCGCAACGGAAAATCCTGTTAATCCTAGTTTGAGGAAAATATTGGTAAACCAAAATTTTGCATGCATTCTTCAATTGTTGCCCGGATGTTCGAGACACGATAGTGGCGAATTTTAGACAACACTAAGAAGCTGGAGAAGGTAGCCCCACTCCTTCGATAAGAAACGTAAACCTTTTTAACTTCAAATTGAAAGCGACCACATTAAAACCGAGAACAAGCATGTTTATACTGACAGTGTCCAAACTCACTAAAATATAGAACCAACATGATCCCACCAAGAACTCAATCAGCAGATTTGACTCGATAAAAACTTCATTAAAATTGAAACCAAGATCAAACTGGCAATAAACACTAACTCCTGCAAACACCGTATGGTTTGATTTCTTCTTTATTCTTCATCCCTTTGAGTACATGCAGGATGTTTTCACTTTGCGAGTTCATTTGCCAATCCAATTCAATCTTTGTTGTTTTTATTATAACATTTTTATTTTCATTATTATTATTATTATTATTTTCATTATTATTATTATTATTTTCATTATTATTATTATTATTTTCATTATTATTATTATTATTTTCATTATTATTATTATTATTATTATTATTATTAAATACAGAACCGAGGTTCTGCGTAACTATCCATTTCCCCTCTCTCTGATAAGCAGCGTAGTCAACCACTACGAGAAACACAACTCCGATAACCGTCTAAGATAGTTCAGGGCAACAACTGTGGTCGGTTCGAGTCTGGACGCCGTACGAGTAGGTCGTGCTGTGAACAGTGGTGTACAAACGATACACGAGTTATTTACCTAACTTGCTGTAACTATACGAAGCTGTTTCGAATACTGTAAGCAAAACACAGTATATCATCACGTGAATTTCACGTACAGCTGCCTCTGCAGCTGTACCTCCAGGAAAAATGGATTCTCCTGAGTACAGGAGAGACATAACCCCCAACAGTACGGACTCCCAACAAGGTATGCCATTAAAGAAGTCATATGCAGGTGCTACATCATCAGATTCCTTTCCATCTAAAGAACAGGCAATTGTAATCGAAGCTCAAGAAGGACTTTCAATTAAAGATTATATTAGCAAGGTTGCCTCTATTGTTGATGCAAGTAATATTAAATTTGTTTCACGTATATCTAACAACCACATATGCATCTTTCTGTCAAGCCAAGCCGTTGCAGATAAATTCACTGATTAAAATAAAACAATAGTTATTAATAATCGTGAACTCAATGTTAGACCTCTCATTAGTAAACTTAAAAGGGTAATTATATCCAACGTGTGCCCAATCATACCTCATAATATAATTGAAAAGGAGTTCACCAAAGGAAAATTACAACATCCTCCAAGATCTCGTTCATAAAAGCAGGAATATCAGAACCGGGCTTCTCGCATATTATGAGCTTCAGAAGACAAGTGTACATAGAACCTGAAGATCTAAACAAACTACCAGATTCAACTGTTGTTTATTTTGACAATACCTCATACCGTATATACTTCTCTACTGATATCATGACCTGTTTTATTTGTAATCAAGAAGGACATGTAGCTCAGCTTTGTCCCAGTAAACCCAGTGGAAATGATGAAATGGAAACTGAAGTTACTCAACAACATAACCAAAGTCTATCTTCTATACCAAATCCTCAACCTGCAGATAACATCAATGAAAAAGTAATATCACCCTCTACTGATATGAATGTAACCTCAAAAATACCTCCACCATCTAACTCATCCACTCAAATTGAAGAAACTATTCACACAAAAGAGAGTGAAGACAACACTTTGAAGAAAGATCTTGAGGCCAATAATAATGCCCCTATATTAACCCAACCTCAATTTGGTGACTTCCCTGCCCTTCAAACTCCACAATCAAACAACCCCAACTCCACAAATAATTTGATTAAGAAACGACCTATATCCTTATCATCAACAACCTCAGACCCACTTATTGAACCCTCATCAGAACCTGATAAACATCTCAATATTGACCTCACTGCAAAAGAAAAAGAGAAGAATTATAAAACGTCAAGATTAGAAAGTACTAATATTGAAGAATCTGAAAAACTGAACACCCAACTGGCCCCTCTCAAGGAAATATTATTGGACCCAAACAACAAATATCCCTTGAATTTTATTCAAATAAGTTTTCTTGAGAAAACTAAAAACAGTACTGAGATAATTGAAATAGCTCTAGAATTTACCCCTGATTTAACTCAATTGATCCAAATGTTAGAAAAAACATATCCAAAATTAAAGGATAAAAATATGAAGAGATTTACAAATCTAAAAAAGAAATTAAATAAACACATTAAAAGCAATGAATCAGAGTACTCTAGTGATACAAGTTAAAGCATTTCATCCTATCAAATTAAATATTAACTAACAATGGTTGAGAGCATATTACAATGGAATATCAATGGATTTAGCCCTCAAAGAGAAAATTTGTTTATTCTGATTAAAAAATATAATCCAGATGTAATATGCTTACAGGAAACTAACAATTCAGAAAGGGTGATACCACAATTAAAAAATTATTCTGTATACTTATAGAATAGAAATAATCCAAGAATATCCAGTGGAGGCATAGCTATATATATAAAATCACTTATTCAAGCAGATTAAATTCATATAAACACCAATATTGAATGTACAGCAGTCAAAATCAACATGGGAAGAAAATATTTGAGTGTCTGTAATATCTACCTCCCTAATAGTTATAATTTTACAGAAAATGAAATATTAAAAATCATAGATCAGCTACCTAAACCTTTTATTATGGTAGGTGATTTTAATAGTCACAGCCTAATGTGGGGATCTTATAAAGATGACAGTAGAGGGAAGATTATTAAAAAAAATTAGAAGACCCAAATATATTGATACTTAACAAAAATCAATACACTCATCTTCATAATACACACAACAGGTTCAGTGCAATTGATCTAACAATATGTTCATCTTCTATTTCTTCTAAATGGGACTGGAGTACTACAGAAGACTTACATGGAAGTGGCCATTTTCCCATTCTCATATCTTACTGTAATAATACCTCAGTGTCTGCTTGCACTATCTATCATCCTCGATGGAAATTCCAAGACGCTAACTTTGACAGATACAAAGAAATATTATCAACAAAAATAAATGAAATTAATATGTTAGAAGAGAATTCCTCAATCTCCCTCAATAAAAAAATTGAGAAACTGACTGATCTCATCGTCAAAACAGCTGATGAAACAATTCCAAAATCTTCAGGAAAACCAATAAGGAAAAAACTACCTTGGTGGAATGAAGACTGCAAAAATGCTCATAAAGAAAGGTCCAGTTCGTCCAGAAGGTGTCAAATTTGCAACTCTAGGACGAATACAGCTGCTGTCTGGAGGAAAATTCTAGTGACAGGCTGCTCAGATCGGTAGTTTTCCCTGATTTCTCTTAACCATGCGCATGCAGGTGATGTGTCGTAACGGCGGGACGGGGCGGGATGGGGTGTTCAGGGAGGGGCGTAGCGGAGCAGGGTGGACTGATGCAGTTGGTGGAACCGAGTGAGACAGGACCATGTATGGTGCGCGATCTTTCCTTCCTCATTCTAATCCCGTCCTCACCCCTTTGCATACACGCTTGTATTTATAAACATTACACTACCACGTGCCTCGCGGTTTAGCTCATTGGTCACCGTGCTCGCTTTCCATGACGCGACCCCGGGTTCGATTTCCGTTTGGGGGAATAATGTGAATTTTCTTTGACATGTCCCAGAGTATGCTGCTGTGTGACGATGCGAAAACTCACTTCTCAGGTTGAGAAGACCAGAATACGGGCTGGGGATGTCTTGGTGCTAACCAGACGTTCCCCTTGAACCCATAGCCGCGAGGTCAGGGCGCCGCTAGTAGGTCATGCCTCGTGCGCGGGCTGTCGCGCCAAGTACCAACAGACGTTACCACGCAAGTTGGGAGACCGGCCAGGAGCTTAGAGTTTGTCTCAGATGGGGCGGTGCCTCACAAGACTTAGAGGAAGAAACCCTCATAAGCCAACGTGAGGGCTACGATCTAGCGGGGCAGGAACCTCACCACTCCCGGAATATAGCACACTATACTTATGGATCGAATGATGGTAGCTTGATTGATTGATTGATTTTTTCCGGGCGCGTCAACTGCTTTGGTCATTAGTCCCGTTAGTGTAGTGCACGTTTTTCTCGGGAAATGGCGGTGATCTTCCCCTGCTGGATGACGAGATCCGGCGCCGTGTGCCTACCGTCGGCTAGTGGGATTTCCCTCTAATTTGGACTCTCCCACCAGCGGGGCGCCGCCCCAGCCGGAACAAGCTCTAAGCTTCCGACCGGTCTCACAGAATATGTGGTAGTGTAGTGCATGCTAGTGTAAGTGTGTGAGTAATGGGAGAGGATAGGACAAGGAAGAGGAAGGATAGATCGCGCGCGGTCCGTGGCCCGTTTGGTAGGGTGCTGCTCCGGCATTCGCCTGGAGTTGATCGGAGAAACCACGGAAAACTACCGATCAGAGCAGCCGGCCGCTAGAATTCTCCTCCAGACAGCGACTGAATTCGACCTAGCTGAAAAGCTAGTGTCGAAAATCCTGCCGCCAGCAGGACTCGAACCTAGACCTCCCGATCAGAGGCGCTGCAGTGACATCAGTTGATGCACTGAGCTACCGCTCCCGGTATGATGGTAGCAATAGGCGCAACTGGAAGCCTAAAATAATAATTCGACCAGTAATATATTTATGTTTCTAATTTAAACAATTACCTCATTATTTTCCGTGTTGAAAATTGTCTCAATACGAATCTCAATTCGTTAGCTTTTGTAGTCGAGTTTATTGTTTGGCCTAATTTAAACATATTTGTTCTCAAATGGATTGTATTAGTTCTCAATCTAAACTTGTTTTGCCCCATTTTGAAGTTGAAAATATAAAGAAGCCAACTGCTCTGCTTGTTTCCTTCCATGGTTTCTTCCTGGCGAATGTCAGAGCAGTTTCTTAAACAATGCGCATCGGACCGCGCGGGTTTTGTCCCTATCCATCTCTCCACGCCCATCTAAGTGTCTCCAGGAGAGGTGCCTCAGGGCATCAACTAATGTCACTGCGCAGACTCTGTCCGGGAAGTCCAAGAGTTCGTGACCCCATGGTGGCAGGATTTTCGACACCAATTACATCATCCGCAATCTGGAGGAGATTCTAGCGGCCGGCTGCTCTCAATGCCTATGCCGGCTCCGACCAATACCAGGTGAATGCCGGAGCAGTACTTAACAAACGGGCCTCTGACCGCGCGTGATCTTTTTTCCTCTTCTTTTTCCTATCATCGCTCCTTACTTATACACACTTACACTAACATGCACTACACCACCTCACATGCCGGGAGAGCGGTCGGGAGCCTAGAGTTTGTCCCAGCTGGGGCGGTGCCACTCTGGTGGGATATACTTGGTTGGGGAGAACCCCACTAGCCGACAGTTGACGGTAGGTCGGCGCCAGACCTCACTATCCAGTTAGGAGAAGATCACCGCCACCTCTTAAAAAGGCATGCACTACACTTATGGGACTAATGACCTTAACACTTGGCGCGCCCGTAATCACTAATCAATAAATCAAAGAAACCGGCAATGTACTGATCGTCCATTGGCATATGGCCCAAAGGACTATAAAGATTTCGACCATACTGCCAGTTTCTTGCGAAAACCTTTGAAGGATCAATGCATCAGAGAAAGAAAGAGTCCTCATTTTCCGGAACCTCTTAGAGCCATTGACTATTTAAGATTGAGTCTGACACATTTTTTAATGTGTATTTACTGACAACTGACCTCTTATGAAGTACGTTGTATCTTGAAGAATATATAACACATGGTCGAACATAATGTGTAGCATTAACAAGCACAACGAGGAAGTTCACTTGAGACAAAGTGAAGTTCCTCGTTTGCAGGTCTCACTTCGACAACTCAATGGAAATCATGGGAAAGCAGCAGCTCTTTCATATAATTCGATACCAAACTTACTCAAACTGCTCCTTTCCGAGTGTGCAGTTGAATAGTAAAAGACAACGCTTATATTAGGCGTTAATACACAGAGACAATAACATTTTGTGGTACTAGGGTTTTCCAACGTTCGATAAACGTATTGTTTTTTGTTTTTTTTCACATGATTAGGAAAATCAAAACGGGAATTGACTGAATCGAATTTCTCCTACAAGTTCCCACTCGTTCTAAGATTCGCTAATGATGATTACTAATATGATAATAATGCAAACATTTTATACAAATAACGACATTAATTACGGCAAAAATAAATCAAATGAAAAATGTGAAGAGAAAGAAAAATATTATTAGTCAAGATAATTCCTTGGCTTTAGGATACACACATGCACATAACACTGAAAATAAGTATTATGTGTTTTTGCACGCAAGTAAACCCATGAACTTTTCTGTTTATTTTTCTTACACAAATAGAGAAATTATTGTAATACTGGAGGGAAATTGCTAATGTTTCGATAAAAAACACGTTTTGTGAGTCCCAGGTGAACTGTTCTTGTACCTATTGTAGTAAATTTCTTTCTCGAATATGCCTAGTAACCTTAATCCATACTCGGGTGTCCCTGATATGAAAAAACTTCGTTTTTATTTCATAAATGTCCGTCCATCTGTCTGCGGATAACGGCGGTGCGGTTTACCGCTCACAGATTTTTCTGTAGAAGGAATATTTCCAAAGCAATGTTATCACTGTTTTTGCGGTTTGTGAAATTATGGAGTCCATGCGCGAAACATAAACGCTTCATTAATGTCATTTAAATCTCATTCACCATGTGTACCTATATGGATGTTTTTTAGGGTGGTCTATTTCAAACCAAACCATTATCAATGAAATATTGTGCATGTGAAGAATGAGAATAAATGGGTAGCGATTTGTTTGCAGAATTTTATTACGAACGAGCGTTGATTGCCTATACTATCAGTCAAGAGGAGTGGCGGGACAAACCAAACGTTAATTCTCATTGAGACGCGATCGGTAATATTTACAGTCCAAGTTTCAAAAGATAAATGATTTCTTTTTTGTACGATCATCTACAAGGAAATATGGTTACTGTCGAATTTGTTGATATTTTTTTATTTTGGTGTAATTTATTTGATAATTTATTGGTAGCTTGCTATTTGTTTCAAGAGATGATATTGATATTTCTGTATGTAATAACTCATGAAATAGAAATGTGAAAAATGAACATTTTTTGGACGATGTATTTAATGACGACCGCATCATGTTCATTTCGGCGTGAAAAAAGAAATATCATAATTTGAACTGCGTTGCTCCTGGCAGTCCACCATAAATATCATGAGGTGTTGAACGCATCACAAATCACGTTTCCGTATCTTCGCTATCCAGCGCTTATCGGAGATTTTCTTGCTTGCAAAAAGGATAGGGTGTTTAACGGATTTTTTCTATTACTCAGCTCTGTGGATGTGAGTTTGGGCAGGATGGGAAGGAAAGTTTTGAATACAGTTCGTACCCAGGTGCTGCTCCAGTATTCGCCTGGAAGAAATCAGGGAAACCAATCATCAGACCAGTGAGCCTACAAATTCGATCCCGACAGGGATCACAAACTCGCTGACGTTCTTCACAACGAGAAACTTTCCGCCTCTCACCTACGTCATTCTCCAGTCACTACCGCTCTCGATTGAAAATCGCTACAATTGTTTTTGCAATAACTGTAGTTTCCAGCTCTAGGCACCAGTGGTAAAATGAAAATGGTCCGACCAAAATTTCCTATCCAAAACTACCTCCAATTCAAAAACGAATCAAGGGACGTTGGAGATAAATGAATATGAAATTGTGTGGATATTCGTAGGTAATTTGGTAAATGGTCTCGTTAAGGCTGTATTTTGTATTGGGACTGGCACCCTGCTATTCGAAGATTCGTTGTTCGTTACACAGCTTCGCAGAATGCAAAATGTGGATAGTGATGATTGGCAAGTTGGGGCTTATTGCATTATTGAACCACAATACAAACTCGTAATATTTTATTTTCTTTATTACTTTGTTCTTTTTCATTTTCTCGGAGCAGGGTAAAAAGGTAACTATAAAAGTGTTTTAAGGTACCTATATTAATCAATTTGCAAAGTAAGAAACTGAAATTAGGAGTGATAAAAAATATAAAAATAACTTTTATACAGCGATTCAGAACACGATGGTATGTTCCCTATAAATGAATGGCAGGAACTCGAGCCAACATATCCACTATTTCTATATAAACATTGCGCTAATATGAATGCGATTATCTTTATCTATCTTTGGGTACTTCAATCCGAAACCAATAAATACAGAACAGAGGGTGCATAATACGAATTTTTAGTCCCGTAACATTTATTGTTCAACAAATGAATGCCCAACTTCATCCATAATTGTACTCTACAAACTATAACTCACTTTGAACTGTAAGTTTACGCCTCCATGTGTTTCCGCGATGTAGCAGAACGACTACATTCTAAATGTGAAAGATTTAACTCAGACATTTTACGAGAGTCACCACTCGCTTCTTTATGTAGTATTGACTAGTTTTACTTTTGTAACAATAATTCATTTTTTTACTTGTAATATATATTCCCGACTGGTGCCCACCATGATTATTACCCAACTGGTGACGAACAATATTAAATGATTGGAAATAACACATGACTGATTGTACTTTGTACAATCAGTCATGTGTTATTGCTCATTATACAGCAATTTTTTACCACATACGTTGGCGTGTAATAATCTTAATAGTAACCATAGCAATACAAATTATAGAAAGGGAGTCAGTGACTTCCAGTGGGCACGATGAAAACGTATTCCTTCACAGTAATATATAATTTATGTCAAACCGACGTCATTTTGAAACCTTTGGTAAAGGATTAACAAAACGCATTATGACCTTCTTTTGGAATGTATTACACTTTATGAAGTACTCGCACACCCTTGTGCCTTCATCTCGCTCGTGGTTTTCTTCCAGTTTTCTAACGATCCTGGGAGCCAACTCTCAGGTAGTCCTTTCTTTGATCAAAATCTTTATACTTAAAACATTAAGGGTTTTCGTTTAGGAAGCAATTTGAGCATTCTGAGAATTTCGTTATTTTTGCTTTAAATAAAAGATGGAGGGTCCCAGATCTGTTGTGATTTTCTGTTATTTACTTGTTTTATAGTGTAAACCCTCAATTTTAATAAAATCGTAAAGTAAATAGAATAACCGTCATTTGTTCATTACATCACACAACGTTATTAAGTTATAGTGGGAAAAGCTAAGACAGATATATCTATATTATATTATACTACAAAACCGGTGAATAATAGCAAAAGGCAACACATCTGGGACCATCGAGATTTTAAGTCCGTTCGTTTAAATGCAAAGGTTAGTGAGTACATAAATATACGCAAAGTCCAGCAAACATCTGTCACAACTTTACAAAAATGTTTTACTTATTATAATTACAAGAGATGTAATTAGTTTAAAGTGGACATCAGGATATTGTGTAAGAGCACAGTATAACGTACCCACACAGATCAAGGTATATAAACAATTCAATTACATTTTATGAAACATATTTAACGCTGTATTCACAAAAATAGTGATTTTTATTGTTCCAGAATTTGTAATCGCCCCTCATTTCATCACTTTTGAAGAATGAGAACGATATAAAACATTGGTGTTGAGGTTTTCGGTTTTCGTATATATCATAAGTAATGCTTTTCGGTTGTAACGTTTCTACCGTTTATTAATCTTTCTTATTTCTTTCGTTTATTAGTATTTTGAAGAGCAAGCACTTCCTTAAATTAAATGTATCATCGTCAATATTTTATATATTTCCCTCGGCTTCTACTCAGAAACTTGCTTCACATTGCGACGGCTGTCAACAAAATGTACGTAAATGCGTCCATTACCCTAATCCTCGACGGCTTTCAGAATAAGTCAGTTGCTAGGCAACATTCGCTCGTCCAAAACTTCGGACTTTGATGTACTCTGCTCTCTCTAGAAAATATGTTTGGAGGACTCGTATCGAAACATAAAGCAATGCTATTACGGCCCTTGAGTGATGAGTAGTTAATGGTAATGACTGTGATGAGGTGGATGACAGTGTAGAAATGACGGAATAAAAAGCAAAAGAAAGGTGTCTCGAAAAAAATACCGAAAGCTTACTTTATTCCCCACAAATTTCTTAGGGACGGGTTTCGGATGAAATTCGCTTCTAAGCGGTGGATTTAATTATTTTCTTCGGGCACGTCAATTGTTTTTGGTCATTAGTCACGTTAGTGTAGTGAAAGTTTTTCACGGGAAATGGCGATGTCTTCCCCCGCTATATGGCGAGATCCAGCGCCGACCTACCGTCGGCTAGCCGAATTTTCCCCAACCAGGTATCTCCCACCAGCGGGGCACTGCCCCAGCAGAGCAAGCTCTAATTTCCCGACCGGTCTCCCCCCATATGAAGTAGTGTAGTGCATGTAAGGGGAGAGGATAGGACAAGGAAGAGGAAGGAAAGATCGCGCGCGGCCCGTGACCCGTTTGTTAGGGCACTGTTCCGGCATTCGCCTGGTGTTGGTCGGATAAATCACGGAAAATTACCGATCAGAGCAGCTGGTCACTAGAATTATCCAAGAGACAGCGAATGAATTCGACCTAGGTGACAAGCTAGTGTCGAAAATTCTGCCACCGTCGGACTCGAACCTAGGACCTCCCAGTCAGAGGGATTGCAGTGATATCAGTTGATGCCCCGAACCATCTCTCTCGATGATTACAAGTTCACAATTTTTATTCATTTATATGTTGTTCTATATGTCTCGCAAAATAATAGAAAAATAGACGTGAATAATTTATAACTTTATACTAAGAAAAATGACAGATAAAGGAATACAAGTGAAATCTATGTTTAAACTTTCCTGAGAAAGAGAAAATTTCTGAACCCCAAAGAGAACTGCTCGGATTTCCCTTCCGCGAACCACAGTTTAAGGAACACTGGCGCACACCGTTTCATATATTTCATTTTTCCCCACAAAAGTAGTTCTAGTGTGCATGTAACATATACTGAAGTATTTTAGGGAATTAATTTTTTTTTATCTTCACGAGGAAAGCAAGAGGCCACCTTGAGTATTTGCCCTTTAGGTGCAGAAAAACTAAATGAAAACCCGTGTGATTGTGAAGCAGTGAGTAAAGGTTGCGGGCGCATCCCTTACGTCGTAAGTGTAGTGCATGTTATATCTTCCTCCACGCGTGACCGTGAGATTCAGCGCTTGTGGGCTTGAGGCAAAACACGATCGAGATTGTGTCATAGTACCAGAGTATGTTTCCCATATTTGACGCAGAAGTTGAGTACTGATAGAAATTCATAACTTCAATTGTTTTAAGGAGCATAGAAATCAACGTTTCATAACTGCATTGTGCTAATGTTTCAGTTCAGTATTCGAAATGAAATTTACTTTTCCGTTTCATTGATTATTAAATCATTACAATCGGTATAAAACAGTTTTCTAGCTGAAAATATTTATTATAATTCAATGAATTTGCTCACAAGATTTTGACAGACAGATTTATACAAAACATAAAATTTTTAATTTATATACATATATACAATGAACATAACAAGTTTGTTAGGAAATATCGGAGCCACGTTTCGCGGAACTCATTTTCCCCGTCCTCAGGCTACACTGTGTTATGATACAATTACTGAGATGTTACCAATAAAACAATATTACAAAGAAAACCATAGTATTTGATATAGTATAACATAGAGACACCAATTTAAAACAAACAAAACATCAAAATGAAACCTAAGTAATACAAATAAATATTTGAAACAAAGCGTGCAAACGCACGATTGGGATGGCAGTTATAAAATGCTTGAAACCCAATGTAAACAATCAGTTGACTGTTGGGAGCTGTTTAAAGAAAAATGGAAGAAGCTTCAAATACGATACAAGAAATACAATACACAAACTACAAATTCTAAATGGATTAATAAATGCATAAAAAGAAATATTTATATATTATATGACGAGTTTCACTCAATTAATTACAAACAGGAAATTACAAGTTACTTTGGCAAGCTACCATACATAAATATTATTTACTTGAAAAATTCCATAAGACTGAGTCATAAAGATATGTGAAAGTATTAGATTCCACCTGTGTATTGAGACAATCTTATGTTTTTATATGAAGAGTTTCCAGCACCAACCTAAAAAAAATAATTACGTTCCGACTCCAATACTTTAGCATCTGAAAAATCCTTCCTTCCTTCTAGGAATCAATATCCTTCTTTTTAGGCTGTACTGTCAGCTATCTAGTCACAAACATCATTATAGGTATCTCGGGTCTGTACAAACCATGTCCTTCATATCGACAAAAATGTGTTTCACTGTTCCCTGTAAATTACATATTTTCCCCATCATCTACATTTTCAGCTGTGCGTAAATCAGAAAATTGGACTTCCATGAACTAGAATTGAATTTTCTTTTCGCAGCATTGTGCAGTGTACCAGAGGTGAAAACATTCGCGCGCTTTCTATCGCAGCAATATTCACGGTTGTCTGTCGATTGGGTTTGAATCGCTGTGGAGCTGTGAAAAGCGAGAACGTGCGTGTAAAAACGAACCTAGGCGATCAATCATCGAAGCGATACTTCATGTTTAGTGTGGTCAAGATGATTCTACATTATTTAATGCTATTAAATAATTAAATGGATGCAAAATCGTTATAAATGCTTGCATTTAAACCCCCGTTATTGCATATCGCAGTTATCGTATATTATGTTAGTAACTATTCCATAAATACGACTATGTATTTAATGTAAATTTAAAAGCTGTGGATGTAGGGATAGGAAAAGCGATCGCAATATTAAACACTTTAAAGAGGATTACGCATGTCATTGGAATGATCATAGATTCATTTTACTTTCTCGTATACGTATGTATATACGGAGTATAGAGAAAGTTATGTAATGCTGCGCGATAAAAAGGCGGATTTTCGGAGGAAAAAATTCATTGCTGGGCTCTGGTTGCTAAAAAGGGCATTAAACCAGTTTAGTATAGTAAATTAAGAGAGAAAAATCGTCTAACACGTGGTGTATCCAGAATCCCTGTTTTGTTGGTCCTTGATGCCGAAAAAACAATTGGAAGCAAAATTGGTCCGTCCGTCCGTCTGTAACACTACTAGCGCCTAAACCACACGTACGATCTTTTCCATATTGAAGAATCCTATGTCGACCTGCTTCTAGTTGAAGCTTTGAAATATTGAAAAACATTCTTTAAAATTTGGAGGTACTTTGCATGAAGCCTCCCGGACATTTTCAAAATTTTCTCAAAAACGGCTCCAGATTTTCTCTTTAAATTTATTGTAAGATAAGATCAAAATACACTTATAAAGGTTGCATAGGTCAGAATGTCACGGTTAACTCTGAATTTTCGAAAACTGGAAATGTTTGCATTTTTCCGGCGTCTTCCTACAACTACAAAATTCAAGACATGGATTTTTCCTTCAAATGAAATTTGTTATAAATAGTGTATAATTAGTGTAAATTTGTGTATAAATAGTTCTTTCAATTAGGTAATGTAGATTTTTTTGGAAATTTTATTAGTTTTTGTGCAATAGTGCGGGCAATATTTGCAATTTAAAAAATAACAAAAACAATATTTTCCCAAAAACCGGCTCCATCTTTTTTAAATTTTTGGTAAGAATAGTAACAAATGAATATTATGCCGTGATATAAACGCAATATATTCTCTTCTATTCTCTTCTATTCCCCTGTATTTTCAAAACATTTTAAATATGATTTTTTTTACTTGGTTCTCACGTCGGTAATATTTACGTTAAAGGCAATTTCTTCATATTATTATATTTATGAGCACATGTATTTTAAATAATATCAAATAATGTTTCTCGAAAACAACCGTTTTCTGTACAAATGAACTCAACATTCCGCATTTTCAAAAACACTCAATACCCATTTTCACAAAAATATATTGTTTATAGAATATTTTTTCAAAAATATATTCTCAAAAATGGCTCCAAATTTTTCTTTAAACTTTTCCAACGGATAACGGTAATAGCACTGTTTAATATAACAAAGTTTATTATATATATCATATATATATATATATTATAAATTATATATATACATATATATAATATATAAAATATAATATAAATATTGTCGATTGATATCGACCAATATCAAGTGAATGCTGACGAAGTACACAATGAAGTGAGCCGCGGACCGATCTTTTCTTCAACCTTACCCCACCGCTCTCTCTCCTTTAATACACACACTTTACACTTACGCACACTACGCTAGCACACATGTTGGCAGATCAGTTGGGAGGTTAGAGTTTGTCCCAGCAGATTGTGGCCCCTGGCGTAAGTACGCAAAGAGGGAAAACATACAAGCCGATGCGTATGTCGGCGCCGGATCATTCATTCTTACAACGTCACCTCCCGCGACATAACATGTACACATACGGAACACACGATAGTAATGAACATAACGTTCCACGCGACGGGAAACATAAAATAATCAATCAATCAACCTAAAACGCGCCCCGCCCAGATTGTCTCAGGACGCGAGTGCTGGAAAGAGCATTGTCTGCCAAGGAGGGGAGGTCGAAGGGCGTGCAGCGGATGGCTGGGCGCCAGATGAAACGTGAAGTTCGTGCACGAGCGCGCACTGTAATGAACGTCGGAAATCGATGGACGGACGGCGTGGGAGCAAGTTCGTACCACATGTTCCGTACATTTTTCGTATCAAACGCTAGCGGCCTAATATTCTAAAAAATAATTATTTTAAACATACACCAGTAGACAGACATTCCTCAGGTATTGTGGAGTTCATAAGCCCACAAAAGTTGTTTTTCAGAAACTTACGTTCAAAAGCAATCTGGGGTAAAGTAATTTGTTGTAATATTTCTTCGAAATTAATGCTTCTGCACCGTTACGGACGAAAGATATTCGTAATTTAAAACTTCTTAACGTGTACACAAAACTGTTTCCTCACAAATGTATTATCACCCACCCAGATATTTTCTTAAGTAATTGTTAAAAATGTGTAAGAACACGTAAAAATATGAGAATAAATAATTTCTCTAAATGAGAAATGTGTATTCCTTCACGATGGAACCGGGAGCCGTAGCTCAGTGCATCAACTGATGATGTCACTCCAGCGCTTCTGACCGGGAGGTCCTAGGTTCGAATCCTGACGGCGGCTAGCGTTTCAGCTAGGTCGAGTTTAGTCGCTGTCCAGAGGAGAATTCTAGCGTCCGGCTGCTCTGATTGGTAGTTTTCCGTGGTTTCTCCGATCAACACTAGGCGAATGCCGGAGCAGTATCCTACCAAACGGGCCACGGACCGCGCACGATCTGTCCTTCCTCTTCTCTGTCCTATCCTCTCCCCCTTACACACACGCTTACACTAATATGCACTACACTACCACATATTCCGGGAGACCGGTCGGGAGCTTAGAGTTTGTCCCGGCTTGGGCGGTGGCCCGCTGATGTGAGAGTCCTGGTTACGGGAAAACCCCACTAGCCGACGATAGGTCGGCGCCACTCACCATCCAGCGAGGGAAAATCACCGCAATATCCCGGGGGAAAACATGTACTACACGAACGGGACTAATGACCAAAGCAGTTGACACGCTCGGAAACACGAAAAATGCAATCAATCAATGAATGAATTCAGGATGGACCTCAGGAATTGCTAATCAGTGAGGAGCACAGTGAGAGGGCGCGTTGAAGGGGCCCACGCGCTCTTTCCCGGCTGCCGCCCCTCCAGCGCCGGCGGTTGAAGGGCGACGTGTGCCTGACAGCACGAAGAGTGGGCGTCGCGCGCTGCTCGGCGACGAATCTATTAAATTGCGCCGGAGAAATGGGTTGCCAGTACGTCCTGATTGAAATGCAATAACTACAGGATTAACCCTCGTAAGCTGTAAGCGAAAATCACCATAAATTGGTCTTTCAGCTTCTGGTTTTCCCGGCTGAATGGACTCAGAGCCACAAACCTTGCCTGCGCAGCGACTCTGATTGGGATGCCCTAAGGTTTGAAACCCGATGGCGGTTTTTCATATAAGCTAGACAGGTGTAATTAAGTTTGGAGGAGAATTCTATCGGTTGGATGCTCTGATTTTAGTGGTTTGTCCGAACAATGTTAGGCGAATGCCCGAGCACTACCTTAAGTATCAAGCGAACCCCTAGATATTATTCGCAGGCCGCATACAGAATTTCCCAAACGAAACCAGCAGAAATAATTAAAGTTTTTGTTGGCCAGAACCTTCTCTCCCGTACATTATTTGTTAGTGCTACGAAAACAAAATAAGTATTATTTGACTAACAAGTCGAGAGAGCAGTTGGAGGCTATACTTGGGCTTCTGTAACCTGGCGGATAACCGTTCATCAGCTGTTACTGTTTCATCTTATCGAGAGCTTAAACGTCACCACAGTGACCTCACCGTGATGACGTTTTAGCTTTCGATTGGATGACACCGTAACAGCTGATGAACTGTCATCCGCCAGGTTAGAAAAACCCAAGAATAGTGCTTCGCGATGAGCGAGTGGTCACCCCCCCCATCTCAAGTCTTTGTTGAACTGTCTCAGCCTTGTGTGGACCCGGTGGCAACCACTGACTGTCCTGAGTAGAATTAAAATGTTATTACTAATTCTGACAACTTTGCCAATATTGAATAAAATAATAAAAGAAAAGTCTACTGTGATAAGCCAGAAACCCCCCGTTTTTTTAAACAAAAAAACCGACATCAAGACAAAACAACGGCATCTAGACAGTAAAGAGAAAGTATGGAGGAGGCGGTGCAAGTCGTAGTTTTCTATAAGCTTAGTAATACTCAGTCTTTCTTGCGACACCCGTCCGAGCGGACGCATTTTGATCAAACGGTACGAGTGTCGTCAGCTGAGATTGGGGGTAGTATTTTTAATTATTGAGAAGTGGGCGACACGTAATTAGTTTTTATATGCTTAAATGTTGTATAGGTTAACAATTTAAATATGTCATGTTAATTTTTGTTGTAAATTGTAAATTAGACTTAGTAAGTAAAGTCTGAGTAAATTAGACTAAAGAGACTTCGTATTCGAAACGAAACTTATGATAGGGCAGATTCATAGACGGGATGGTATTTAATAATTCGCGATGGACACAGTAGCGAGTTGGTGCCCAGAGAAAGTCGCGATTGCGGAATAATTTATTTGCAGTTTTTGCTTTTTATGAGGCCAAATAACCTATAATACTCCGACGACATTTTGCAAACCGATTTTGACATAGGTAAGATTACGATAAGACAGACATAAACACGAACATGTAATGGACAGTATTCAGACAGAAGATTTGGAATATCATGGTAATGCGTGCGAATACCATGGTAAGCCATGAACTTTAATTCTTCACCATACGGAATTACAATTATTGTATGCAGGAAAAATAATTTCAGATCGTTTATGAGTTCATTTGTAAAGTGTAACAAATTTCTAATAAAAGTGGTTGTTATTTTGAAAAAAAAGCTGATAATCTGTAGATATTTGTCATCAATTCAAATAACCAGTTTCAATTAACTAAACTTCCAGGAATCGTAATTCTGTATAGAATTTCACGTCCACATACGACAGGTAAGAAGATAGCATGTTCTATGTCGAAACCCATAAGCACGAATAGAAATAGAATCAAGATAACAGTTCAGTACCGGGCAAATTTATGAGCATAGCAGAGCAAGTAAATGATGACATATTTCTAGATCAATTGTGTGAATTCCCGTAAGGTGCCGCAGCAGGAAAATAATAATATTAATAAAGTAGAGAGATAATCATTTCGTGACAGTTCACAAATTAGTAAGAAATATTTATTAGTATTATGTATTATATATCACCAGTGGGTATTTCACAAATTAATTGTTCAACATGGGGCAACAAGAGTAAAAAAGTATCAGAAGATTTTTTAGGTATATCACACAACATAAACAGATAAAAGGAGCCATGTTGAGAACGATGTATTTCATTGTTCATCCTGAAATGTCATCATGAAATCAAATGAACATCCACATTGCCTTTTATATTTTTTCATGAATGCATTATATATCCAATTAGAACATTTTTCTTGCATTCTTGAATACAAAATGCGAAAATTACTTATATAAGTTTTGATCCACCAGTAGTCTGCCCATGCGTCAACGTACTGTCGGAGCCCTTGTTCGTACTCTTTAGACCAGGGTTGTCCAATTATCGTCTCACGGGCCACGTGCTGCTCCCAGTGCCATTTATTGTGGCCCGCCCTTTCATCCATGTTGGGCGTCAACATTGTGCGCCTAACGCACGCGCCCTGCCGGGGTCAAACCCCGTTTATGTAAAAATAGGTTAAGCTCAGATCTAAGGAGTTTTTCTAGTAAACTCAGAAATTCAAAAGCATCCCATTGTGTATCACTACGTTATGCATGGTACTTCGAGATATCACGCACGTTTTCATTTTCCCCTCCCTCCCCCACCGCATCAGAGCAGCTGAGCAAAGCGTCAAGATCAACAATACGGGAAATGATATCGTAGGCTTCCGCGGCCAGAGTCATGATCTGGGCTGTCCGGGTGACGCCGCGTTGAAGGCTGGGGTGCCGACGTTTCGACCGACATATCGCGGTCCTCTTCAGGGCTGTACTGCCTGTATGTATCCTCCCCGTAGAGACGTTTTAAATGGTATCGTAGGCTTCCGCGGCCAGAGTCATGATCTGGTCTGACCGGGTGACGCCGCGTCGAAGGTTGGGGTGCCGACGTTTCGACCGACATATCGCGGTCCTCTTCAGGGCTGTGAAGCCTGACAGCCCTGAAGAGAACCGCGATATGTCGGTCGAATGTCGGCACCCCAGCCTTCGACGCGGCGTCACCCGTACAGCCCAGATCAATACGGGAAAGTAGAGTGTGGATCACCCAACTAATGAAAATATGGCCCGCAGCCATATTAAAGGATTCAGTTGTGGCCTTGCAAGTTGGACACCCCTGTCTTAGATACTTCCGTTCGGTAAAGCGCGTGTTTCAACATGAGCGCTGTTCAGTAACGAACATCTGCACATCGTTCTTGGCGCGACTTATAGGGTACTCAAAGCGCGGAAGACAGGTAATTGACTCTCAGTCCCGTCTGAAAGTCATCAACTGCCGCTTTGGTATTCGATAGGGCACGGAACGCACATGCATACGATCCATACCAAGCAGTTGCCGTGATCTTGTACATCAATCCCAGCTGCAGTCCTCTACTGCAATTCTGCAATAGGGAACAGCATTTTTAACGTACGAAACGTTCTCGTGCATTCCGACCTCCATTATCTAACGCTGCCACCCACCGAGAGACAACTAAGCACGTGCTTGTAACTTTCTTCGAAATGAAATTCCATTCCTTTCAACCATCAAGCAGATTTTTCGAGCTCATGGAGAAGAAAAATTGCCTTCACTTATAAAGTAGCTTTGAATGCAAACGGGTTTTTGTTGCTCAATTAAACAGAAGTCGTGTTAGCTTCCCAATGTACCTAGTGTTGAGAAAAGCAATGAAATATATCAAATGAAGTCGGCACCAAACGTATGAGCGGGTACGTACTGGCATCCTAACTCAATCCTACAATTTTGTCCGCATGAAATCATTTATTCGCCCAGACAAGACACAATACAAATATATATGTATTGCTTCATTCATGACTCATATCGTTGATACGTCGGTTTCTAGCGATTAACATGGGAGCCGAAGGATACTCTGTAGTGTTGTGTGCTTATTTGAGGGAAATTTAAAAATGCCCAACAACGCACATCATGTCATAGGGAGACAAATTTCAAAAATCCGGACCGGTAGCGATAGCTCAGTGCATCATCTGATGTCACTGCAGCGTCTCTGACCGGGAGGTCCTAGGTTCGAGTCCTGACGGCAGAGAATTTTGCAGTCGCTGTCAGGAGGAGAATTCTAGCGGCCGGCTGCTCTGATCGGTAGTTTTCCGTGGTTTCTCCGATCAACACCAGGCGAATGCCGGAGCAGTACCCTACCAAACGGGCCACGGACCGCGCGCGATCTTTCCTTCCTCTTCCTTGTCCTATCCTCTCCTCTTACACACACACTCACTTACACTAACATGCACCACACTCTTACACATTCCGGGAGACCGGTCGATAGTTTAGAGCTTGTCCCGGCTGGGGCGGTGCCCCGCTGGTGGGAGAGTCCTGGTTAGGAGGAAACCCCACTAGCCGACGGTAGGTCGGCGCCGGATCTGCCATCCAGCGGGGAAAGATCATCGATATCTCCCGAGAAAAGAAACATGCACTACACTCACGGGACTAATAACCGAAGCAGTTGACGCGCCCGGAATCACGAAAAGATCAATCAATCACTCAATCCAAAATCCGGGCGTATGAATGTCTCCCCAGCAAGCAGATGAGCGACGAGTTTCGTTTTGCACTCGCTCCCTTTTCAGTGGCTGGCGAGCCGCCCACTGCCCCGCGCGATATGTAGACCGCAGCTGGACGCCCGTCCCGAGCGGTCTGCTTTAGAATAACACGAGGAAACGTGGCGCTCAATAGCAAGCGCTTTTCATTTCATCAGCGGTCAGACGATATTTCATACTTTCACGCATCATCGAAAAACTTCATCTGTGGATTTTTCAACAAATAAAACAAAAACTAGGGATGCTCAACAGCGCATACTTTCTCACGTAATTGGCAACGATTACATAAAATATTGTAATTTTTGTCTTACTAACAATTAAGTCACCACTTAAAAAAGTCCAAACCAATTCAAACGAAGCGCTTGCAGTGCGAATGTGGAATTCATTCGGCCAACAGAAACTGGTAATTTCTTACTTCTATAAAAAAACAACAAGAATAAATCACAACTCAGTATTCGCAGGACAAGCAACAGACAAGCAAGGATAGTGCCACATAAGCCAGCCTTGATTTCATGGAAGTGAGCTTACAGTTTTTGAATAAAAATATATAATCAGCGACGCGGCGTCACCCGGACAGTCAATTTTTAGGAGGTTTTACAATATTTCAAAATTACGCGGAAAGACCACAATTTTTTGAAAGAGGGTACATGTCCTTTACATTAAAGAGCTGGCTTAAACAGTTGCCTATCTTGTTGAATAATAGATTTGCTTATAGAAACTTTCTATTTTATATATTGTAGTTGAAGAAAAATACACAAAAAAATTGAATTGTGAAATTTTGAAACATTTAGTTAACGAAAACAAGATATGTGCCATTTTTATAAGAGACTTTTATTCTATCACAAAAAATAAACAAAAAATTGGAGACACTTTTGAGGAATTGTGAAAAATGTTAATGCTTTATGAAAAATACCCCCAAAACCAAATATTCGATTCAAATTCGCAGGGTATTTAGTTCGGCCAGAGGGAGGGGGCATTATCAGAGTAGGAGGAAATAGTCTTATCGATTTAGGCGGTAGCAATGCACACAAGCGGTCGCAGGAACAGACGTTTTTCTGAAAACCAAGTGTTTGGTATCCATAACTCACAAAAACGTGTATTCTGACTACACAATTCCTTGGAGAAAGTAATTTACTACACATCAGAACGAGGATTATCTTCGTTTTCGGTACCAGGGCCCGCAAAATATGAGTTTTTCTGTCGAAAACTCGTCATTTTTTGCGGTATTTTTACACTTTCTCTCTACCACGCAGGTAGTATAGAAAAAGTAAAAAAATCGCTAATGAATCTTTAGCCGCGTTTATCTATTATGTATACTTTAGGATAAGCCCTTCTTTCTAGAGTTACAATTCTGTTGTTAGTGTGACTGAATGTGTAGTATTCTGCTTACTATCATGCAATTATTCCTGTAGTACAATTTAGCTCACAACGAATATACAATTACTTCAGTAATAAATCAACACATTTGAAATAGCAAATGATGATGCGACGCTTGATGCAAAAAATAGAAAAATTATTAAACAAAATATGTGAAGAATACCAATTATTTGATGATGAGAAAAACTAATCTAGCATTAATACTAAAACCTATGACTTGAAGCATTTAAATATTGTGCTAACGTAAATACTTACATATGTATATATATTTACGGAATAATTATAACGGTATTATAACGGAATATATCAGCGACGCTGCTCCCACAAGCAGACGATAATGCGAGAGTGCGAGTGGAAAACACCCTGACAATTATCTCAAAACATTGCCATTGTATGTGCTTGTTTATGATATGCCACGTAAGAGCTCGGATTTCGCAAGTTTCAATTTACAACCATTAGGAACGCAGAACATGGTGAATTTCATCTTTCATTTTCTCAGTAGTGACATTTTATCGGAGCACAACCACGAATCATGAATTATTTTCCAGGAGGTAACGAGATGAAGATATAAGAAAAATTACAAAAACATCTATTGTGCTTCCTGTCGTCAGACCCTCCTTGTTTGAGTTCCGAGAGACAATAAGTGGAAGAGAAAATCCTTTAATTCGTAGAAGGAAAGAATTGAACAGAATTGGAGAGAACGGAAAGAAAAAGCTAAAGTTACGCATATCAGATTCTCTACGTCATAGTGAAATATTTTATTCTATTTGCGCTAGATAATGGAACTCACTTTCTCTTTCTAGTTGGGTTTTTAATCGCTTTATACTAGGCTAGCAGTTTGGGATTGCGCCACATTCTTACCAGCTGCTACCTATCGCCACCAAAAATTCATTTTTTTCACATTTTCTTATTTTTTCGCTCTCCTAACAGTGGAATTGGAATTTCACTCAAAGATTTTTATAGAATCGGTCTACTGTCGTACTCTTACCTAAACTTTCAAACGCGAGTTTACCTGAAAGCAATAAAAACAGTAGTAATTGATCGCGTTTTATTGACAATGATCTTATGACTTTAAAACTACTAAATTAGAGAGACCATTAGTAATGGGTTAGTAACTTCAGAATAAAATGGAGAATTAATGAAATTTTAAAATGTAGCTCTGTTACTATTTCCTTGCGAAAAATTATTTTTAAAGAAAATTTGTAGAGAATTGTATTACCTTTAAAATTGTAAATAACTTTTTGTACTAAGATAAACCATTAAAAGTTATGACGCAAAAACCAAAAAATGCTCCAAACTTTTTGGTTTCATGGCAACCAAAACTTTTCGAAGTGGAAAACTTAGGTTTTTCTTATTACTAACAATATAAAAATAACAAAAAATGTTCTACCACACTTTTGGCAAGACAAAATAACTTATCGATATCAATAGACCAATTTTTCGATTTCAAGGACCCAGAAAACAATTTCTTCTGCCAAAAAATCATCGTTTCTTACTGCCGCATTACAAAACTTTATATATATTAAGTGTGTAGGGTGTGAAAAATTAAAAATTACGCTCACCACTTGGATGAAATAATTTCCAATAATATAAAAAATAATATTGTTCTACAAAGGTGGTAAATACTCTCTTGTGCATGTATCGTATATGCATTTTCGCGAATAACTGTTCCCTAATTTGTTCCTCGGTTCGCAGAACCGAACGTGTCAACATTTGACACAATGCAAAATCAATTAATTTTGAAAATCCTGAAGAAATTTTAAATAAAATGTCAATTTAACTGTAAGATGTATAAAAGTGTATGTATGATGCTTCCCCGTTAGCACCAACCCACTTCGCGTGTATCTGCTTCTCTTTTACTTAAAAGCAGTTTTACAACAGGAAACAAAATTATTTTCCTCAAAAACGTCCCACACTCCACTCCTGAGACCGAACTTAAGCAGAAGTCAAGTGGATTTCCCAAACTGACTCATCATGATGATGAAGATGATGATTTCTACCTTACACTACAAAGAAGTGTTTTATTGTAGGTGTATTTAAAACGTTCAATTCCATCCGTTCAATTCTGATTTCGCGCTATTATTTTTTCTTTGTCTAGTATTTTCACCAAACTTCAGACTTTGATAATTACTTTGCAGATATAGTTAATATTAAGTTTTCTGTTCCGGATTAACAACTTCATTTAGAATTTATTAATGACTAATCAATTTTTAAACGGTTGCGATTGATAAATCTGTTTACCATTTTCTTTTTCTTTTTTTGTTTTGCACTGTTTTAACCTTTTTTTTTTTTTTTTTTCTTATTCCTTGTTTTCGTTTTTTGTTTTTCTCCAGTATGACCTCTCATTTCTACTCAAAATATGGATCGTTATTGGTTCTTCATTCCGACACACACGCAGAACTAACGTGTCAACAATATTATTGTTCGCCACGGTAGGTAGAAACACGAGAGTGCATGTTTACCCCCTTCACATTTGTTCATTTCGAAAGAAAGCCCTTCTTCGTCCTGCCTTGCAAAGGTCCAGTGAAAGAAGCCGCGAAACTCAGCGCTTGGCTCACGAGGGAACGACTTCCAACATGAAAAGCAACAGCTTGGAAGAAAAGAATTAACACTCGCAGGGAACCTCCCATCCTGCCTCGCTGCACCGCCAGATCGAGGCTGCCGGATGCATTTCAGAGAGCACGCTCTCAACTCGGTAGTACTGGAAGTTATTTTGCCAAATTCTTTGCAAAATTCTCCCAAATTAGTATCTTCAAAAAAATCTTGTAATTACCTAATACAGATAATAAATAAATGCAGAGCCGCAATATTATATTGTGGTTTCACAATTCTCAGCGGTCGCCAAACCATTAGTTATTGCTCACTGCTAAATTCACAATTTTAAATTTAACGGACCACTAACATATTGTTTAAACTAACGAATTAACACGAACATTCATTATGTTACATACGCACACAGTCATAAACGAGTAAATATATAAAAAAATTAAATTTTAGGTTCCGGAAGTCGCCCCAAATCACTTAATAACAATTAGTAATCATGTGCAATCACAGTGAATGTTATAATGTATTCACTACGTGAATGTTATAATAATAATAATAATAATAATAATAATAATAATAATACAAAGTAAAAATGTTTTATAATTATATTCTGTTTTTAAATAATAATTTGATAACATTCGTCGAAATGATACAGTTACAGTATAACCCTGCTAATTCGAACCCCGCAAATCCGAAATTTCGGATAATCCGAACAAAATTCAGGATAGAGGAAAAAATAAACAAAATAAATAAAATGCATATTTATAGTGTAAAGAGAGGATGTTACTGTCGAACTAAACAATTAATTAGTAAAACACAAGTTCAAATGAAAAGTTTATTGCACTGGCAAATGCGGTGTATATCACGTTTATGTAGCAGTAATTTTGCACTTAGAGGAACTCGTAAAATCGGTATAGCAAAATATTATTTTTCCGTATAGAATTGAATCTGCGTGATGATGTGATCGCTCAGTGACGTTGGCATTTTCTCACATCGCACGCTACTTTGCATTGTGTCTGGTAATCCTATAGATGCATTTGTCTACGTACGGTACATTTGTTCGGATAATCCCAACATTTCCGAATACGAACAGACCACTCCCCCAATTAGTTCGGAATACTGGCGAAAATTATTTAATTTTGAATTTATGAAAGTTGATTGAAATGAAAATTTAAGTTGCCAAGTGTTTGCCAAGCTCTACTTTTTGTCCGTTGCTTCTTGTTTCTTTTTTTTTCTCGAGACACCGAAACGCGCGCCGTTCAACCAGAAATCAAGTCATACTAGCATTTATTCGTGTTTTCGGAAGCGTCAACTACTTAAGTTCCTACTACTAAGTCCCTTGAGCGTAATGCATGTCATAGCAGGGATATGGCGTTGTTCCCATCGCGGGTAAATGAGATCCGGCGCGGACCTACATATCGACCTGCGGGGTCTCCGCCTCCAGGTAACTCCTCAAGCCGAGACGAGCTCGAAGCCCCCGATGTGTGTGATCGTGTAGTGCATGTAAGTGTTAGTGTGGGCGCAAGGGACAGAGGGAAGCAAGAAAGAGGAAAGGAAAAAATCGTGCGGTCGGTGGCCGCTTTGTTACGATTCTGCTCCAGGATTCAGTCGATTTGAAAAGCGTTTTCTATATAGTTGTTTACATAACTAGTACAGAAATTGAGTATTTGGTGAGCGAATGAAATGTTGATGGGCGAGGCGACCATAGGAGCTGAAAACGCCATTTTGAAATGAGTATGCCAAAGACACCTTTGTACGAGTTGCGTACATTAATTTTTTCTACGAATTTTCGGAAACTTTCAAGATTATAATATTGTGATCATTATGATTATCCGAGATGGCAGTCTCAACTTGATTTTCACTTGGTTGAAACGTGCCCCAGTGTTTTGTTTACCTTGCAGTACTCAGTTTAAGGGCTCAGTAGAACAAGAGACTATCCCACATGGACATAGTTCTGAGATATTCAGTGTTTTACCTGAACTTTCCTAATATTACATTCGGTACACTTTTAAACTTTTAAACACAAAACATTTGCGTATAAGTCCTTACTCGAATTAAATAATATACTACATTAAAATAATAATATTTGAAGTTTTATATGGTGCTAATAACTCAATTTCATAAAAAATGTAGGATAGCCCCGTTTCCTACTCAGCCCTTCAATTTTTTTATATGACCATTACTGCTTTGCGGTAGTAGAGGTACTACAGAGTCTATTTTGCTGTACGCGTACCGCAAAATAACTCTCCATAAATAGTAATGTCCAAAACTAGTTTTCACGCATGAGTTGAGAAAACAAATTTTTCTTCTGAAATTCGTCCAGTTTAGTTAGCACATTTTTTACTTTACAAATCAAAAATAGAAGACAATTTCAAGAATAGACTTCCAAGAGCAGAAAGATTCTCTTTCGAGATTCACACCCGCACTACTGTCTTGAGGAATATGTTTTGCAAGTCACAGAATTATTTAGTAACAAAATAACTCACATGTTCTTGTTCTGTTTTTCATAAAATACAGCTCACACGTTTTTTTCTAAAAAATAAAAAAAGAAGCACAGCAAATTTAAATATTCGTATTTCTTCGTGAACCATTACAAATTACGAGACTGACCAGCAGTTACAGACTACTGCTCGGAAACCAAATAACAATTATGGCATCCCAGAGAAAATAGATTTTTATTATCTCGTGAAAATTAACCCCTTCAGCCTCTTTCTCACTTCGGGAGCCACCGTTTTTTCATTCGTGAATATAACCATATTTTACTTTTTTGTACCATAAATGACTACTAGAGCAGTACTTTTTGTGTTACCTAACTGAACGATAATCTTGTTTACTCTCGGAGAGTAAAGATCTCCCCATCTCGATCAGGTTTTTCGTCCAGTTTCCCTGATCCATTGAGCAAATGCTGAGATGGCCCCTTGTTTTGCTTCTGGACATAAATGTAACTTCATTTTCTGTGCACATCTTCTAGAATTCGGGAAATACAATTATTCAAATGATGTTTCCATGTTGTCCCGACAGGAAGTATTATTCCGAAGGACAACATGGATAAGAATCCGAAATTTATTGCATAATGATAATTAAAAATAGATTTTATAACATGGGAGATTTTTTTCCTTTTTACAAAATTTAAGTAGTATTTGACTTAGTGTAGGGATCACATAATTTTGAAAATGTGCACACAATTCACTTTTCCCCATAGCACGTCATACGCCGTTTTAACTGTTTTTTTACGAAAAATAAATAAATAAATAAATAAATAGATTTCAGAGCAGAATTAGAGATGCCTGTTCCACTCACCTTGTTGTCTGAGGGCTTCAGCATGAGCGAGGGCGGCCTCCACCCAGGAGTAGGCGGACGGCGGCAAGTCTGCCAACAGAAACCATTATTTTTTAATCAAGCGCTACAAATGACAGGTTGTATGCGCGGTAGAAAAAGAGAGTTCTTCCGAAACACAATATCTGATAGCATCATGCAAATGCGTATTGATAAAATAGTGTTATTACAAATGATTCGTCGGATTTTAAAAATGTATATTTCAGAAACTATTACATATAACACCTTAATATAACTATAAACTCTCCACGTTTTCTCATATGACGTTGGATTAATTGTAATTCATCACTTAGCAGCACGTCGCCAGTTTCCAAAATGGGGTGTGTGCAGGCGAAAAGTAATGAAAGTAAAAAGTTATTATTAACATGTACTTCTACTAAGAGCTAAAACATGATTGTATGATAAAAGGTTAATAATAGTAAATAAAAAATAAAGTAAAGTAATAAAAGGAAAAAAAATATTATTAACATGCGCTTCTACTAAGAGCTAAAACATGATTGTTGATAAAAGAGTTAATAATAGTAAATAAAAAATAAGAAAAGTAATAAAAGGAAAAAATTATTATTAACATGCGCTTCTACTAAGAGCTGACTTACATGATTATATCATATAAGTAGTAAAATACTGACATAGTTCTCGTAACGTCGTCGGCTGCACAGCGTAAGCTGGAGACTCACCTAGGGGCGCGTCCTCCGCACGGGAGAGCTCGCTGTCCAAGATGGGGTCGTCCTCGAAGGGCTCGATGGGCGGGGTGTCGCGGCGCGGCCGCGCAGGCCCCGCGGCCCCCTGCGCACGCACAACACAACTTCAGCCCTCAGCCCTTGTTCGGTTATTACATTTGTGTAATTGTGGAAAAAATCGAACAAAAACCGGGAGCGGTAGCTCAGTGACTGACGTCACTGCAGCACCTCTGACCGGGAGATCCTAGGTTCCCACTCCCCACGGCGGCAGGATTTTCGACACTAGCTTTCCAGCTAGCTCGAACTCAGTCACTGTCTGGAGGAGAATTCTAGCGGACGGCTGCTCTGATCGGAAGTTTTCCGTGGTTTCTCCGATCAACACCAGGCGAATGCCGGAGCAGTACCCTAACAAACGGGCCACGGACCGCGCGCGATCTGTCCTTCCTCTTCCATGTCCTATCCTCGCCTCTTACACACACACTTACACTAACATGCACTACACTACCACATATTCCGGGAGACCGGTCGGGAGCTTAGAGCTTGTCCCGGCTGGGGCGGTGCCCCGCTGGTGGGAGAGTCCTGGGTAGGGGGAAACCCCACAAGCGGACGGTAGGTCGGCGCCGGATCTCGCCATCCAGCGGGGGAATATCACTGCCATTTCCCGAGAAAAAAACATGCACAACACTAACGGGACTAATGACCAAAGCAGTTGACGCGTCTGGAAACACGAAAAAATCAATCAATCAATCGAACAAAAGAACACACCAAAATGAACATTACGGGCATCATATTAAACAGTGCAATTAACACTATCCACTTGAAAAGTTTGAAGAAAAAAAAATTGGAGCCATTTGTTTAGAAAAAAAGCCTTCAGTCCTTCCGCTGGGTTTTCAGACGCTTCCTTCGTTGCTACGGTGATACAAGACCACTTGAGCCTTGCGGCCGCCACAAGCGCACTCACGCCTTACGGGCACACACAGTATTGTCAGCGCTTTTCCAGATTGCGGAGGACGAGATATGTATGATTCTAATGCAGTGCCTTCGGGTTCCTTAGGCGTTACAAGTCAATTATGAAACAGACGCGTACATACTGTATGGATGTCTTTCTGGACCACGGAGTTTGGGACAACTAAAATTGGGTGATCGGCCCTTCGCCTTATTCTAGGATGGATATGAGAGGACATCCATGCATTCCAGGAAGTATCATGCACTTGTTTAAGGATATCTGGCAGCTATGGTAGATACAAGAGGCACGTACTCAATTAATTGTAAGCACGAAAAGAAAAAAAAATCGGACTGAATATAATCACCGTACGCCGAAAACGAGCTCCGTCCAATCTATATTCCAAGGTACTTGTGTATTACAACGTTAGCATTTATGCATAAAAATGATCAATACTTATAGTTCAAAGTGAGCTCTTTCAATCTTTACATTCACTACAAGCTCTAAAATGTTTGTATCGATTTAAAAAATCCATAACCACTCAAAAACCGTCAAGTAATCGTGAGAACGAGTTATAACATGCATTCGCTCCGAGTATGTGCATTTCTAACTCACACACACACACACACACACACACACACACACACATATATATATATATATATATATATATATATATATATATATATATATGTCGGAATAATGTAGTCATTGTCATTTCCATGTAAGACGTTTTCCCAAAGCGTAACAGACAGAACAATATGTAGCCATTAAACGTCATTTTACGTTCAGAGAATTCATTGCAGAAGTGTGATGTGCTGTTTCATACGAGTTTCTGATTTGCCGTCTAATTATTTATTATTAGCCTAACTTTTACGGAATACGCTAGATAAAGTAAATTCACAGTTAACTGGTTACATGTTTTTGAATGGCATAAATGTATTGCTGTTTATTCCTGTTGTAAGGGGAGATATTTAAAACGATATTTATCATATGTGCACATTAAAGGAGATGAATGACGACGTTTGTTTTTATCAGTGTTTACCGATTTGTTGAAACAAATGTATTTGTATTTTGAGTCCAGTGCCTAAGCCTTATCGCAAACTTGTAAATGGATGAATGTTTTTGATAAGTCAGTGATAATGGAAATATGACATGATTGATGGAGCGATGGTGGGATGCGAGGCAGAGCAAACGGGATAACGACGAAGACACCTGCCGTGCATCCGCTTTGCCTACCGCAAATTCCACGTGAACCGACGGGAATTTCAACACAGTATCCCGAGTTGGACGGCAATCTGATCGGTACCCCGATGGGTCGCCCGAAACAAACGTATCGGTTAGTTGGTTGATTCTCTGATTGATGTTATCTGCGATGTCATTCGCCCCGTTAGGATAGTGAATATTTTACGCCTTCCTCCCCCGCTAGATGGCAGGATTCGGTGGTGACCCACACGTCGGTTTGCAATGTATTTCCCCGCTGGCTATCGCCCCCACCGGGGCACAGCCCCAGACGCGAGGAACTCTTCCGATTCTAGACATGTTTCGTGGTGAAGTGCATACATTTGTAGGCGAGTGTGAGTAGGAGGAAGAGATAGGATATTGAAGAGGAACAAAAGATCACGCGCAGAATAGCCCGTTTCTAAAGGTAGGGAAGACAATGGCTTGTTGGCACGGGGGAAGGTTGGCACTCGGGCTTCTACATTGGCCGCGTTCCTTCCGAGAAAGCTATCTTTGGGTCACGCGTGCTTCGCAATATAATACGTCCAACAGAGGTCTCAGAATGATCATTGCAATGATGAAGGAACCGCGGTCTTAAATGTGTTACAGTGCTCGGAGAGCAATCTTTTTTTTATCGGAAATGTAAAGGCAGAGGCGTTGTTGCGGACGATCGTCTGTGGTGCTGTTTGTTTTCAGGTGCTGAGGAGGCCAAACACTGGAAGGAGAACGCCTGACGTCCACGCCAAATAAATAAATAGTTTAAAAACAAAAATCGGATAGATTAGCATGTACTCGGCTTCGATCGGCAGGTTTTTCCATCGTCAGGGGTTTTTTCCTCAGCCGCACCTTATGGTCTCATTTCCGCGGCTTTGATGCGATGGAGATACCATTTGGGGTGAATACCAGAATACGAAAGGTTAGAACGCGGTAGAATGTAGGTATTGTAATGGCTTAAAGGCCTTCGGTCTAGCCACTTAGCATCAAGTTTTCAAATGTATGTGTAATAATTACCTATTAAATAAATAATAATATTTTTATAGTTCGTTCTTCAATTGCAAATAAAATATTTTTTGTTCTCTTTTTCAGCTAATACCTTTAATAATGATCCTGATATTCGTAAATCAGTTTTTTACTTTCTCGGAGTAGAGCGAAAGTTATGTAATACTGCTCGAAAAACGGCAAATTTTCGGCAGGAAAACTATTATTCCAGAGCCCTGATAACAAAAAAGCGGATAAATCCAGTTGCTAAATTTAGAAAAAATCCTCTAACACGAGATGTAGCCAGAATCCATGTTTTGTGGGTCCTTGAAACCAAAGAATCGAATGACGGCATAACGTCTGTCTGTCCGTCTGTCCGTCCGTCTGTGAACAACGCTAGTGGCTAAACCATTCAGTTTATTTTCTCCAAAATTGATATTTTCCAATCGATTTGACCAATGTCACAGCCCCTTGAAATTGAAACCGATATGAGGATGATGCATGCATGGCAAACCGATATGAGAATGACAACCATGAGGGTAACAATGGAATTCAGGACATCTGCAATATATTTCAGCGCAAATTGTTTATTTTTATACAAGCAAATATTATATCAAGTGACTGATATAACAAGAAAACATTATAATTAACAATTAATACTGGTGGTTTTGATGTGGTGAAGATGTTTATATGTTCCTCACTTCTAGTGAGGTGTCTAATATTCAAGAACATGCATCTTATTGTTTAATTATCTATATACTTTGTTGGTGGTTGAAAGGTATGTCACTCTTTTTAACAACATTTTAGGAGATTCTGGATTCCAAAGCGGTGTGGAAGACGACATTGAAATCAAAGTACTGTTCCTCTGACTTTCAAAACTGTGTTAGAATTTTTTTTAAGCCTCAAGAATTGTGGGTCTGTTCCCCGTTTTGCTAAGATCAGCTTTTGACGTCACTGACGAAATCATATTATTATTATTATTATTATTATTATTATTATTATTATTATTATTATTATTATTATTATCATTATTATTATTTTATTTTAATCTGCTGCTCTGTGAAATCAAGTCCCTGTTAGCCACACGCTTGCCGAATATTTTTGAATTGCTTGCGACTTGCAGTGTCTGTAATCCGGATCTTAGCTTTTACTTATGAAGTCTACACCGCTTTGTGATTTCATTTCCACACACAAACCTGTGGTCTTTTTTAAAACATTGTTATTTAATTCTAAAATTAAAAATGTATTAAAATATTGCTCACCAGGAATTTTACTATCTTCAAATGATATCAAAATTACAACAAATAGCCAAATGAATAAAATTATGCGAGAAATCTCTCACATCATGATTGACATAAAAATGGAATATAGACAATTCCAAGAAGGGTAATGTTTAGCAGCATATGTTTGTGAGCATTGTCCCCTATTAGAAATCTGAATAAAAGATATCAACAAACAAATCTATCTGAAGATATGTTTCGGGTTATCATCAGATTATCATGGGTTTTGTTACATAGAATGCAAAGGAAATAAAATTTTTATATGATGTCTTAAACTATGAATAAATAGTGTTCGTTGATTTGATATTAGAAATATATAATGTTCTCTTGTCAGAAATACAGAAAATAATCATGATATTTTTAAGAATAATATGTTTTAGATTTGATAGGCCGGTCTCATTCAATTAAATATAGTTAATGAAAAAAGAGTTTACTGATTCCATCTTTAAAAAAATCATTATCTTACTTTTAGCAAAACACTAAATTTGTAATTACATCGCAGTAAAGCTAATTACATTATCAGCCCAAGAAGCAATTATAATACTTGGAGTCAAAATCAAATACCTACAATTGGTTGTAGTTTCATGTTTTACACTGGCACATATCGACAACAAACATTTCCAATATAATACAACAAGCAATATTACTTGAACTGAGGATCTGTAGTTTTCCGTGGTTTCTCCGATCTACACCAGGCGAATGCCGGAGCAGTACCCTAACAAACGGGCCACGGACCGCTCGCGATCTGTCCTTCCTCTTCCTTGTCCTATCCTCTCCCCTTAAGCACACTTACACTAACATGCACTACAATACCACGTATTCCGGGAGACCGGTCGGGTGCTTAGAGCTTGTCCCGGCTGGGGCGGTGTCCCGCTGGTGGGAGAATCCTGGTTAGGGGGAAACCCCACTAGCCGACGGTAGGTCGGCGCCGGATCTCGCCATCCAGCGGGGGAAGATCCCCGCCATCCCCCGGAAAAAACATGTACTACGCTAACGGGACTAATGACCAAAGCAGTTGACGCGCCCGGAAACACGAAAAATTCAATCAATCAATCAATCAACTTGAACTGAATGTAACCGTCACGTTCTCTTTCAATGTACGCGCTATAGTTCGAATTGCGCTTTCTAATTGGTCCTAGGATGAGTCTCCTCCCCATCGTTGGTGGAGGTTTGCGTTTGCACCCGCGAGGCGCGCGCGCGGCTCCTGAGGGCAGCGCAAGCGCAAACCGCGGTGCAGGGCTGAACAGACGGGGCGGGGCAGGGGGGGGGCGGCGGGCGGCGCTCGGCGGCGGAATGCGGCAGCGGCGGCGGCGGCTGCTGCGAGCGCGGGCGGGACAAGGTGGCCCCGCCGCCGCCTTTATGGCGGCGGGCCCCGCGGGGGCGGGGCGCGGGGCGGGGCGCGGGGCGGGGCGGGGCGAGGCAGAGAGAGGGAACGATAGATATAGACGTGAGATGAGCCACGTTGAAATAAAGCACTTTTTAGCTCAACTATAAAATATGAATTGCTAATGCATACTCTTCATTTTCATGTAACTGTAACAAAACAAGTCTATTCATCTACGGTTGTGGCAAAACGTTGCCTGTAATAGATAATGTTATTTGCTTACGATCGTCGTAAACACGTATGAGTAAATCCAACCAAATAAGGTGAACTAATAGCGAACATAACGATTTTCATTTGACGAAATGTCTACATCTACAAGGAGGAATCCGAAGATGAGGGAGAGACAAGGAGAGAAGTTGTATAATCAACGGATGGGGATCACGAGGAGAGAAGACCAAGAAGAGGGAAAAGCACAGAGGGACAACTGAACAAGGAGGACGTCAGGGTTATCAGCAGCTTAGCTGGTCATCTAGCCGCCACGAATGGGAAGAGGACAAGACGAAGGGAACGGGCTACGGCAATTGGGAGGCGGAGCGCGCGCCGGAGGTCCTCTTCAGGGCAAGTGGGCGAGTAGGCGCGAATGCACACGAGAGAGTGCTCGGTGCGCGGGCAGAAGCCTAAGGCATGGGGATCGGAATGGCTGATGGCGAGGGCGATGGGCGGGTGCTTGCTTGGGCGATGGTGTGAACGGGCGCGTGGCCAAAGGCCTGGGCGATGGTGTAAGCCGGTGAATGGGCGATAGGAAGAGGCGCGTGGGTGCTCGTGGAAAGGTGCCTAAACTACCGTATGTGTGAATGCGTGAAGGGTCAGTTGAGTGATTGTTGGCGTTGGCGTGGGTGACGTTGTGTGTGGTGAAAAAATGGCGTGGGCGTGCGTGAGGGCGACGTCGTGGGCGCGCGTGTGGGCGATGGGGTGGGCGTGCGTGAGAACAATGGCGTGGGCTTGGTCAATGTCATGGGCGCGTGTGTGGGCGACGTCGTGGGCGCGCGCGTGTGGACGATGTGGTGGGTGAGCGTATGGGCGAGTGGTGGGCGTGGGTGAGGGCGACGCCGTGGGCGCGCGTGAGGGCGATGTTACGGGCGTGCGCGGCCGTGCCTGTCGCGCCGCCACTCGATTAGCCTAACGCGCGCGACACGTGCAGGGGCCGTAGCGCCCAGCTTTACGTCCCATTGTGCAGCCGCCGGTGGCCTTCTGGGCGGTCGCGGGCGCACGGCCCAACTCAAGAGCAAATTGTGGCGCCGATGCCCCACTTCGTATTTCTTCTTTCCGACATCACGAAAACGGTTTTTATCTGAATTTGAGGAAGAATACGCTGAAAATTAATACATTACGTTAATAATGTTTCTGTGACTGTTACTTCTACAAGGTGATTCAAAATTGCCTTTGAATCAACGAGGTCGGGCGCGAATTTAGCAATATTATGTAATTGCAGCGAAAAGTAATTTTGAAATCGCTAAAAACAACTTTCAGCGAAAAGTAATTTTGATTCGAACTTCACAACATATCGGTCAGAATCGCAGCGGAGTAAGCGGCAAAACGGCTTTGATCTAAACTCAGACGTTCTGCAATACCAAGTTTGAGAGGCTGATGAAATACTAATTTACCGTAGAATGCATTGCCTATATTAGCATTGCATTGTAATTTTGTTGGCACACGATTATTACATGCGCAACACACAAGTGACTCCTATATCACCAACGCGTGATGACGTGGGTGGAGTTGTGAAACAGAATTGCACCATCAGCACTGCTCAGTCGCAGGGACATTGGTTGTCGTCAAAGCTACGGGCAGTACTTTAAGGGCCGTATTTGAAAACCTCTGTCAGGGGCCTGCCAGGCTGCCAGTGTTCGATTTTGCGATTTATGAACGACCCCCAGCCAATTCCATTCGCCACTTGTCCTCCCAGCAAGCCCCCAGATGGCAAGCCCCTAGGATCTCTGCTGGCAGAGCTTCATAAATACGACCCTAAAATCAACACTGAGATGACTCGGGTTCTGGAGGGGTGTAATGCCTTTCGCTGCAGGTGTTGATACAGCAATATCTCTGGGCTGTCTGTCCGTTATCAACGCTAGAGCATCCTTATATAGAAAAATAGTTATGAGGCCATTCCACCACCCCCGCCTGAACTCTACATGTCTTGAACGAAATAAACAAAATTGCTGCTCGAGTACTTTTGCCCTTTCGAGGTCACGTTCTTATAAGTTCCGATACATCCCCGCTTCCACAATCTGTATCCTCGTTAGCGTTGACAGCGGTTTTTGGAGCCCTATCATTAATGTTCTTAACATAAAGATACCCAGCAGAGCGAGAAGTGATGAGAAACATTTTACAAGTGGCATAAAGTGACAATTTTCAAAAGTGACCAAAAGATCACGATTAGGTATAGCTGAAACCAAAGGTGTAATATTTATTTAATGCTTGATGTATCTGTTTCTAAGACTTGTAACAAGATGATAATATTTTAGTATCTGTCAAATGTAAAATTCCTACTAATATTGAGACAGAAACTGGTGCCTGAATCTCATTGGCTGAAGTCGAATACGCAATAGCTAACCCACTCTTTCCGCCATTGTTTAAGATCAACTCTGAGATGACCAGGGTTCTGGAAGGGTACTCAGAAACAAACTCACACACATATTGCGGACGCTGTTCGAACTTCACCACCCGCAGAGTAGTTAGGAGAGTGAGGCGATGAAGAGGGATTAAGGGGGTTAGAGGCTCTGGCGAAATCCCAGGCATTTTCAGGATCTTGATGCCCAGCTTCTGCTGTAGGGCGAAGACGCCGACTTTTTGCTTGGGCTTCCCGATGTAGCTATTTTGAAACCAAAGGGAGTGGAGTGGTGACGCAATCACTTTGAAGAGATATGTTGATCTCTCTGAAACTTTTCACACAAAGCATGCATTCTGCCAAGCTTATGAAAATTTAAAACATGATTACATTTAATAATTGCAGAAAGAAAAACATGTACTCAATGTATTCTGAAAGAAATTATTATTTAAGCTCCTTAATTCCATATTATTAAGCTTCTTAGCTCTTTATTATTAATCTCATCACTTCTAATTATCATAATGTAACACCCGGTTTCCATGTCTACCTCCGAGAATACAAAAGAACTTTAAAAAAAGTAATGATTCAGGGAAAAATAATGAAAAACAATCGGGATATTTTGAACGCTAGTAACAAAATTAAATCAAGGTGGAATATCGTAAAAAATGCGACCACGTCATATCAATACATCGTAGAGAATTTTTTTTAAAGGATAATGAAAGAGAAGCAAGTAATCCAGTAAAAGTTGCGAATCTCCTCAACCAACACTTTTGTAGAATTGCGGTTGATCTCTCAAAGGGATTAAAACCACAAAATTCAACATCATGCTCTTCCAAAAAATTTCGACACGATGTTTAATTCCCGAATTTCTTCCAAATCGTTTGAAGTCAGTAAACTAAAAAATAAATATTCATCTGATTTAGATGAATCTCCGGATTATTTATTAAAAACTTGCACACCTGCCATTATACACCCATTAACGCACATTTGTAAAGCTTCCTTATGCACAGGAATATTTCCAGATACTTTCAAAACATCCAAAATTAAGTCACTTTTTAAAGAAGGGCACAAGAATGAAAATCAAAATTGCTAACCAATTTCCCTTTTGTCAGTTTTTTCAAAAATTTTAGAGAGGCTTTTCTACGTCACGGATTGAGAAAATAAAAATCAACGGAAACTGCTATTTTTTCTTTTCTTTAAGATATTGCTTCATCAATGGACCAAAATGAAGAACCCATTGGACTATTTTCATATCTTTCGAGAGCTTTTAGAGTTATTGACTATGACATCTTGCTCTCAAAATTAACTTCATATGGGATTCGTGCCCTAGATTGGATAACCTCGTACCTTACACATCGATCTCAAAGGGTAGAAATACCTTAGTGGCACGAAAGGACATTATTTACTTATCTATTCAATTCTTTCCAATTAAGCATGGGGTCCCACAAAGTTCGATCTTAGGTCCTATACTCTTTCTGTTGTACGTAAATGATATGCCCTCGTCTACTGGAAATGGAAGAACATTTCCGATGACACGAATGTTCTTTGCAAAAAAGAAACAATAAATAATACGATTTCAGAAGTTTCAAATTGCTTTTGTAATAAATTATTAGTTAACAAATGTAAAACGGTTTTAATGCATTTTTGCATTTCAAATCGGCAATTGCATGCGCCATTGAAAATTAACAATATACAATTAGCTTGTTTTATGGTAACAAAATTTCTAGGCCTTTCAATTCACTCAAACCTCAAATGGAAGTATATATAACAGAATTAAACACTAAATTAAGTTCATTATGTTACACATTCAGAATTCTTTCAAATTCTGTCAGCCTTCATGCAGCTCGTTGTGTGTATTTTTCAAATGTACATTCTCGCCTGAGATTCGACATAATATTCTGGGGAAACTCATCTTTTAGTTCCCAGACATTTAGATTGCAAAAGAAAATTATTCGAATAATGAAAACATGCCATCACCGTGATCCCTGCAAGCCTCTTTCATTGAGCTTGGAATCTTACCATTGCCTTGCCTATTTATTTATGAGTCTGTAGTATTTGTCAAAAGTGACTTACTTAACGGTGCGAACATATTTTCATGTAAAACTGATATTTATAATTACAACACATGTCGTAGAAATCATATTCATCAAGTGTCAGTACCAACAGCTCACTAAAAGAAATACAAAAACAATATATGTACGTTACTTTATAACGCATTGCCAGATGACATTAAATAATTAAAATCAAAATTTTTTAAAAAAAACACTTAATATGCCTGTAACAAGTAATATACTTCAGCTTCCGGGTCAATGACACCCATCTCGATCAGGTTTTGCCCAGTTTCCCTGATTCATTGAGCAAATGCTGAGATGGCTCCTTGATTTGCTTCTGGACGTAAATGTAGTTCACTATGCGCACGTTTCGTTGAGCTCCCCTTTCGCTTCTAGTGGTAGTGGAGCTGAGTGTGAGTTCATATTTTGGTAGCAATGCATAAAAATTAAATCTGTAATTCATTTCTTTGCAAAAACGTTTCGTATAAATCGGTAACGAACATGTCTAATTTTCAAATGTTGCTATTCTCGCGCATTTTGAAATTTTGTTTTTATTACTTTGTGTTGTTATTATTATTATTACTAATTTTTAAAATATTTTTTTCATTTTTCGAGTATTTATAGTTAAAATGTTGAAATGGGATCCTGGAACTCAAGAAAACGTGCGCAAATGATCTCCATAAGTCAAACACAGTTTTTACTGGTCTTTGACTAAATCAATAAAAAATAAAAGAAAAAGGCAGCGTCGTTAGACGAATTACATAACTGCGCTCCGTTAAGTCACGGAAATTACGCAACTCGAGTCCCAACTGATTTCTGGAAGGGCGACCGTCTGGGAACCCCGATCACTAATAGTTTTGAGGCCCTGGTCGAAGGGATAAAACTCATTGACTGACTGAGATGTAACAAAACCAATTTAACGGAGGGTTATTCCAGAAAAACTAAATCCCCAAAGGGCTAAGATACATGTTGCGAAAAAGACGCAACAATTATTTTTAAATTGGAAAAATAAGTCTTCATTTTGGTTATCACAGTATTCAATTTGAATATATAAATCTTCTTCGTTGTTACTTACACTGTTTTCGATACGAACCACTGTTTTCATTATTATTAATGTTCTGTGTTTTTCAGGTATGACACATGATAGCTTTGTATAAATTATTTATACAAGGTACATGTATGCATGTATTTAGCGTTATTGGGCCGGTAGTCCGACTTCGCCGGCCAGCAACCGGTATCCCCCATGCCTGAGCCTAGTTAAATTCCCATGTTGGGGATAAGAGCGACATGAGGTGAACATAATGTATTTTCTTCACCATAACTAGCAAGATCCGTCTGCTTGAGCAAAAAACTACACTTCGTCACAAAACTACAGAAACTAGGACAATTTTAAAGGAAAGCTACCACTCTATTTTTGCATCGACGGGGAATCGAAACCGGGACCCTAGCACGGGAAGCTAGTACGCCGCCCACGAGCTATCCCAGATGTACATTAGTCATTAATAATTCTCCCTTATTCAAAATGAAATTAATTTTACTTTAAAATCTACATAGCTAAAGTAATTCCTGCGTTTGCCCATCCACTATTTGTGGTTAGACCTAGGAGGATGTAGGCATTTAAGGGGAATGTAGAAGGACTTATACAATGTATTATTGTATTTAAGTAACGGGGTTTTGATGTAGTACAATGAAATTTTGTACTCTGAATAAGTTTACTTGCGAAGAATACATTTATAAACCAAAATGTTTTATGTTCAAATTGTTTTTTGTATTAACGTTTGGATTGTTTAATATTTTATTTTACTCTTTTTCCGGCCTTTATTTAATTTTAAAATATTTTATTAAATAATAATTAATATGTGGCATTTTATTATATACAAAACTAGAGGTGCAACAGAATGGCACAGACTTTATCGTGACAAATGTTTCTAATTTTCTTGGTGTGGACTGGCCTTAAGGACTTGCTCCATTTTCTGGCCAGCTGCCATCTATCGTCACTGAAAGTACACTTTCTTGACATTTTTTCAACATTTTGGTTTCGTAATGGTAGAATCGAAATATGACTTCAAGAATATTAAAAAAAGGGAAAAACCTCGTCCAAAATAGAAAATTTCATTGGAAATGTTGAAGCCGTTTTTTAGGAAAACAGCAATTAAGCATGTCTGTAAATGCGAAATTTGAAGCCCTTTTTCATAGGAATCTATTGAATTTTTGAAAAACTTCATTTAATGTCATATGAAGCACTTCTACTCATAAATGTAGTAATGTATACAAATTGTTGGAAATGTGCAATATTCACGGAGTGAGAGATATTACAAAAAAAATTACATTTTTCCAGTTTCTGAAATAAAAACAAGGAATAGAACAATATCAAATTGCAAATATTGCACGCGCTACTGCACAAACACTACTAAAATTTTCGAAAAAATGCACATGACTAATGAAATAACTACTCATGTACGACAAATTTCATTTGAAGGAATTTCTTTTGAAGGAATCGTCAATTTTGTGGTTGTAGGAAAACGCCAAAAAATTCAAACATTAAAAATTTTCGAAAATTTGGAGTTAACCGTGAATATCATACTTATGCCACCAAAATAACTGTATTTTATTCTTATAAAAAATTTAGAGAAGAAATTTGTAGCCGTTTTTGTGAAAATTTTGAAAATGTCTGTGGTACCCCGTTAAAGAATGTTTTTTTTTAAATTCCAAAGCTTCAAATAAAGCCAGTGGACATGGGTTTCTTCAATTTGGAAAAGATCGTACGTGTGGTTTAAGCGCTAGGAGTGTTCACAGACGGACAGAGGAAGAGACGGACACACGGACACACGGACACACGGACACACGGGCGGACAGACGGACAGACGGACAGACGGACAGACGGACAGACGGACAGACGGACAGACGGACAGACGGACAGACGGACAGACGGACAGACGGACAGACGGACAGACGGACAGACGGACAGACGGACAGACGGACAGACGGACCACACGAGGCCACACGGCACACGGACACGGACAGACGGACAGACGGACAGACGGACAGACGGACACACGGACAGACGGACACACGGACAGACGGACACACGGACAGACGGACACACGGACAGACGGACACACGGACAGACGGACACACGGACACACGGACACACGGACAGACGGACACACGGACAGACGGACACACGGACACACGGACAGACGGACACACGGACACACGGACAGACGGACACACGGACAGACGGACACACGGACAGACGGACACACGGACAGACGGACACACGGACAGACGGACACACGGACAGACGGACACACGGACAGACAGACGGACAAAAAATTGACTATGGAAGTATTCTATATTCTTCAGTCAGCAAAAAATGTCAATTTTTTATATATTTTATTATATATTTTGTATATATATTGAATAAAATTTATTTTAATGAATCTTAATTAGGAAAAAATATCATTATTGCTTGGCTACCAGCACATAAAGATATATTTGGTAATAATATCGCTGATCTCGAAGCTAAAAGAACCACAACAAATGCGCACCAAAACCATCCATCCGAAACCAACAGAGTTAGGGATATTTGGAAATACATTAAAAATAAATTAAATATACAATGGCACGAAAAATCAAGCAAAATTCATAAATATATAACTAATTTCTTTGGACTTGTCAGAAACCCCTCTATTAATAATCGTTATGATCAAGTTGCTTTGTCAAGAATTCGATCAAACCATTCTAAATTAACTCATAATTTTTTTATTGAAAAAGTTCAACAACCTTCTTGTAGCATCTGCAATAGAATTCTATCAATAGAGCACATCCTTCTGGAATGCCCCGTACACATCGAAGATAGAAAAAAGTGTCTAGGAAATGAAAATTTCAATGAAATCGCCAAGTTTCCAAGAAAAAGTGTCACAATTATGTAAAAGTATCAATATTTTCTCATAATTGTAATTGTATTACTGTTCAAGTCGCTCATGACCTATGCAGTTTTTGTGACTTAAAATAAAATAATTTTAAAAAAAGATTTCAAACGCCAACATCCGTAATCTATATATTCCAACATTGTAGAAATCACTACCGTTAATAAGTAGTAGGATATGGATCACGGGATCGGTCAATTAATGAAACACATTAGTTTGCCAACGTTTCGGAATATTTAATTCCTTCATCAGGGCTACAAAAACACAATCACATGGAATAAAGACAACTTGTCTAAACAACAACATTAGAAATCACATAAAATATGCCATGAATCAACATACATGAAGAAAAAATCAGTAAATAAATAAATGAATTTTATACTGTGTGTATATATATATATATATATATATATATATATATATATATATATATATATATATATATATTTACAACTATCTTGCTTCCAAAGCGGAAATAACACAACCTTCTAAAACAACAGTTTTCAAAAGACCTGTCGAACATTTCCAAGACCAAACCCTGAAACACGGCTGACTGTCCCAAAGGTATGCGACATTTAAAGGTCTTCTAGCAACCTCTATGGCGCAAAACGCCAGGAGAATGTATTAAAATCGAAGGGGAATAATATGGGAATAATAACCAAAAATCGTTTTTGTGTCCATGTTACGCAAAAAATATAAGCATATTTTGTAAAGATTTTATCATTCAAAATTTCCCTTGAAAATCTAAAAAAAAAGAAAAATATAAGAGATTTTAAACACTGTAGACACAAATTGTAATGAAGTCTACTTCAGAGCCTCGTAGTAGAGAGAATATATCTGATTATTCTAGAATAATCTGAAAGAATTCTAGAAAGGAAATGTCTGGGGTATTCAATACACCTCCTTCGGTGGTGAAACGCTTTAAATTACCTTTCAGACATGACATTAATGACTTTGTGACCTGGAAGATAGTTAAACTCAATTTTTAATGACACAAAGGTTTTCTAAATCGATATTTTTGTGCACTTTTCTACTACCGAAGACAATCGAGCTCTACAACTAATTTACTAAACATTTATTTTGATTACGAACTTGGCACTAATGACAATATTTAACAGGAAAATACCCATCAGAGACGGAGGCAGCGAGGGTAATAATAAGCCAAAGAGGCCAGAACCGGATATTCACTAAGATAGTAATCCACATTTCGGTTTCTTAATTGAATTAACTATTAGCATTCTGTAAATTCTGCATGTGATAACCCTTATAAAAATTGAAATGAATTCATTGTTACCAAAACAACAATATATTAATTCTGTCAATCTATACTTTTGAAAATTTTATCATAAATTCTATTTTAATTTTGTGAATTTCCAAAACATAAATCAGAATAATCACAGATTCAATAATTTCTGACAATCTCCGGTTTGTTGACCAGGACCGGTAGCTCAGTGCATGATGTCACTGCAGCGCCTCTGACCAGGAAGTCCTAGGTTCGAGTCCTGTCGGCGGCAGGATTTTCGACACTAGCTTTTCAGCTAGGTCGAATTCAGTCGCTGTCTGGAGGAGAATTCTAGCGGCCGGCTGCTCTGATCGGTAGTTTTCCGTGATTTCTCCGATCAACACCAGGCGAATGCCAGAGCAGTACCTTACCAAACGGGCCACGGACCGCGCGGGATCTGAACTTCCTCTTCCTTGTCCTATGCTCTCCCCTTACACACACACTTACACTAACATGTACTACACTACCAGATATTCCGGGAGACGGGTCGGGAGCTTAGAGCTTGTCCCGGCTGGGGCGGTGCCCCGCTGGTGGGAGAGTCCTGGTTGGGGGGAAACCCTACTAGCCGACGGTAGGTCGGCGCCGGTTCTCGCCAACCAGCGGGGGAAGATCTCCGCCAGCTTCCGCGAAAAAACATGCACTACACTAACGGGACTAATGACCAAAGCAGTTGACGCGCCTGGAAACAAGAAAAAATCAATCAATCAATCAATCCGGTCTGTTGAGAGCAAGATACGTTTCTGATTCAATAAATATTTAATTTTGAAATTTGGACTTTTTTTTCAATTCAGTCACTATACCTTTGATTCGAAGGTAGTGCCGTGAAGAAAATGGTTGGCCTCCCTGCTCGGGTGTAAAGGCTCATTCACAAAAGAACTAAACGTAGACGTAACGTAAACGCAAAAGTTTGGTGCCATGCTATTCGACGAAACCTTTCACACATTTGGTGATCATATACAAAAGAAGAAATCACGAATGTTCTCAAGCTTCAAGCTTTCACCGGCAAGACGCCTGCGCCGAATTTCTTAACCAAACTTCGCGAAGTCAAGGACGATAAGCAATTTAATCCACCGGGGGTCCTTAGATGGATGCGCGTCTGGTAAGTCTGGATACTATAACGTGTAGAGTGCCTCGCTTATTGGAATAACTAGTGGTGATACAGAACGGCACAGACTTTCTCGTAATAGTTAGTTTCCTAATTTTTTGGCCGGTTCTAGCTTTTCGGTTGTGCCCTATCCTCTCCTCAGCTTCGTTCTATGGCCACCCAAACTTCACTTTTGCTTCACATTTGCTCAATTTTTCGGTTTCATAATGACAGAAACTAAAAATGACTTTAAGAATACCATATGAGTAAAACCTCTTCCCATATAGAAATTTTCGTTGAAAAATATGAAGCCGTTTTTACTAAAATGGTGTTTACTAATCACTGTAAATGCCAAATTTGATGTTTTCTTTTCACAGAAAATTATTGAGTTTTCAAAAAAAATTATTCAAAGTTATTTTTAGTGCTTCTACTCACAAATGCAATAATGTATAGAAATCGCAAGTAATTTCCATATTAACGGTGTAAGAGATATTTAAAAAAATTTAAATTGTGTATTTTTTTGAGAAAACAAAGAAATACAGAAAAAATAATTCGATGTCATCCTAAACAGTACAATAAGGACTATTCGCACGAAAAATTTCAAGAAAGAATTTGGAGCTTTTTCTGAGAAAATGGCGTTTGGGCGTTTCTGAAAATGCGAAACTTTGAGTTTGTTTTCACAGAATCCTATGACTTTTCATAAAACTTTATATGACATTATTTAAAGTTAATTGAGTCATAAATGCTATAATGTGAAGAAACTGCCGCTATTGTAAATGTTAACGACATGAAAGGATATTGAAATAAATTACATTTTTTTAATTTTTGCAAAAAACAAAGAATGGAGCAATATTGTGAGTATGTAATATCGTAGTACACATTTTGCACTATCCTTAACAAACGTTTAAAGAAAAAATTTGAAGTCGTTTTCACGAAAATCTTGTTATTGTTATTTTTTCAAATTACTCTTATTGCGGGCAATATTGTGTGAAAACTACCAAACGTTTTTTAAAAAATGCATGACCTTAATTAGAAAAGTAATAATGGACAACAAATTTCATTTGAAGGAAAAGTCTCTATCTGCAATTTTGAAGTTGTTGGAACACGCCAAAAGATAATCATACTTTTGCAATCATCGAAAATTCAGAGTTAACAGTAAAAATCGGACCTCTACCCCAGTTATACGTGTATTTCACTATATTCTTAGAAGAAATTTAACGAAAAATTTGGAGCCTATTTTGAGAACATTTTAAAAAAGTCTAGGAGACTTCATGTAAAGTACTCCCAAATTTTAAAGAATGTTTTGCAAAATTTCAAAACTTCAACTAGAGCCATATAGACAGGGGACTCTTCAGTTTGGAAAAACTCCTACGTATGGTTAGGCGCTAGCACTGATGAACAGAGGGACGGATGGACAGACGGACGTTTTAGTGTCAATTGACTTTTCGGTATCAAGGACCAACGAAACAAAAATTCTGGCTACACCACGTGTTAGAGGACTTTTTTTCTAAATTTCTTAAATGGATTTAACCACTTCTTTATTATCAGGGCCCGGCAATGAATTTTTTGTGCCGAAAATTCAACGCGTTTTGTATAACTTTGTATATACGTAGGTATACGGAAAAATAACTAGAGGGGCTACAGAATGGCACATGCTTACTCGTACCAATTATTTCAAAGTTTCTTGGTGTGGTCTGACTAAGGTCCATTCTCTGGTCAGCTGTTATCTATCGTCGCCCAACGTTATTTTTCCTTTATATTTTCTCAATGTTTTGCTTTTCTAATAGTATAACTGAAATATTACATCAAAAATATTAAATTAGAGTAAAAACTCGTCCTCTATAGCAATTTTCATCGAAATATTGAAGCCGTTTTTCAGAAAATGGTGTTAAGCATTACTGTAAATGAAAATTTGAAGATATTTGTCATTAGAAATTATTGAGTTTTCGAAAAAATTCATTTGAAGTCATTTGAAGCACTTCCACTCACAAATGTAATAAGGTATAGATCGAAATATGCATATTAACGGCGTGAGAGACATTTTATAAAAATTACAATTGTGTAATTTAAAAAAAAAAGAATACACCAAAATGAACTTTACGTCACATAAAACAGTGCAATTAGCACTATCCACTTGAAAAGTTTGAAAAAAAACGGAGCCATTTTTTAGAAAACGTTGTTTGAGCATTTTTGTTATTTCGGAATTTTGAGCTCATTTTAACAGAAACCGTCGAGTTTTCCAGAAGTTTTATATGACATTATTTAAAGCACCTGCACTCATAAATACCATAATGTGAACAGATTTTCGGTAATGTACATTGACACGACGTGAGAGCCGTGTCGAAACATTTCATTTTTGTAATTTTTGAAAAACAAAAGAATAGAGTAATATGGCATTTATCTCATCGTACAGGGTACATTTATCAATACCCCTACCAAAAACTTAAAGACAAAAATTGGAGACTTTTTTTTTTTTGAGAAAATCTCTATCTTCAATTTTATAGTTGTAGGAAGACGCCGAAAAAATCAAACATTTGCAATTTTCGAAAATTCATAGTTAACCGTGAAAAACAGACCTATGCCACCTTTATAAGTGTATTTTAGTGTATTCTTACAATAAATTTAAAGAAAAAATTTGGAGCCGGTTTTTGAGAAAATTTTGAAAGGGACCGGGTTGCTTCATGTGAAGTACCCCCCGGTTTTAAAGAATGCTGTTCGAAATTTCAAAGCTTCAACTAGAGTCAATAGGACGACGTTTTATCCAATTCTGAAAAAAAATTAGGTGCTAGTATTGTTCACAGACGGAGGGACAGACGGAGAGACAGACGCACGGACAGACAGACGGACGGCGGACGCACGGACGGACGCACGGACGGACGCACGGACGGACGCACGGACGGACGGACGGACGGACGGACGGACGGACGCACGGACGGACGGACGGACGGACGGACGGACGGACGGACGGACGTTTTGCTTTTAATTGGTTTTTCGGTATAGAACCCGTCAAATACAAATTACACGTGTTAGAAGATTTTTTCTCTCAATTTATCCACTGGATTTATACACATTCCCGTTATCAGGGCCCGGGAACGATTTTTTTCTGCCGAAAATTCACCGTTTTTTCGTGCCGCATTACATATTTGTCACTATACTACGTGTATTACTCCGTATATACGTAGGTATACGAGAAAGTAACTAGTGGTGCTACAGAATGGCACAGACTTTCTCGTAGTAAAGTGTTTTAACTTCCTTGGTGTGGACTGGCTTTGACGCTTGCCCTGCCGCCCAAATTAATTTTTTAAAAAAAGGTTTTCAACATTTCGATTTCTTAATAGCAGAGATGAAATATTATTTTCAGAATATTAAATAAGAGTAATACCTCGTCGTAAATGACAATTTTCCTTGAAACATTTGAAGTAGTTTTTAAGAAAATGGCGTTTAAACGTTACTGTAAATGCGAAATTTGAAGCTGCTTTTCACAGAAACCTATCGAATTTTCGAAAAACTTTATTTGAAGTAATTTAAAGCACTTTCACATACAAATGCAACAATTTATACGAATTGATGGATATGTGTATATTAACGGCGTGAAAAATATTTTAAAAACAAATTATATTAAATTTGTGTAATTTTTGAAAAAACAAAACAATATACCAAAATTATCTTGACGGCACGTTAAACAGTGCAAATGGTCAGCTGATTGTTTACATTGAGTTCTAAGCACGTTGCAACTGCCATGCCAGACGTGTGTTCACTCTCTCTGTTGCAAATATGTATTTATTTTACTTTGGTTTCATTTTGATGTTTTGTTTGTTTAAATTGGTGAGTCTCTATGTTATGCTATATCGAGAGCTATATGTTTTTCTTAGTGATTTTTCTTTTTTAATATTTTCTTATAATATTGTTCAGTAATTATGGCATACTTTTTCTCCGTTACACAGTTCAGCCTGAGGATGAGGAAAAATGAGTTCCCCAAAACGTCGCTCCGAAATTTGTAAACAAACACTGTATATATGTATATAAATTAATAATGGGATATTTTTTATAAATCTATCTGTCAAAATTTTGTGGCCAAATACTTAGAATTATACTGAATTGAAGTGAACGACAGACCATTTTTTGTATGTGTTGTTTAAAATAGAGTACACAACAGGAAACGAAAACGTGAGGTCTGCATGAATATGCACTGCACTGACGATAACATTCATCCATGTGATCATTTCCATAATTACGCCACACAATAATTTACTGAGGGCACGTATTCAATGTTTAATGAGAAGCAAATGCGCCTTGCAAAGTTATTGGAGAACAGTGAACATCATTAACGTGTACTCCCTCGTGCTGTGAGTTTGTAGGCTGATCATTATTCCTTCGAAACCCGTTACGCAATCACAGAAGACTGATTAAAATTATAGATGGTTTTGCGTCTGAATTGGAGCCAATCGCCTTACGTTTCTGCCTGAAATAATGTGAGCTTTGTTGTTTCATACATCTCATTACTCGCATGTAATAATTAAAAAAATCATAGTTCAAAAAATATTAAAATACAGTTTTCACAGAAATTTATCAAACGCTCTCTGGTAAAAAACTGCGATGGTGTAACATTGACAAGATACTGTTAGTATATATATTTATTACTAGTAAATAATGACAGTAATGGCATTAATAATATTAGAATAACTTATGATCCATCAATTTAGATACTTTGATGTATCAAGAATTTATTGAGGATGTTGCTAGTCAGAAAAAAATGTTTCCACAATTTTTTGTGGCTATCTGCTTGCCATTCGGTACAAGCCTGGTGTTTACATATTGAAGATGAGTTTAAGAAACAGAATGTGTGGCCCGTAGAAAGCAGTATTGCAAAAACCAGGTTGTGAGATTTTCCGTAAAACTGTTTTAATTAATGGTTATAAGGAGAGACCTACTTACCTGTTGTAGTTAAGTATTTCTCATACATTTAGAAGAAGACATTAATGAGATAAGAATAAAAGAGTATAAATATAGACCGTAAACAACGTATTATAAAGAAAATAAGTAGATCTCACAGTCTCATTAAAAATTCTAATTGTTTTAAAGTTACAAATTATTTTTTAACTTCTCGAGCATGCTCATTATTGAAACACTTCACATAATTTGAAGACTTACGCAACACAACACTTCCGCACTCATTTCCATCACAGTATCTTCAACTGAGATTTCTATCCATAATTTCGAATTTGAACGTGAACCGATTGTTTGTTGTTCGCCAGAAGTAATATTTTAAAATTTATTTCGAAGATATTGCTTTTGACGGTACTATTTTTCTTTTCATATATCAGTTTATTATTACAGAACCAATTTAAAATGTCTCAAGCAGTTATGTTGACCATTAAATTAATACTAAACGCGACAACGAATGAAGTAATGACCCCAAAACACTAAAAATTAACCAAATGAACGCGGGTTTACCCCAATGATTAGCTGTATCATCCACATGCTTACTTTCTCCCTATGGAGTAGAGAGAAAGTAATGTAATGCTGCGTGATAGAACAGTGAATCTTCGGCGGAAAAACTCTTCTTACTGGGCGCTGGTTACGAAAGAGTGAATAAATCTAGTTTCTAAATTTAGAAAAAAAATCCTCTAACATGTGGTTTAGCCAGGATTCACGTCTATCTGTCCGTCCGTCTGTGAACAACTCTATTAGTTAAATCGTTCAGTCGATTTTTTCCAAAATTGATATTCCCCAATCGATCTGGCTGATGTCGCGGCCCCTTGAATTTGAAACCGATATAGTAATTTCGGGGTACTTTACATCAAGACCCTGGGACATTTTCCAAATTTTCAAAATATGGTTCCATCGCTTTTGATTAAATTTTATTGTTGGATAGTGTGAAGGACGTTTAAGAGAATGGTGCAGGTCACACTTTCGTTGAAAATCCTAATTTATCGAAAATTGCAAAAATTCAAAATTTTTTCGGGGTCTTTCTACAACTAAAATATTAAACACATTGTTTTTCCCCGTAATGAAATCTGATCCTTATAGATATATTCTGAAGTAAGGTCATGTACATTTTTCGAATGTTTGAGTACTTTTCGTGTAATTTTGCGTAAAAATACGGGGGAGAAAGTACGTGCTGTTTTAGCATCACTAGTTTAACATCTTCTGCAACGACATTCCATTAGAATAAGACGCAAACGCAGCACTGAATGTTGATGTAGCGTTACACGCTACAAATTCCAATTTAGTTGTTGCAAATGGTCACGTGGTGTTGCTACGTGGAGAATCCACACAAGAGAAAACTCATAATATTTATTCTTTGCCATTCCAAAGCCCCACAAAAATAATAATCCAAAAACTAACATTCGTTGATTAATATTCTCAGCTAAAAACTGAAGCGAAAAAAATATCAATGAGTAATGGAATTGATTTTTAAGGAATTCCGAGTAAGAAACAACTCGAGCTCCACTTGCACCTCGCATGACTCCCTGCCAGTTCTCACAAATACCCAGCGCACGTTCCCAGTAATTCTCTCTGCGTTTTCCTGCAAGTTTCCTAGATTATCCCCCACGTATTTCCTCACCTGTTCATAGCATGCTTCAATACATGTTCCCACACATGGTTGGTTTTTTAGTATTTGGATGGCATAGTGTTTATTTTATTTTTAATTTATGAGGCTTTAAAATAAAGGATATTTTTTACAGGTTATGCGGAAAAGATAGATTATTTTATTTAAGATTGATAAATTTTTAGTTTATTTTATTGAGGTGACTATTGTAGTGAAGATGGACGAGTTGCGTTTTTGAGGGGGGAGATTGGATTTCTGTGGGTTTTAGAGCTACGGTTTGTTGCTTTGCGAGGGCTATGGATTTGGGGATGGGATTGGAAGGGTGCTTCTTTCCATTGTGAGGAAATTGTTTTTCCATTGTGCCCTGTTGCGGAAGGAAAGGTGCGATTTAAGGAACTTTTTGAAGGACGGTGTGGTCATTTCTTTTTGTATTATATTTTTTGCTGCTGCATGAACTTTCGTGGTTAGTGGTCTTTTGATTTTCAAGCAACATTCATTTGGTTTTGGTTAAAATATTACTCTAAATATTCTGTTGTCTAGTCTTGTTAGTCTCATATAGTTGGTCTGGAATATCGTTGCTCTGGTCTCGTAGGAGTATGTGACAATTGGTTTGGTGTATGTGTTGTAGATGTATAGTTTCGTCGTCTTCTCAATGTTCTTATGAATAAAAAGCGCAATCAGTGCGTTTATAAGTCGGTATGCTTTTTTGGTCTTTTCAGTGTAATTCACGGTAATTTTTCGTCAATATTCATTCCTAAGTATTTATCATTTTTTGTCCATGGAATGTCGATATTATATATACGTGAGGGTGGTTCGGTAACGGAGTACGTCTATTTTGCCATGTTAAGATGAATGCCTGACATTTGGAGTGAGACTCGCATAATCAAGTGAAAACGTTTAAAACACACAATCTTTGAACGAATTCATTTCGTAAAATTATTTTTATTAATATTTAAAATACTACCTCAACATGAACACGACGTAATATTTTCTGCTCTTGCTTGGGAATTCTGCATTTCTTAGATAAAGTCTCTATTTGCCCAGAGCATTTAACTAAAAACTGTTTAAGTGCATTTATTTTTGATACGGTTGCAATTTTTATAATTAATTTTAGACATTATGGATATTGTACACTGGGGAGAAATATAACAGTGCTTTTTGACGGGCGATTATTTAAGAGACTTAATTACTCTGAAAGTGTCTTCTCTTGGATCTAATACTTGCATCTGTAAAAGCATCGTCTTGCACCAAGAAAATAATGATTCCATGAATATAGTATCTTTATGAGCATTTCTAATAGTTCATTTTATTCTCTAGAACACTTCATTATTATTGCAGATCATCCAAACGTTCAATTATCAGCTTTCATTTCTCCCCAAAACAAACGTTAAAAGTAAAGTAATATCCTAATAAAGCAGACACGTGCCAGATGTTTGAAATCAGAATACTTTCTTGAAAGTACAGATAACGATAGATGAAGTTGCTACAGATGATGCTTGAAATTCTAGATATATCTTTGGTCATTCTATACGCTATATCTCACTTTGCAAGAATGATACAATTAATGGGCCAAGCAAAAAGTCTTATTTTATTAGAAACTTCAAACAGAAACTAGAGAGCAAATGCATCATACACCACCTTATCTCCTTTTAGGGTTATTAATCAACATTTACTAAAATTTTAAAGAAAGTGCATAACGTCATTTAAAGATGTCCATGAAGTGATACAGAAAACATACAAACCACAAGAAAAATGGCTTTGAAAGTTAGAACTTACCTTAATATTTCAGGCATATATAAGAATGCACGCCAAAAATTAGATATATATGGGTTGTGTCTGTATAAAATGTGTACATATTTATTAAAATGATCACAGGAACCTCCCAAAACATTTTAGGTCTTTCTGTTTAAGTTTCGATGACTAAAGAAATGAGGGAAAGTTACAAAAATGGTTTACGGCAAAACATCTTATCCGTCGTCACTCTGATTGTCCATTCGTCTGTCTGTGAACAATGCTAGCAGCCCAACATTATGCAAAATTTTCACCGAAATTCATATTCCCCGATCACCCTTTCGAATGTAAGAAGAGAAAGCATGGCAATCGTACGCCAGAAAACGGCGAATTTTCAACAGAAAAACTCTTGTTAACGGACCCTGGTAACGAAAAAGTGGATAAATCCCATTCCTGTACTTAGTGAATTACTGCTAAACGTGGTGGGAAGATTTTTTCTAAATAAAATCTGAACAGAACGTGAAATAATGTCAACTTCAAGTTTTCGAAAATATGAGTCTTTTGTGTAATTTTGAGCAAAATACAGGCAATTTTTTAAAGAATTTTTTTCTCAAAACCGCACCAATTTTTCATTAATTTTTTTCACGTATTGCCGAGATGCTTAAAAGAATGGCACGGTGTCATTTTCGTTCAACTCTCTGATTTTTTTAGAATAGCAAATTTATAAATAATACGGGAAAACATGTTCGGTTGTAGTACCACTTGCTTTTTAATACTGTAGAAAACTTTCATTATTTAAAAGTATAGTTGGAGCATTTTTATGATGTCCTCTGACGATTTCAATGGTCCATTTATTATTAACTTTTATACTTACCGCGTTTATTCACGTGGAAAATTCAAATATTTATTTTATACGCAGTTACTCTCACAAAAATTGACCGGCAAAATTCTATCTTCGCAACTGCGCCGACAAACTTGAACACCCCGCGGCCCTGGGGATGGGTGCGCGGACCAATCGCTAGGAAGTAGAACCCCCGTTGTCTGTGATTGGTGCAAAATCCCAAGGGGTAGAAAACACACTGTCTCAGGAGTGGAGCCTGGTTTCTTTACGTATGAGACGGAAAAATCGTCGTATTCCTCCCCCCCCCCAAAAAAAGGAGAAATTTTTCGTGCGAGTACGAAAGAGTACGAAAAAATATTTCTGAGCGAGAGTTCTCCGTACAGAATTACTATCACCAGATCAGTAAATATTTAGTATTTTAACAACTATTATACTAACTTTTAGCAATCAATTTGTAACTCCTGTGAAACTGCTACGCGTTCAAACTCTCCAAGGAGTCATTTCAAATTCAAAGAACTCTACAATTCCGATGCCAATAATACTAAACTGACATGATTTTCTACAAACCATTAAGAGGATATGAGGACTTGTCCCTAGCCGCAGGGGTAAACGTTATGACTGATGATGACTGACTTTATTAAAAAATAATTTCAAGAAGGATTATACCAAACGCTCAATGCCTCCAGAAGGGTTTGTCGTCTCGACTCGTTACGAAGGCGCACGGTAATGGACGATCGCCGTGAAAGTGCGTGAGAGCCGATTCTGTTGGCATCTCAACTGAACAAGTGCAATTTCATCTTGGACAATCTTGAAACTAACCTTGAAAAAGCTGTGCGCCAAACGGGTGCCACGATTGCTCAATTTGGACCAAAAACGTACTCAGAAGAAAATTTAAAAGCATAACGTGGCAGTGTTGAGACGAAATCAGCAGTACTTTTGGCGCAAATTCGTGACCTTGGATGAAATTTGGATCCATCGCTGCACTTCTGAAACCAAGAAAGATTCAAAAAAGTTGTCAAAAGCTGATAAGAGAGCGCTGAAGAATGCAAAGACACTTTTATCAGGAGGAAATGTGATGGCCACTGTTTTTTGGGAGTCTCAGGGTATAATCCTTACAGATTATTTGGAAAAGGCAGAAAAATAACTAGGCTCTAATGTGCTTCATTATTGGATCGTTTAAAACATGAATTGATTGAAAAACGGCCAAGATTTTCACGCAAGAAATTGTTGTTCCGTCACAACCACGCACCGAGCCACACAGCATCACTCACAATGGCAAAAGAGCATCAGTTGCGATTCGAATTGGTTGCTCAGCCAGCACACTCACCAGATTTAGCCCTGAGTGACTTCTTTCTATTCCCAATCTTGAAATTTTTGCTTGGTGGGCAGACATTTTCATGAGGAAGCAACTGCTGTAGCCTTGCATTTTGCAGAGTTTAACAAAACCTATTTCTCCAATGGGATGAAAATATTGGAAATACTGTGGGGTCAAATGCGTAGACCTAGAAAGAGACTATATTGAAAAGTAAAGTGAGTCTTTTTCTAAACAAAATAATTTCTCAGTTAAATTTTTTCCACATTTGCCAAATAGACCATGTAGTTTCTAATTGTATAGAAACAGTTATTTATTTTTATTTACTTTTGAACTATACGGGATTATCCCCCTTTTACAAAAGTATTACAAACATAAATTAAAGAAAAAAATGACGCAGATATCATATTACAATATCAATTCGAATTAACTATAAATATGCTCGAAAATCGTACAAAATATTTGTAAATAAAGTCATCACTGTAATATATCGCACTGCCCTAACCCATCTGGTGCAACAACTTGGTTTTAAAAGAATTCAATAAGGAATCGAAGAAATCTACCCTGTTCCAAACTCATTTGTCAATTTTGGCAGCCTGATGAACGCAGCAGTAGTTGCGCATCAGAAAAGATATTACTTAGCACTTAAATTTGTGTATCTATTTCAATAGTTTAATGTCATCTGGCTGTGCAATAAAGTACACGTATCGTTTATGTGAATTGTTTGTAGCGAACTGTTGATACTGACACCCGGTGAATACGATTACTATGTCTAGTGTTATTTCTCCAGAAAGTTTTTTCGGTCGCAATGTGGCCATCTTCAGTGCTACAAAAATGAAATTAAAATAATAATAATATACTAAATTACATTTTTAAAGTAAATTACAAGGTATTATTATGAATAAAATTAGAATTTAAGTAAAATAAAAAACTTGGAATATAAAATGTGAACATATAAACCTGTTTGAATAAAGAGTACTTGAAATAACAGATGTACTATTCTTAAGTGAAGTAAAATGAAACAAAAGAAAAAAATAAAGACAAATAAATAAGTGAATCAAGAAATTTAGATGAGCAAACTGACATACCGATTCTGAGGCGGCTGGGGGCACAAGACAAGACACCAAGGGTGAAGGGCATTGCCCGCTATTTAAAAGAAAGCTCTCAATGGAGACTGGAGAGGAGGGTTTTTCTAGGAAATGGCCATTCAAAATAGTGTTGAATAGTTGTACATTCAAAATAGTGTGATGGGGATTGTTTAATAAAGTTATTGACTTCTAATTTAAGTATCTGAGAGTATCTGTTTTCAATCTCCAAACGTTTGACGTCACTGTCTGCATTAAATGAGAGTTCTTGTTCCAAGAGATGGCTGGCAAAGTGTGACAGTGTTGTTTCGTGTGCATAAGCATGTACGTGTTCTTTAATTCTTTGTTTAAAGGATCATCCGGTGTGGCCAATATATAACGCATTGCAACTACCATAGAAATTCGAGTATTTCACATGATAGAGGCTTGGGAATAGGATCTTCGTTGTGGAAAAATTTGTTATAGATTGTTTGCTGTGCTTTATGTGACGTGTATGTACAATTGTCTGAGGTTTTTGGCAGTGTTTAGTGACAATGGTCCAAGGAAAGGGATGGTCTATCTGCTGTGCTTGTGTCTTGTTTGTGTAGAAGTGAGAGAAGTGATTTGTGTTGAAGGGGATAGTTTTCTTTTTGATAAGAATGTGGATTAAACAACTATTGTTAACTTGTTGATAGCTATTTCTTTTATGTTATGGATATTTCTTTTCTGATGTTCTGAGGAGAGAGAGGAATCGAGAATAATCTGTGAACCATTCTGTGGACCGGTAGCGGTAGCTCAGTGCATCAACTGATGTCACTGCAGCGCCTCTGACCGGGAGGTCGTAGGTTCGAGTCCTGACGGCGCCAGGATTTTCGACTCTAGCTTTTCAGCTAGGTCGAATTCAGTCGCTGTCTGGAGGAGAATTCTGGCGGATGGCTGCTCTGATCGGTAGTTTTCCGTAGTTTCTCCGATCAACACCAGGCGAATGCCGGAGCAGTACCCTACCAAACGGGCCACGGACCGCGCGCGATCTTTCCCTCCTCTTCCTTGTCCTATCCTCTCCTCTTATACACGCACTTACACTAACATGCACGACACTACCACATATTGCGGGAGACCGGTCGGGAACTTAGAGCTTCTCCCGGCTGGGGCGGTGCCCCGCTGATGGGAGAGTCCTGGTTAGGGGGAAACCCCACTAGCCGATGGTAGGTCGGCGCCGGATCTCGCCATTCAGCGGGGGAAGATCACCGCCATCTCCCGAGAAAAATACCTGCACTACACTAACGGGACTAATGACCGTAGCAGTTGACGTGCCCGGAAACACGAAAAAATCAATCAATCAATCAATCAACCATTCTGTGGATTGCTACGTCTCGTGAGAGGGTGAACGTTGCGATGTGTTATGAATGACTGTGTCGGTGTGTGTTGGTTTCCTATCTTTTTCAAAAACATGTCTGTCATTCAGTAAAGTGATAAACAAGTCAAAAAGTTAAGGGTTTTACTTTCATTTTCTTTTTCCACAGTAAATTGTATATTGGAATGTATAGAATTTCGGAAGTCAGTAAAGTTTTTCCATTGTCTGTAAGTGCAATGTACTATGATGTCATCAACGTATCTATACCTACAAATCATATTTGTTCGGTAAGGGTGTCCAGAATTAAAAATGTATCTCGATGTTTTTCATAAAAATGTCTGCTAGTAGTAAAGAAAGTGGGGACTCCACAGGTAGACCAGAATTTTAAGTGAAGAATGTATTGTCAAATTTAAAGTAATTTATGTCCAAACAGAAAGATATCAGGTTGTAATGTTCGTTTTCTATAAGTATTGGGCTCAAAGAGTTGTCAATAATGTTCCGTAAAATAGTTCTGCATTCTGTGGTCGGAATGCTCGGAAAAATGTTCGTCACGTCAAAGGAAATACGTTTGCCATTAGGTGGCACAACTACGTCTTTGATGGTGTTCACTTGGTCGATAATATAGGTGATAGTGTGGGAGGGTTTGTTTTTAATATGTGTAGAAAAAGTTTGGTTGAGTTTCGTAGCGAGTCTATGTGTAATAGTAATGGTGTACAAAACGATAGGTTATATGGGGATATCAGGTTTGTGAATTTTTGGAGGACCGTATAATCGAGGTGGAAATGGATTATAGGGAATGATTCTGTTGGGGTTGGGAAAAAGCTTTAGATTTTGCAAGTTCTTTTTTCATGTCGGACAGGTACGTGGGATCTTTGTTAATCTGTGGAATGTTGTTACTGTTGATAAACATTTTCTGGTAATAATCTGATTTGTCTAGAATGACTATAGAATTCCCGTTTTCAGCTTTGGAGATGCGTAAGTAATTTTTATGTAGTTTTTCTTTAAGACTGTGTTTTGTTGCAATGTTCTATGTGTTCATGTGTGAGTAATGAGTGTGTTTTAATTCCTGTTTGATGTTGTGTGTTATATAGTGTTTCATTTCATCTGAACTAGGATTAAAGCTAATTATATTATTTCTCTTTACGCATAGAGTTTTAATTTCAGAGTGAGTTGGTGGGTGTGGAATAGAATATTTAATGCCTTTGTTGAGGAGGGACGTTTCTTTATCGGATTGTACACAAAAGAAACGACTGATGATACGGGGATGGAATTCTTGAGTGTGTGTGGTATTGATCGAGTTATGGCATGGAGGGTGTGACGTATTGTTGATGCGCGGAGGCGAGTCGGTTTGCTCACCTGAATTTGTTTTCGGTGACTGCAGATTTTGAAGACTCCGCTCCTTATGGTGTTCTGCAGGTATGTTCACATTTTATATTCCAATTTTTCTATTTTACTTAAATTCTAATTTTAAATTTATTTTTTTTATTATATTATTTTATTATTATTTTATTATTATTATTATTATTATTATTATTATTATTATTATTATTATTATTATGTAGCACTGAAGATGGCAACAATGCAACCGAAAAAGCTTTCTGGAGAAATAAAAACTTACTACAAAACAATGCCTTAAATCCATTTCTATGATGCAAATGGCATAAACTCCACACCATTTCCTACCATATCTGTATTGGTGTAAAATACTTTCCCTCCCTTAAGCAAATCATTTTTTACGAAAAAACACTGATTTTATATTTGAAGAATTTATTTAGGGTTTTTCTCCCTAGATGGGTTGATTTCATCTTACCTGAAGAGTACCATCAACCCCAGAGTGAAGGGAATGGGGAGGAAATCATAAGGATGGCGAACCCCGAGTTGCTCTATCCTCCCGTAGGTCCGGAGGGTAGGGAAGGATGGCATTGAAATATGGATATATCAAAAGGTGAGGACAGCGGTCAACTGCTCCCTTATCGGTAGGAGAAACCGGGTTGACTGCGGCATTCCCCACCCTCTAGTAGGGATGAGCACGGTGATGGGGTCGCTACATTCCAACGCCAGAAAGGGACGTCAATTCTACGTCAATTCTTTTCTGTAATCTAAAATTCTGAGAGATTTGGGATGATTTTCCCAAAATTTTATGTTATATTTCAAACTTCTGCCGTATTGCAGTCTTGAAAATCGTAATGGGATTTTTGCGAGGCAGCGGTGTTGATGCTGGGGCCATTTGCCTATATCAAAAGATTAACGTTATTAGAGGCAGGATCTCGTGCAATGTCGTTATTGCTTCGCGTCAGCAAAGCGAGTGACGTTGCCGCCAGCGACGCAAGGGATAAAAACCTCAGTCGGAATACCGTATTTTCTCCGGGATAAGACCACACGTTTTGCAACATGATTTTCGTTCATTTTGGAACAAAAAGTGACGGCTCAATATGAATTTGAGTACGACGCTGCGAGACAGCTTGATTAGCGCACACGTGCTTTTGTATTCATTCTTCTCTTTTGTGTTAGGTTCGTTACAAATTTTGACATGGATATGGGTGGTATCGAGTGAAAATTTCACCCTTTTCTGACGCCACACTGGAACATTATTGTAGAATTCGTGTCACCAATGCTACAAAAGAATTAATTGAACGTGTCTTAAATTCCAAAATCAACTCTTTGATTTAGGAAAAATGTTCAAAACCGCGTAAACCCCTCGGGAAAACCCCGGAAACCGTAAAAACTCGTTTTAATACCTTTCTCTTTTCACTATTTCACTTCACTCACCCGCTGTGTACATTCCGCACATCAGGCACTCACCGCCTATCACATTCAGCTCACCGTCACTTATCACTCACCTTTCACCGCCCCCTCCTCTCAACTGCTAGCTATCTGACGCTCACACGTCGCTTACCCTCTTTTCACTTGACGCAAATCATACGCTCACCCATCTTCCTAGACTCTCACCACACACCCATACGCAGTTCACACGTCGCTTACCCTCTTTTCACTTGTCGCATATCACACGTTGACCCATCTCCCCAGCCATTTTCAACGTTATCTCATTTACTTAACTCCAGAAATTTTAATTTGTCACGAAAAAATTAAAATATTTACACACAAAATTTATCTTTCACCAAAAAAATATAATAATTCTGCATTTTATTAGCATTACAAGGCAACAACCGCAACCAAATGACTATACCAATTTAATTGCTAACAAAGTATATCAAAGAATTTCATCTCTTTTATCAAGTATCCATTCTTTGCTTCAAAGTTTTCTTCTACAATTCTTTCAAAAAACTATTAATTTACGTAAAATTTCTTTTCTTAGCTGGAATTCCAATGGAATTAAAAGACAGAAAAGCATCTTATAAAATTTTCATGTTCCACCAAATTAATATACCGTGTTTTGGCGAAACTCATTTAATTCTGAGGGCAACATTTTGAAATCCTTGATTCCAAATCTAGCGTATTGATCCTAACTGTTAACCAATTAAATGAACATTTTGTATCAGTATTGTTAACTTTCTTTCAAGTTGTTAAGAAACAAAATTAATACGTTCACACGACAGTCTTTTTGTAATACACCGGAGGTTGAATGCGTGCAGTCATCACAAAGTGTAGTGCATTTTGATCTGTATTGTCATTGACGTACTGTATTTGTTTAATACATTCGATTCTTATCATACGCAGTTCCGACTCCGAGCTCTGACCGAGCTTAATTTATGTTTGTAGTGTTGACTTAACGTTGGTTGATACGGTTTAAAATTAATGGTAAGGGTAGTATTTTTACTTATATTACTTATGTATTGAAAAATATTTTATGAGAACGTTGAAAATTTCCTTGAAAAAATGTATTTATAGAAATTCATTTTATAAAAGCTATAGACATTTACGTATTCATTTTAAGAAAAAATTTAAAAATGAACGCAAAACTAAAATGAAGGAAAATTATAGTATTTTATTAAAAATTTGAACCAATTACATTGAAAAGAATTATCTCAAACATCGAGGTTTATATAAAATTTATCTTCTCCTTCTTTCACAAGGGATATGATATGAAGAAAACCCAGGCAACGCCGAGTACTTTGCTAGTCGTGAATATACGCAAAATTTTGTAACATGTTACCAGCGCTACAAAAAATATGATCTACAAACGCAGATATCAGATCCACTAGATTGACAGATTCTTTCGTTACAGGACGCGTAAACAGCAATATGTATTCCTCCTGTACGTGTTTAAACATTTGACAAAAAATGCAATAGACCATCTAACAAACGTGTTTAATGCCTGCATCAGACTGACATATTTCCCGACGAAATGGAAATTAGAGACTGTAATAATGATACCAAAACCTAAAAACCCCTTAAAAACACCCAAAGACATCAATAATTATAGACCAATAAGGCTATACCGATGACCAGCAAACTTTTTGAACGAATCATACACCGACGACTGACACCACTTTTGACAAACGTAATCAAAAACCACAATTCGGTTTCCCCGAGCAGCATCCCTCCAAACCCTCAAACTGCCGATGAAGATAGCCAAAGCACTTCAAAGAAGACAACGACAAGCACCAAGTTTACTGACAGACTTCTCTAACGCCTTCGGCTCCTTAAACAATGACCTTCTACTTAAAATCAAACCCTACACTCCCAAATTCCCGTTCTCCCTACTCCAAAGTTACCATTCCCATCGATTCTTCCAAGTTCTTTTCCAAACCTGCGTATCTAGTCCACAACCAATCCCCGTTTGTGTGCCCCAAGGAGCCGTTCTTTCCCCAAATCTCTTCTCCGTCTTTATTAATGACATACCTGTTCCACCAACTGACGACGAATACCTTTACGCAGACTACCTGATTTACTTGACAAAGACTGGCAAAGACAAAAAACCAGCATATGACAGACGTTCTGCACAATTGACGAGCTGGACCAATAACATAACAAACTGGACAATATTATCATAAATCCCTTCAAATGTGAGGCAATCATCTTCACATGACAAAACTAGTAGTGCTGCAGAATGGCACAGATTTTCTCGTACACTTCTAATTTCTACACTCCTCTTATCTCGTAAGTGTGGATTGGCTTTACGGTCTTGCTCCATCCTCCTGATAGGTGCCATTCATCGTTGCACAAAATACCCTACCCCTCGAGAAAACTAGCCGCTAATATTGTATCACTCACTGCAACCGCGCCAACAAACTTGCACACTCCGCGACCAGGGGAAGAGACGCGTTGAACAATCGCTAGTAGGTAGAACCACAGTTGTTTGTGATTGGTGCAAAATCCCAAGGGGTAGAAAGGACGCTGTCTTAGGGGGAGGGGACAGTGTTCATGTACGTATGAGGTGGAAATATCCCTGCCAAAGCATATATTTCTCTGCTAAAGGAGAGATTTTTCCTGCGTGTACGCCCTGACGAAACAATATTTCTGAGCGGGAGTTTTTCATCCATAACTACTGTCAGTATACAAGTAAAGGTTTAGAAATTTTGCAAGAATTATACTAACTTTTAGCAACCAATTTGCAACTCCTGTCAAACTGCTATTTTAAAATGGTCATTTCAGGCACAATTTGCGGACCTTTCCGACCGTTCTAACACATTTTTTGAATTTGCTTAAAAAATTGTAAATTGTGGCAAAATTGTTAATTCGCTGTTTTCGGCTCTGATACATAGGAAGTCTCTACTTCTTTGGATTTGCAAATGTCGTAATGACATGATGGGAGAGAGAGTGTGTATCGGGAGAAACATGAACTCGGTGTTGATTATATACAAAATGGTTTACTGTAAGTTCCTTTGCAAGTACGTTGCCCCAATAGAGGCTACGCAGCCCAGCACTCAGTCGGTCGTTGTCATGAGGAGGGTGGGGGAAGGGTGGCAAGTAGCGGCGGCAAATCCAGCGGCCCCAAGGCGGCGGCGGCGTATGCGGCGGAGAAGGCGGCGGCCACAAGGCGACGGCGCAGGCGGCGGCGAAGGCAGATAGGCTGGCGGTGGGTCGCTCGGTTCGGCACGGCGTCGAATCCCGTCTCGGTCAACCCGAAGGCAACCGTAGAGCGGGACGCCGGCGATCACTACCACAATCACGAAGAGCGGGAAACGAGCGACCACTTCTTAGGCCGGGCCCGGTCTTATATACCGCCGGGCCAGTCCATCCACGGCGTCAGCGGGGATAGACAGAAAAGCTTGGAAACAAATTCTGTTAATTTGTTGAATCCGTCTTCTTTACGGCGAGTATAAATATTCTTTAAAGTCCTGCAATTTGCGAGACTCACTCTCTCTCTCTCTCTCTCTCTCTCTCTCTCTCTCTCTCTCTCTCTCTCTCTCTCTCTCTCTCACTCACACACACACACCTCCTCTCTCCATATATATATATATATATATATATATATATATATATATATATATATATATATATATATATACACACATACATACATAATATAATTTCCTCCCCCAGTCGAGAGATTGAGAGGAAATTGATTATAAACAAATTATTTTTCAAAACAATGTTGAGCAACCTAATGGTGGTATTATTAATATTTTTGAAATGCTCCTGTTAAAACCGGGAGTCAGAAACTTTGTTCCTCTTGTTTAAACATTACCATTAACAATAGAAAAACATACTGTAAGCTGTTTGCTGTAAACTGTATTGTATTGGATAAAGGGAATGTTACAAATTGCAGGACTGCAACAGGTTTGCACAGGTTTGCAAATCAACAAATATTCAAGTTTGTTCAACTACCTGAGTAGAATCATTCAACCATCTGAGTAAAATCACACATCACAAATTTCTACTTTATTTATACAAGTACAGAAATTTCTAAATGAACTTATATAAACTTTAGGTTAATATTTTCAATTCAGTTTATCATTCAATGATAAGAGATATTCTTTCTAAAAGGGTTAATCTGATGTTTTTATTCTATAATATTCGAATGCCAGTACATGTGCTCAAACTACGCGTTATTGGAATGAAATAGCGTTATATTCTCTTTTCTTCTAGATCAAGAGCAGGAAAAGAACTTTTCGCTACGAAATTAAAGATCGATAGCAAACATCTTAAGTATCATTGCGAATTTTAAAAATATTGATTCCTAATAAATTCACTAAAATTGCAGTTTTTTCTGACTTCAACCTATAGAAAATCACTAGGGATTATTCATTGAAATGCGAAATACCAATGCAAATTCTTAATTCATATAAAAAGCATGGTCAAGGTTAACCTACTTTATGAGTTAGAATACAGATATCCCATCCGCAATAAAATTTCATTGCAAACTTTTAATTGTATACTTAATTAACACATTTTAAACAATATGAGTAAGTGTGTGTATATATATATATATATATATATATATTGTGACGTCACGGGATTATACGAACCCGTAACGCCACCATAAGCCACAAGAAAAGACCAGAACACCGAGAAATAGGGTACGCGGCGAAGCGATGGTCCGAGAAGGCGACATCTACCCGCAGGTTTTCGCACTCCGATGTTCAAAGTTAGCGGATAATATTTTCTTAAGAGGGCGCGAAGGAGGAGAAAATTCACCCCTCCAGAAATTTTTCCCCAGGCGGAGACGCATAAATACCGCGACGCACTTCGGTAGAGCTCTCTTACTACTTCGACAGCGACGGCGACTCAACTTAATTCTTCGGCGATCGTCATTGGTTAGTGCAGGAGTATAATTTTACTTGCTTAGTTAAAGCTGATTTAATAAACGCGGTAATAAGTGATAGAATTCAGAAGTGAAGTGCATGCACAGTGTTCGCACTAACATTACGCGAGTAAGCAAGCGATGTGACTGCTTGAACTTGAAATAGTTTCATAATTGCAATAAATTCGCGCAGGACTCTAAACGAAATCCAGTATTTAATTTTGTACGCCACGACCACGCACGCTCAAAGTGTGGTATGTCGGCCGAGTGCTAGAAATATTCAATTACGTTAGTTATTCAAAGCTGGGAGCGCGAGCAACGGGTACGCGGCAGGCGGCAGAAGGACTCTGAACGAAATCCAGTATTTAATTTTGTACGCCACGACCACGCACGCTCAAAGTGTGGTATGTCGGCCGAGTGCTAGAAATATTCAATTCAAGTACGTTAGTTATTCAAAGCTGGGAGCGCGAGCAACGGGTACGCGGCAGGCGGCAGAAGGACGACTCCAGTGAAGACTCAAGCGTAGGCGAGAAGGACTTGGACCACATACGTCGATGGTACGTATGTGTAGTGTCGTATACATACGTATGTGATGGTACATATGTGTACCAGTAAATTCGTTTGAATGCCATACCTTGTACAACTTTTCTAAAGTAAATTATAATTTTTCATGTAATGTAAAAGTAATCTTATTTGAAAGTCATGTTTCCATTGTATGATGTCAGGGATAATCAGTTGTTATAATTTTGTAAAGGGTACGATTTAGTAACGTGTGTCACGTTTATTCTTGTGTTAGATTTTACAGCATTGTAATAAATGCGCAGCTCAAAGCTGACCTCTGTGAAGTCTATAATAGAATAATTGTAGAGAATCACTTAAAGAGCCGTGCACGGAGAAAACTTAAGATTAACAAAAGCTGAATGAGGTACACGAAATAATTGAGAAAGAGGTAGAAGCAAAAGTATTGTGAATAGTGCTTATTCAATTCAGACAGTCAAGGTAACGCCTATACATTCTTTTGTGGTTGTGTTCTTTCTGTTCTTTTTGTTTCTGTTTTCTTTGCAGTGACCAACTACGCAAACTGCATACTTTATTGTATATTTGTGCCACTGTGTAATTTGTTTTACTGAATATATGCTCATTTTACCAGAATTTTACATAATTCATTGTGTCAAGGGTTCAGACCTTCCTCATACCCGAAAGATCCTGCTTCCTGAGAATTCAAAGCTCGCTTCACGAGCATTCATAGTTTCACGCTTCATTGCCACCGGCTGGAAGGTAGTAGGTGGGCGTGTTATAATATATATATATATATATATATATATATATATATATACATATATATACATATACATTTTTTAGATTGGCGAACTTTTCAATGAAATATCGTGAATTCCAAAATGCTTGAAAATATATACTTCTAAGATTCAAATATTTTAGTGTCTTAAAATATAACAATTTATATATATATATATATATATATATATATATATATAAAAGAGAGAGAGAGAGAGAGAGAGAGAGAGAGAGAGATTTCTTAAAAGAGTTGCTACTGCTAAAAGCGATGTAGCACATATGTTTCCAGTTTAGTAAATATTAATGCCGAAGCATTTTCCTGTAAAAATACTTAGAACGAACTTGACGGTCAAGTTATATTTCCTTTCCAACACAAACTACATTTCAGATTCAATCCCACAAATATCGTCTGAGAATGAAGGTGGTTTGCTGGACTCTGCTTACCATCCAACAAAACTCCCGGGGCCTTGAATTTGGCCCGAACCCTATTAAAAAATTAAAGAAAAAATTTGGAGCCATTTTTGAGGAAAACTATTTTTTGTTATTTTCAAAATTGCAAACACTGCACGCAATACTGCACGTAAACTACTAGAATTTTCAAAAAAATCTTCATCTTAATGAAAGAACTAATTATGGACAACAAATTGCATTTGAAGGAAAAACTGTCATCCATTTTATAGTTGTAGGAAGACGTCCAAAAATTCAAACGTATTCAATTTTCGAAAATTCAGAGATAACAGTGAAAATATGACCTATGCCACTTTTAAAAGTGCATTTTACTCCACTCTTAAGAAAAAAGTAAAGAAAAAAATTGAAGCCGTTTTTGAGCAAATTTTGAAAATGTCCGGGTGCCTTCATGCAAAGTACCCAACAATTTTAAAGAATGTTTTTCATTTTCAATTCTCAAAGCTTCGACTCGAGCTGGGCTCGGCTCGCACAGGGGTTTCTTCAATTTCAAACCTCCCTTCCACGTATGGCTTCGCCGCTAGTGGTGTTCACAGACGGACGGACAGACGGACGGACGGACGGACGGACAGACGACGGACGGACGGACGGACGGACGGACGGACGGACGGACGGACGGACGGACGGACGGACATTTTGAAAAAAATACTTTGGGTATCGAGGGACCCCAAAACGTGTATTTCCGTTCAAATCTCGAAATCGATTTTCCGCAGCATTGCATAACTTTCTCAATACAATCTGTACTACTCCGTATATACGTATGTATACGAGAAAGTAACTGGAGGTGCTACAGGATGGCACAGACTTCTTCGTAGTTGTCTTATTTCCTTGATGTGGTCTAGTTTAAAGGTCTTTCTCCATTCTCTGACCAGCTGCCATCTATCATCTCCCATAGTACATTTTTTGACATTTTCCCAACTTTTTCTTTAACTAATAGTACAACCGAAATATTATTTCAAGAATATTAAAGAAAATTAACACCTCGTCTTAAATAGAATTTTTTATTAAAAAATTGTAACTTTATTTTAAAAGAAGGCGAATAAGCATTACTTTAATTCGAAATTTGAAGATTTTTTCCACAGGAATCTATTGAGTTTACGAAAAACTTCATATCACTACATTTGAATCGCTTCTACTCACAAATTCAATAATGTACACAAATCGATGGAAATGTGCAAATAACGACGTGAGACATATTTCAATAAAAATTACATTTGTGTAATTTTTGGAAAAATAAAAGAATTCACCAAAATGAATTTTGTGTCATAGTAAACAGTGCAATTTTCACTATCCGCACTAAAAATTTGAAGAAAAAATGTGGAACCATTTTTGAGAAAAAGGCTTTTGAGCGTTTCTAAAAAATCGGAATTGTGTTCTCATTTTAACACAAACTGAATTTTCGAGAAACCTTGTATGAAATTATTTGAAGCACATGTACTCATAAATATAATAATGTGAAGAAATCGCCTTTAATGTAAATATTACCTACGTGTGGGACAAGTCGAAAAAAATTCATTTTTGATGTTTTTGAAAAACAAAACAATAGAGCAAAATGTCTTTTATGGCATGGCATATGGTTCGCTTTGTACTAATCCTACCAAAAATTTACAGAAAAAATTTGTAGCAGTTTTTGAGAAAATTTTTTATTATTTTTTAAATTGCAAATCTTGCACGAACTATTGAACGAATACTACTAAAATTTCCAAAAATCTACAGGATCTTATGGAAAGAACTAATTATGCACAGCAATTTAATGTGAAGGAAAAATCTCTATCTTTAATTTTGTAGTTGTAGTAAGACGCCGAAAAAATTCAAACTTTTGCAATTTTCGAAAATTCAAAATTAACGGTGAAAATCGGACGCATCCCACCTTCATAAGTGTATTTTACTCTATTCTTAAAAGGAATTTCAGGAAAAAAATTGGAGCCTTTATTGGGATAATTTTGAAAATGTCCGTGAGGATTCATGTAAAGTACCCCCAAATTTTAAATAATATTTATCAAAATTTCAAAGCATCAATTAGAGCCGGATGGACCGGGGTTTCTTTAATTTGCAAAAGATCATTCGCATGGTTTAGGCGCTAGTGTGCACATACATCAAAGGGACGGACGGACAGATGGACGGACGGACGTTTTGAAAAAAAAAATGTTTTTATCAGAGGTCTCCAAAACGTGTATTTCCGTTGAAATCTCGAAATCGATTTCCTGCAGCATAACTTAACTTTCTCTATACTTCGTATATACGCATGTATACGAGGAAGTAAAAATCCTCTAACATATCGTGTACACAGAATCCCTGTTCTGTGGCCCCTTGAGGACGAAAAACCAATTGAAAGCAAAATGCCCGTCCGTCTGTCCATCTGTGAACACTACTAACGCCTGAACCATGAGTAACATTTTTTCCATATTGAAGAAAGCGCTGACCATCTGGCTCTAGTTGAAGCTTTGAAATTTTGAAAAATATTCTTTAAAATTTTGGCGTTCTTTATATGAAGGCCCTGGATATTATTAAAATACTCAAAAACGCTGCAATTATTTTTCTTTTAACTTTCTTGTAAGAATATTGTAAAGGACACTTATATATACGTGGCATAGGTCTGTTCTTCACTTTTTATTCCGAATTTTCGAAAATTGAAAAATTTTGAATTTTTTCGGCGTGTTTCTACAACTAGAGAATTGAAGATAGCGATTTTTTCTTTAAGTAAAATTTGTTCTCCTCATTGAGTTCTTTTATTAAGGTCATGTTCACTTTTTTCAAACTTTTTGCGGAATATTGCGTGGAATATGAGCATGTTTAAGATTTTCTCAAAAACTGCTTCAAATATTTTTAAACTTTTGGTAGGTTTAGTGCTAAATGTACTAAATGAGATACATAAATGTCATTTTGCTGGATCGTTTTCTTTTTTCAAAAATTACGAAAATGTATTATTTTTACTTGTCTCTCACGTTGTTAATATTTACATTAGTTAATATTTACATTAGTATTACATTATTACATTTGTCAACATTATTGTATTTATGAGGTCATATGCTTTAAATCATGTCTTATAATTTCTTTCAAAAATGCAACCGTTATCTGTTAAAATGAGCTCGAATATCCGCATTTTCAGAAACGCTCAAACGCTATTTTCTCACAAATGTCTTCACATTTTTCTTCAAATATTCCCAGAGAAAAGTTCTAATTGCACTGTACATTACACAAATGTATTTCTTTAAATATCTCTCATGCCGTTAAGACGCACATTTCCAGCAATTTGTATACTCTATTGCATTTGTGAGTAGAAGTGCTTCTAATGACTTTTCTACACTCAAAACTTATCTATGAAAAAGAGCTTCAAATTTCCAAATCACAGTAATGTTTAAACGCTATTGTCTTTAAAACGGTTGTAAATATTTCAATGAAAATTGCCACTTAAGACTAGGATTTACTCTTCTTTGATATTCTTCAATTAATATTTCTGTTCTAATATTAGGAAACCGAAAAATTGAGCAAAGGTAAAAAAATGTACTTAGGGCGGCGATAGATGGCTGCTGGCAGGAGTATTGGCAAGTCCGAATAGCTAGCCCAAGCCGAAGTAAACCTAAAGCTAATACGAGAAAGTCTGCATCACTATGTAGCAGCAGTAGTTTGTTATCAGGGGCTGGCAATGATTTGTTTGTGAAAAAAATCCGGCCTTTTTTCGGGCAATTTACGTAACTTTCACTATACTACGAATATTACTCCCATATAGACATATGTACACGAGAAAGTAAATGCACCTACTCGATTCCTTCACCTTCTATATCCCATCTCCAAATCCATCCATAATCTTAGCAAAGCCACAACCTTAGCGCAAAAACCCACACCAATCCATTCCCCCCTCAAAAAATAACCAGTCTATCATCACTACTATTGTCACCTCAAAAAAATAAACTACAAAATTACCTATACCTTACAAAATTATCAACCTTATAAATAACCTATCTTTCCCACATAACTTGTAACAAAATAACCTTTGTTTTACAAACTCAATAAAATAAAAATAAAATATGCACAGTACCACTCAACCAATAAAAAAATCAAACAATAGCGCCTCTCTGCAATAAAAACAAATTTTCATTCCACCACTACCATCTCCCTGTGTCCGGTAAATCCGTAGGAAAGGAAGGATTTTTTTTATTTTTGTAAATACCTCAGTTTTAAAAACAGAAGTGTGAGCGCCCAGTGGTGGGCAGACCACAAAAAGAGCAGTGAGAAATGCAAGCGACAAAACGTCGCCATCGGGGACAGCGGTGTGGACCGCGCGCTCTAGGAATGACAATCGCAATCGCTTGGGCAGACGATTTCAACGGCAGCCGCCAGATCTCAGTTTCGAATTATGTGACCTGCTAAGCGTAATATCATTTAGAGCAGTGTATACAGACTCAAGTTGAAAGGCAAATATAAATGAACGCAGATGTCTGCAGTATGGAAATAAAATTAGTAAGAATTTCTTTACATAAAATAATGAATAATAAAGACGTAGTGTATAAAATGTTTTTTCTTCACAAAACAGTTTTCTCAGTATGCAATATATGATCGGAAACAAAAATAAACAATTAAATTAATTCGGGCGTCCTGTCAACATTATTCTCTACATTTTCTGTAATAATTTTTAATATCAAATTGTTCATTGAGGAAGAGATTGAAATTACTTAAAGCTAAAGAAAATTTGTTGATTGGTTGTTAGTGATCCCGGGTGCGTCTGATGCCAAGGTTATTATTCCCGTAAGAGTAGTGCATATTTTCTTCTTGGGAGATTGCAGTGATTATTCCCCGCTGGACGGTGAGATGCGGTGCCCCGTCCATGGCCCGTTTGTTAGGGTACTGCTCCCACATTCCCCTCGTGTTGATCAGAGAAACCACGGAAAACTACCGGTCAAAGAAGATAAAATTCTCCTCCAGTCCTACCTACCTCTCTCACTGGTTGGATACCTAACTTAAAAAACGAAGGAAAAAGTTTTTTTCAATTTTTCCCTTCTCTTTTACTTTCTTGTTACTGTTTACGCAGTAGCGAGAATATTAAATAAAGCTGCCACAAAAAAAGCGAATTTTCGGCAGAAAAACTGTTATTTCACGGCCCTGGTAACGAAAAAGGAATAAATCCAGTCTCTAAATTTAGAAACTAACATGTGGTGTAGTCAATATCCATATTTTGTGGGTTCTTCATCCCGGAAAATCGAATGCCCGCAAAAGTCGGTCTGTCCGTCCGTCTGTGAACAACGCTAGTGGCTAAGCCGTTCAGTCGATTTTCTCCAAAACTGATATTCCCAAATGGATCGGGCTGATGTCGCAGTCCCTTGAATCTGAAACCTGTATTTTAATTTTTGGGGTACTTTGCATGAAGCCCCTTGGGCATAAACTTTTCAAAAAAATGGTTTCATCGTTTTTTATTAAATTTTGTTGTTCGATAGAGTAAAGAATGTTTAAGAGAATGGTTTAGGTCTCATTTTCGTTGAAAACTTTTATTTTTCGAAAACTGAAAAAGTACATTTTTTTCTTGACAAAACGTGGATTCTGGCTACACTACTCGTTAGCTTTTTTTGTTCTAAACATAGCAACTGGATTTATCCCCTCTTTCGTACCAGGGTCCGGGAATAAGCGTTTTTCTGCTGAAAATTCGCCACTTTCCCCGCAGCAGTACATTACGTTCTCTACTGCGTAAGCGGTACCGAGAAAGTCAAAATGGATGTTGGTTTGTTCGAGATCGATAAACTCAGACACTATTTGAACGATCTCCATGAAAGTTGTGACATCTGTGAAGGTTTTTATGCTGTTCATTTTGTTGTAACCTATCGAGACGGTGCCGAAGCACAAGATCGCGCTTCAGTTTCAATTCCCAATTCCCAATCCACCTGGGCTTCATTGTTACTGGGCGTTGCCGTGTGACGCGCCCCGAGGCCGAGCTCGACAGCCCAGGCGCGCGATGGAGAGAGAGAGAGGGGGGAGAAAGAGAGAGGGGGGGGAAAGAAAGAGAGTGACGGAGAAAAAGCGGAGAAAGGGAAACAGAGAGAGGGAGAATAAGAGCGGAGAGAGAAAGAGAGAGAAAGAGAGAGAGAAAGAGAGAGAGAAAGGGAGAGAGAAAGAGAGAGAGAAAGAGATAGAGTGGGAGAGAAAGGGAGAAAGAGAAAGAGAGAGCATAGTGTAAAGACTACCTCTTTAGTCTATGGAGAGAGATAGAGAAGGGAGAGAGAGAGAGAGAGAGACACACACACACACACACACACGTCTGCCGGGCTCTACTAGTAGAATACACAGTTGAATTAAAAGGTGATCGAGCCGATTCGGAGGAGCGGATATTCGAATGTTAGGGTAAATCCCGGGAATGAAGTTACATACAACACGTCAGTGACAGAAAAATATATTAAATTCATGATTCATGAACTTTATTTCATATCTGGTGGACGCCTGTACTTGCTGATTTTGAACCTCGAGAGGTAGTTTCGTATCATGGTCTCTCTGACGGATATATTCCCGTCTTTCACGCCGTCCATTTGGGCATTCCCATTCTAGGCGATTCAAATCGACTGACGTCTCGGATTTCTACTCTTCGTTTGAGACACATAGCATATATTACATGCTAGACCTCAGTGCCCTCGGAGTGTAATTGTGAGCTTCGGGTATTGTTCAAGCCACTTATGAATTGGCTGCCGCAGTGCTACAATGCAACTTGGTTCTTCTAGAATAAAATCACAAATGTATAGCTATATGTATCTATATGTATATCTATATGTGTGTGTACCACTAATATTTCTGATGCATTATGCATTTATATGGCAATAAGGGTCTAAACTTGTGAATTTACTTCTCACCACGACTGACTACTCGCTAAGATATTTAAAATGCAAAGGGTTTGTAAATTTCCTCAATCTGAATTTTTCAGCGTTTTGGAAGATTGAATATCATAGCGCAAATTGTATTTATTACTCAATTATGATGTGAATTTTCAACTAAAAAGGATTTGACCTTCCAGATAACAGTGGTCAACAAATTTCAACTTTTTTCTGTTACAGAGAGAAAATTACTTTGTTTATTTTGTAATAAAAGACTAAATAATGACCAAAAATTAGCCATCTAAAGCTATAATATATTAATAAAATTTGACTGGTGTAATTATCAAGTTAAATGCCATCTTTACGTAATATAAATATAGGAACTAATGAAAATGTCCAGTCAATGAGTTGATTGTGGATGAAGTCAGGATCAATTCAAATTTCTCGTTTTCTTACGTATATACGGAGTATTATACGTAGTATAGACAAATGTATGTACTGCTGCGATAATCGACTTAGAGATTTCAAAGGAAATACACGTTTTGGGACCCCATGATACCGAAAACGTGATCCCTCCGTCCGTCTGTGAACTACTAGCGCCTAAACCATACTTAGGATTTTTTTCCAAATTGAAAAGAATCTCTGTCTATCATGTTCTAGTTGAATATTTGAAATTTTGAAAGATATGCTTTAAAAATTGGGGGTACATTATGTGAAGCCCCTATGATATTTTTGAAATTTTCTCAAAAATAGGTCCAAATTTTTTCTTTGAATTTTTTGTAAGAATACAGGAAAATGCACTTATAAAGACGGTATAGTGTACGATTTCTAAGGTTAACTAAATGACATTTGTTGTTCATAATTAGTTCTTTCATTAAGCTCATGTACATTTTTTAAAACTTTTAGTAGTTTTCAAAAGGAAGATTTTCTCGAAAAAGGCTGCAATTCTTTTCTTTAAACATTTGGTAGGGATAGTGCTAAATGTACCTTATAAGATGACATAAACGCTGTAGTCTTTTGTTTTTTTCAAAAATTGTAAAAATGTAATTTTTTATTTCTCTTACGTCGTTAATATTTACATTAACGCCAATTTGTTCACATTATTGTACTTATGACTACATGTACTTTAAATAATGTGACAAAAGTTTCTCTAAAACTAAAGAGTTTTCTGATAAAATGAGCTCAAAATCCGCATTTTCAGAAACGCTCAAACGCCATTTTCTCAAAGCTGGCACAAGATTTTTCTTCTAACTTTTCCGATGGTTAGTGCTAATTGTACTGTTAAAAATGATAAAGTTTAGTTTGCTGTATTCTTTTTTTTTCCAAAATTACACAAATCATTTTTTTAAATAAATCTCACGCCGTTATTATGCAGCGACTTTTAAACACTATTGCATTTATGACTTTAAATACCTCAAATGAATTTAAATGAAGTTTTTCGAAAACTCAAAAATTTTCTATGTAAAAGAGCTTCAAATTTCGCACTTACAGTAATGCGTAAACGCCATTGTCTTAAAAAGACTCCACACTTTTCAATGAAAATTGTTATTTTTGACGATGTTTTATTTTTCTTTAATATCTTGTAGTAATGTTTCCGTGTTACTATTAAGAAACCGAAAACTTGAGAAAAGAAAATAAATACTTTGGGCGACGATAGAAGGCAGCTGGCAAGAGGATGGGGTAAGACCGTAAAGCCAGTCCACCCCAAGGAAATTAGAAAACTTTACTACGAGAGAGTCTGTGTCATTCTGTAATTTTTATTTCTGTGTATAAAGTATGCAATAGGTAAACTTACTAAAAATCTGGATTTACGAAGTAAGTGGGTAAGGCCCTCAAAAGGCACTCATTTTTGTGATTTCTCTTATATCTCGGAAAACATACATAAATATCGGAAAAACTGACTAATGAAAGCTAACAAAATTGTTTTTTATGTTTTTGCTGTTACAGTTAGGTAAAGCAGGAAGCAGAACTGGTATCGCACTAGAAAATTTTTCGTTAATTAATGAATTTGGCTCTAGGTACGTATTTAACGGAGACTTTGGTTCTAGACACGTTCTAGGTGGCAGGAGACCTTACCTGCATTTGCCAAATCAATTGACACTGAATATAGTGTCATGTGGGCAAAGAAAGCGTCCTGCCGGCGAGTAGCATCTGGCTAAGACAGCCAATTGTCCGATTTAAATATAGTGACTTATGGCGATTCATCAACTGAACACGGTTATCAAATCGCTAGTTTCCTTATGACTTTAGTTTATGAAGTTAGCGATTGGAAAACAGCACCACAGTTGATGATCAAGCCACTATATTTAAATCGGACAATAGTGCATCTCCGCCTCTACAGAGGTTGCATCGGTATTGCCCATTATCACGAGTCATGTGACACCCACCAGAGCTGCTGAGGTCACGTGATAACCCGTGTGCTACACGGTCACGCGATTTCCGACGTTGTGTGACTTGGGAAAAACTTTTTAATGGCTCTATTAACTTGGGTTTATCATAGGCAAGACGATGACATGTTCTATATTCCGAAAGTGCCTTGTGGGAGAACTATATGAGGTTTAAATCCATAATTTTGATTTGCGATTTCCTGCGTTGTGTGACCAAAAAAATTTTCAATGGCTCTGTGAACTTGGGCTCATCGTGGAGAACACAATGGTATGATCGAAATTTCGAAATTGCCTTGCGAGAGAGCTATAGTAAGTTTAAGTACAGAATTTTGATTAGGGAGTTTCGGCTTTGTGTGACGTGGGCAAAACTTTTTAAAAATTAGGGAAAGTTGAGTAAAAACTTGGGTGTGCGTCATTTGATTTTTCAAAAAAGTGGGGTGCCAACTTAACGTACCCAGAGAATCTGACTTGAGAATGTTGAGCATGAGCGCTCTTCCGAGGGGAATTAATGATATCTTCCATTTAAGGAGAGATAGCCCTTACGTGATTTTCCAGGTTATTTTGGTCAATTAATATATCATTTATAGAATTATCTTTCTATATAGTGTTACGCATTTCAAAATTTATTTGTATGGTTGATTCCTACAAAAGTTTCCTTTGGTAAGTCAGGAATCAATACTCATTCTTCAGCATTTGAATTGTATATCTATCACTGTATTTTTATAAAATTTTAAAATTAAAATACAACTGTGTACCATCATATCGTATGCACCATTGAATCATTTACGTACTTTATCATCTATATCATACTGCGCTTAGAATTTTAGATCGCTCGGAACTAAAGAAATTGGTCCCTTCACCATTTAAGAAAACTGCATTTGTATAATAATGACCCTTATATTTTGGCGAATCAAAAGAAATTTTATAAAATTTTATAAAGATTTGTAAAATATTTCTGAGCGGAGATTTTCCACCCATAATTACTGTCAATGGACAAGTAAATACTTAGCATTTTAGCAACAATTATTGTAACTTTTTAATTTAAGCCTCCGGCTGCACTACCGATTTTTGAATTTGTTTGTAAAACTGTAAATTGTAGCAAAATTGTTAATTCGCGGATTTTGGCTCCGAGTTATCAGGAGACTTCCCCATTTACATATGTTAAAGTTGTAAATTGTTCATAAATTTGAAAATGTTGCAATTTTTATTGTATCAATTGAATGGTGTTTAAACGCGGTACAAAATTCCGGAACCCGATTGGTGTTATCATATTTTGTTTTCGAGATGTGGAATTGTTTAAAAGAAATTAGAATGTTACGATAACCCCATTTGTTTGCTCGTAATTCATTCGCTGTGCGCAAGCATACTGAAAAAACAGTTCTCCAATGTCACGCTTTTGCCTGCCACATACGCTTAAAAAGCACTTAGCCTGTAAACAAATTCAGTGGCCAATTTCATTACGCTGAATCTGTCTGTTTTACGGCGAATATGACATAACTTTTATTTCGTTTTACATTGCCTTTAAATTCCTGCAATTTGCGTGTTGATATATTTATCAAATAGGGAGGTAATCGATTATCAACAAATTATTTTTCAAGGTGCATTACTCCGAAACGACAGTTTCTGCTTTTCTATCAAAGGGATGTTGAGCAACCGAATGGCTGTATTATTCCCTTTTTTTTCAAAGGCTCCTGTTAAAACAGAGAGTCAGGAACTATTTGTTCCACTTGTTGAACCATTAAAAAACAGGGAAACATACTAATAGCTGTTTGCTGTAAATTGCATTGGATTGGATAAATGGAATGTTAAGGTTTTCAAATACAGAAATATTCAATTTTGTGTTGAAAGATCGTCTGAGTAGAATCACACATCAGAATTTACTACTTTATTTACACAAGTATAATTTTTAAATGAACGTATATAAAAGATAGCAATAGGCTGTCTGTTAGTAAGGATTGACTAGAAAAGTTCCAAATATTTATTTATAGACAGTCAAATTATAAATTTTTTTTATTTATTATTTCATATTAAAAACATAAATCGTTTTATTTTTTACATTTATGTTTTTAATATGAAATAATAAATAAAAAATTTTATAATTTGACTGTCTATAAATAAATATTTGGAACTTTTCTAGTCAGAACGTATATAAACTTTAAGTTAATATTTTCAATTCAATTTATCATTAAATAATTCAGGATCACCTCTCTAAAACTGTTAATTTGACGTTTTTATTCTACAATAACATTAATATTCTATAATATTCAAATGCGAGTTCATGTGCTCAAACTACGCATTATCAGAACGAAATCGCGTTACATTTTCTCGTCCTCTAGATCAGAAAGTGCATGCAAACAGACTTTTCGCTACAAAATCAAAGATGGCTAGCGGACGTACGGACATTGTGAATTGTAAAATATTTATTTATTATAAATTGCAGATTTTTAAAATTCTAACGTTAACCAACACAAATTCTCTAAGGAGTCTCCATTGCAATGTGAAATATCATTGCAAATTCTTAATACATAAAAAAAAGAATGGTCAAGGTCAAACTGCCTTATTCGATAGATGACAGATATCTCATCCGCAATGAACGTTCATTGCAAATTTGTAAAAATCGTCATACATATTTTTAAACAATATTAATAATTATATTTAATTTTTTTATTGGGTTGGCGAACATTTCAATGAAATTTCGTAAATTCCAAAATGTATGAAAATACGAGTAAATACTTCTAAAATTCAATTATTGTAGCGTCTTAAAATATAAATGATACGTACTTTACTACTAAAAGAAAACCAAATTATGTTAAAACAATTCAAACAGATATAACTTTTATGTTTATAGTTTAGTCAATATCAACGCCGTAGCATTTTCCATTAAAAATACTTAGAACGAACTTGGTGGTCAAGTAACCAAGTACCTTACCAACACAGACTACATTTCAGTTTCAATCCCACAAATATTGACAGAGTTCGAAGGTGGTTTGTTGGACACTACTCTCCATCCTATGAAACTTCCGGAACCTTCAATTGGGCACGACCATCTGTACTGGGAGGACGTAGCGGTTTATCAAAAGAAAACTGGCCATTCATGGTTTCTAATGTTCAATCGTTGAAAAAATTTAACCATTATAAAGTGCACTTAAGGTAAATATCAAATAATCAATGATAATGGTCACCAGCTTAACATTACGCTTACTATTTGAATCTTTGCAACATCTCAGACCCATATAGAAAAATTATATTTTTTCAGTCTATTATAAAACCAATTCAATAAATATTAGCATTTATTCACGTTATTACTTGTAAAACACTGAAATATCAAAGGTAGTATTTGTTTCATGTCTTCACTGGAAGTCTGAGGTTAAAAAACTGTTAAACAGAGAAAATTAAAATAATTGTGAGTGATTGATGAAGTTGAATTATAAAATGAAAAACAATGTTTTTTGCTTCATATAATGTCATATTGTTGAATAAATATGTAATTACATGTGATAAATTTATATAAAAACGGTAATTAATGTATCATAAAACCTCTTATTACGGCACTGAACTAAGTTTCGTGAAGTTAGACTTCATACAATCAAAGTGAATGGTGTAAGTTCACCCATTTAAATAAAGTTTATCTAACTATAAAAACCTCTTAGACAGTCTGTTATGTTCAAAACTAATGCTGCTTCTACAGCACGCACTTTCATGTCTTATTTGTAATGGCTACGCAATATACAATACGGACTACGTGAACGTGCAAAAAAATTATTCCTGCAGAAATTATCTTCTCCTCTTCTAATTTACATAAATTCAAGATCTAGTTTTAAAAACAGATTTCATGATGGAAAAAAATTCTAGGGTCAATATTGTATATTGACCATGTTAATATTTGTTTGAAATTTTCGAAAATCCAGAGCGTTAGTCCAAAATTGGACTTAGGTCATTTTTCAAAGGCTTTTTCTTGGAGGAACAGATTTAAAGAAGAAAAATGGAGCTCTTTTGATAAAAAATGTTGAGAATTGGTGTAAAGTACTTTCAAAATTTAAAGATTCGTTTCAAATTTGAGTATTCATGGCATCAGCCAGATCGTTCAGGGAATATGCTTTTGGAAATCCTGTTGGTGACTTCACGTTCTAAAATTACACATATGCAGACAGATTGACAAAGAGTTGTTTTCAAAATTCACTTTTTCAGGTTCAAAATACAAGTGTATTGACTGCCCTATGCATAGAAAGTAATATATGAGCAGGATGGACAATTAACGTTTTTTTGAATTAGCGACATACAAAATGTGTTTTCTGTAAAAATGGCGACACTTTCTCCTGCAACATTACATAATTCTCTCTTTATACTAGTATGCGTGGATGTAAAAATATGCCAACATTGCAAGGATTGGAAATCGCGTCCCTCTAATCAGCAGTTGAGGCGCGGAAGATGAGGAGAGGAGGCCATGGAAAATCCCATAAAAAGTCCCATGAAAAAGGATGGTTTTCAGATAGGTTAATCCTAGAAGCTGCCAATTCCTTCTGACACGGCGTTTGGCTTGTATGAGGAGGAGGATATGAGTGGGAAAACATGTGAGAGGTGTTTAAACATTGGGTTTTTGATGTTAGGGTGTTGATGGTTGTAACAATTTCGATTGGATGACTGAAACAGCATGGGGTAGGGAGGTGGATATTTAAGTAGTCTTGGTAGAGGAGCGAGGAGAGGAGGCCATGGAAAAATCCCATAAAAATCCCATGAAAAAGGATGGTTTTCAGACTGGTTAATCCTAGAAGCTGCCAATTCCTTCTGACACGGCGTTTGGTTTGTATGAGGAGGAGGATATGAGTGCGGAAACAACTGAGAGGTGTTTGAAGCATTGGATGGTTGATGTTAGGGTGTTGATGGTTGTATCAATTTCGATTGGATGACTGAAACAGCATGGGGTAGGGAGGTGGATGTTTAAGTAGTCTTGGAAGAGGGGCAAGGAGAGGAGCCAATGGAAAAATCTCGTTGGTTAAGGAGTGAGTACCGACGAAGTTTTTAAGGAAATGAGGACTGGTGTGTGATCGGAGTTCGATTCGGGAATGGGTTGTTGGAATCTTCGGTTGTCAATAAATTTGGTAAGTATTATGTCCAGAATTTCGGGGGTTATTCGGGAATTGTAAGAGAAATGCGTGGATTCAACAGGGGCAGCAATATTGTTATTTGCGTTGCAGAAGAAAGAAGTTGGGCTCCACTTGGAGTGGTTGAGCGGCAGCCCCACAATTGGTGTTTGGACTTCCAATCACCTACGGCTATGGTAGAGGTGGGTGCTGCGAATAACAGTTTTAAATGGGTGGGATTAATCGGAAGATTGAGTGGTTCATATGTAGCGAATATGATTATGGGTGGACCTGAACGTTGGGAGAGAGGAATGGCTGCGTTTTCAAGTCCTGGGGAGATGAATGGGGAAGTGGACAGTGGTTAATGTATTTTTTAACGACGATGGTGACACCGCCTGATCCTTTGTTGGAAAGTCTATCTGATCGGTATATATAAAAGTCAGGTATGGAACATTTTGAGTTGGAAATGAATAGGATTTCCGGTGTTATTGCAACGTCAGTGGTGTATTCGGCAAGTAGACGAACAAGGTAAATATTCTTTTTGATAATGACGTTGGCGTTCCAATTGAGTAGCTTCATATTCTGGTAATTAATAGAAGCTATTGCTCAGAAAGGGAGTGAGGGTGGACATAATTATATTTTGTATTGGGGGGATCAGAAAGGACAGTATCTGGTTGATAATGTTGACTACAAATTGATTTTGGCGATTGGGCTGGGATTGATTGATTGATTTTTTCGTGTTTCCGGGCGCGTCAACTGCTTTGGTCATTAGTCCCGTGAGTGTAGTGATTTTTTTCTCGGGAGAGGGCGGTGATCTTCCCCCGCTGGATGGCGAGATCCAGCGCCGACCTACCGTCGGCTAGTGGGGTTTCCCCCTAACCAGGACTCTCCCACCAGCGACCTAGCTAGGACAAGCTCTAAGCTCCCGACCGATCTCCCAGAATATATGGTAGTGTAGTGCATGTTAGTATAAGTGTGTGTGTAAAGGGAGAGGATGGGACAAGGACGAGGAAGGACAGATCGCGCGCGGTCCGTGGTCCGTTTGATAGGGTACTACTCCGGCATTCGCCTGGTGTTGATCGGAGAAACCTCGGAAAACTACCGATCAGAGCAGCCGGCCGCTAGAATTCTCATCCAGATAGCGATTGAATTCGACCTACCTGAAAAGCTAGTGTCGAAAATCCTGCCGCCGTGGGGAGTGGGAACCTAGGACCTCCCGGTCAGAGGCGCTGCAGTGACATCAGTTGATGCACTGAGCTACCGCTCCCGGCTTGGGCTGGGTATAGTTCTAGGAAGGTTAGAGGGGGTGCGGAGAAGGGGGATTTTTTTAGGTTGAGGAGAGGGGGTGAGTATACTTGATGAGGTAGAGTTGGCGTGAGGGTGGGGTAAGGACGTGTATTATGAATGTTTTTTTTATTTTATCGATTTTCTTCTATGTTATACATATTTTTTAACGAGAAGAAGTTTTTTTATATATTATTATTGAGTACTGTTGAATAGAGATAGAATAGAATAGAATATTTATTTTGCTACTTAGGAATACATAGAATATTTCCGGTGGTAGCGTTTTCTAAGAAATTTCTAAAAATACACAAAACAAACATCAAATAACATTAAAATATTAACATGTTACCAAATGTGGGGATTGGTTGGATGGGGAGACAGGGCAGGGCAGCCTCCTGTAGATATGGGATGGCGAGACTTGGCGAAGGCTAGTTGCTTTTAATGAAGAAAGTACAATTTCTATCAGCTTCTCTATGCTTTCCTATACAGTTCGCACAATAAGTTCAGTGTTGGGGGGGGGAGTGGTCACGTCGGTACCTTTTGAACAATTTTTAAAAGTCCTCATTGTTGTCCACTTCTACGGTAAATATCGGCGTTGGGGATCTATCTGATTTGTAAAGGCGGGCAACATTACTCAGTATGACATCTTGTTCAACGAGGGCATTCTTGACTTCATCTGTGAAGGAGGTATGCACCCCTTCATCTGTGGTCATCAAAGGTCGCTATATGTATGAAACTCAAGTTCTTGCTCTTTTAGGAAGTTTATTAAGTTCCTCAAGACAGAGCTTCCGAGAGTAGTTACTTTTTGTCACTTGACCACGATTAGAGGTGGAGAAGCTATTAACAGAGATTTTGCTAAGTTCATCTAGGAGATTTTTGAAGTTTGCTGGTTCTATTTTGTGCACAAAGATAGGTAGTGGCTTAGGTTCTGACAGGGGTGGTAGATGGGACGGATCCTGACTATCTGAGGCACCGTTGAAGTTGGCTAATTCGGTAAATCTATTCGGCAAGAACACTGAGTTCCGGTATTGATGAGGGCTCACTTGTTCAACACGCTTTCTTTTAGGAAAATTTACGTCATGGGTGGTACAATTGTACTGATGGTTTTGCTGTGCAGCCTGGAAGTGCGTTCGCGGAGTGAACTTACTTGCGCCACAACGCGAACACTTGTAGTGGTAGTCCTTGCCATTGCTAGTGGCAAAATGCGGAATTCGATGGTGGTTGTTGGTCGAAAGTGGCTGTTGTTGAAGGATGTGCTGATGGTCGTGGGCCACTGTTGAGGGCCTCCGTTGATGGTGTCAGCGCCCCTGACATCGCCACAACGAGCGATGAGTGCTGCACATCCATTAGTGATGTTCTGGTTGTTAACACAGATCACAAGCACTAGCTGGGTAAAGTGAACCGAGTCACACGTCACCCGTAATATTTTAAACCACTAAATCTGTTGAATATGCACTCCGGGAAACTCAGTGGTAGCACAAATAATCGTTGGAACTCAATATACACGCGCAGACTCAGCGCTGTTCTTGAAGCCCCAGCGCGCTTATCGCTACTGATGACCGGCTGAGCACGGCGAGGTCTGAACAGCTCGGCGGTCGAGCGCGGAATGTGGAACTGTCTGTGAATGGAGAGTAAATAAGAGATTTTATAAGTATATTATGTATTATATATTGTTGAAGTCAGAAATCTGCGAATGTCATAAATAAGACGCATTACAGAATGTCACAGAATAGAAAAAAGAAATTTAAAACTCGCGGTCTTATTTCAAGTAGTAGTTCTAAAGGAAAATTACACTCAAATTTATTTTCTAGAAGACCTTATAAGAATAAAATATATTTGAGATTAAATGTGTCCCCAAAGTAAACATTACTGACAGAGAAGTGTTACGGCGTTTTAACACGGGAACCACAGAGTTGGCCCATCTCCAGAACACTTAAAGTTCAGTGTCAATCGAGTTTCTTTAGTGTCATCTTGGACGGGAATACAAGTTTTTGATGTTTTAAAGTGAAATGTGTTGAGCCGTGAGCCGTCTGCATTGTAAAATTGTTTGCGATGCTGAACGTTGAATATAACTAGAACACATACTAATTAAGGTCAGGCACTATCAAATTTGAATTAAAATCACCTTTGAGTAAGCGTGGTTTCATTCTAATTCCTGCGTCAACGAACCGCAATTACGTAGATGTTAACCTAGAACATGATTATAATACGAACCTAAAGATAACGAAGAATGTGTTGTCCAGTTTTGAAGACATAAGTGCCGATTGTTCTTTCACCAATAATTCTGAGTCCTTTATTAATCAAGATGAATTAAGATTTGAGTACCGTGAGATGAAGGATGAATTGCATTCCTGCAAATGCATGTAATTTTCATTTAATGTAGACACTCGATTCAGCCAAGTACGAATACTAATTTCAATGAAAGAGACGTATTATTCCTTATTCTGTTTAAATGTGTCAAGTAATTTATACGTCATTAGTTCTTCATTCCTAGTGTAATATGTAAAACAAGATATTTCTTAATAGTTTAAAATTCTGGTAATTTCTTACTGAACAATAAGAAAACCTATCATGAGTGTTGAGGATCGTTTAATAGTAACAAAGTAATTGAATGAGAATACACTTCACTTGTGTGTAACAATTATTTTATATTGATAAGAAATATCCGTTAAGGAAATTGAACATTTCGGTCGAGAGCATGCATAAATTTGTAATTCTCATCCATAAAAAGTAAGCAAAACGTGATTGTGAAGAAATCAACCTTCAAAAAATAATTTCAGGAATTTGGGGCACCTTAGATAAACATCAAAATCTTCCTTTCGTTAAAAAGCATTGAAGTGTATAGTCCAACCCAAAGATAAGCTCCTTTTTCATTCTTGGGAAAGATTATCCTGAAAGAAAAGTGAGTTTCAAGTTAAAATGTACAGAATAGTGACAATCTAACGGTTTTAGAAAATGGAATTATCTGAAGAAAATTTAGAGAATAACATCTCAATGAAATTCAGAAAAATACGAATTACAAATATACATTGCTATTATTTCATTATTATTTATATTACTAAATTCCAACGCATCCAGAAATTAAAAGAAAACTATGCGTCTCTCACAATGTGAAAATATCTATGGTTTCGTCAGATACCCAGGAGCGCGGTAAAATACAAAAATAATGAAACCGCTTCCACTTGGACTGATCGACGTAAATATTTGCTTGTGCTATTCCGCTTTTTCTCCATTCTGTCCTCCCTGACTGAATTTTTGGACTCGTGTATGTCACTACTTGCCACGCAGTTGTCGTCCGGCAACGCCGCCGGCTATTAAATATCTGTTATTCTCGAAAACATATAATTCATGTATAATTGTATAATTATTTGAAATACATGATCTGGGCTGTCCGGGTGACGCCGCGTCGAAGGCTGGGGTGCCGACGTTTCGACCAACATATCGCGGCCCTCTTCAGGGCTGAACTGCTGAAGAGGACCGCGATATGTCAATCGAAACGTCGGCACCCCAGCCTTAGACGCGGCGTCACCCGGACAGCCCAGATCATGACTCTGGCCGCGGAAGCCTACGATATTATTTGAAATACATACATACATTTATTTGAACTGCAATTAGGTACGACCCGATAGCAGTTAAATAACAATAATTACAATAATAATAATAAGTAATAATAATAATAACAATAGTAATAATAATAATAATAATAATAATAATAATAATAATAATAATAATAATAATAATAAAGGAGTACAGTACAAGACGAGAATGCAAAAATCATACTATAGCTAATATTATTATTATAACAATTACTTCAACTCTGTCATGCTATCCATTAATTATGTGTTGGTGATACTAAAATGTAATACAAGCTACATAAATATTGGCTAATTAAATTTTTTCAAATGCATTGATCGCGTTCACTACAGTGCACTGCACTACACTGTTTTGCTATGAATTACAATGACCAGCACTTCACAGCACTTACTCATTTAACATAACTCTCATCTTGTTCAATATTTCTAAAACTTCGGACACTTAGAGGCAAAAAACTTGGAGATTTGTAGTTCTAAAAGAAAAATTTCCCAAGATCTGAATTTTGTTTCCTTGTTCGAATTTTGTGGGTGTGCTCGCTTTGGTCGAAATAATTTGGTTTTACTAGTCTAACTTGAATTTCCTTCCAAACTGGTTGACCTACGTACGATTTATAAAGAGCGCAAAGCCTCGCTCGTGTTCTCCTTTCTAGAGGTTCACATGACTTGTTTATTGTGTTAGTTCTATAAGTAAACTTATTAGCTTTCCCCTGTATTCTATCTAGATTCTTCCCGTGCGACTTTCAGTATTCTCGCATTAACTTGACGAAACAGCGAAGTGTGTGAAGAACCGTTGTACTAACTCGTATTCTATACTATGTTATTGCAGTATTCACGAAGACTGTTCTTGTTAATTTTTTTCTAAAACGTTTTTGCTTGTTATTGCCTTCCACACGGAGCTCTATAAACACTGCATGGAGAGGATCGTGGTTTTGAGGGACTTAAGAAAACAGTTGAATGTTGCTGCATGTTCTCCGAAGAAGGAAATTATGAAAGGGAATGACATTTGGACTCAGACAAAAATGAATGTCCTCCAGTTAAAATCAATAACAAGGAAATACCACAGACAGATTGAGTAAAATATCTTGATCAAACAATGACCTAGAAAACACGTATCGAAAAGAAAATAAAAGTCCTCGAAATCAATCAAAATCTTGTCATCGGTAGTAAATAATTGCTTTATAAATCAATAAAAAAACCGTCTAGACCTACGGAATACAAATTTGGGGCACTGCGGCCAACACGAAACTAGAAATACTGCAGCGATTTCAATTAGAAACTTTAATATTGCTTGGCAATGCCCCGTGGTATCTTTCAAATAAAACATTGCACTTTGACAGAGCACCGTAGGCTTTCACTCACATTGCACAATGACTTCATTACAATATATCAAGAAGTCCAATTCAGTTTCCAAAAATTTTACAAACGCCAAGAAAATCACCCAAATACCTAGCATTAAATTTATTAGACAAGAGCCAAGACTTAATAAGATTGTGCAGATTTCATCATCTGGATATCTTAAATAGTTTCGATCATTAAATGCAAGGTATATGATCATCCCCGAAAATGATCATATTTGTCTTGTGAAGTTACATCAATAGTGTACACTACATATATTTGCTTACTACAGAAAATGAATCCATGAAGGACTGTGAATGCCCTTCATGGAATTCCTTCACATGCTATTATAAAACTTTGTCAAAAGATATACCTATTGTTCGGATGTAACAGACTGCAAATAAAAATATATAAAGTTAAAAATGAAAGGGAATTATGGGAGAGAAATATAAAAATATGACTCGAGTCAAGTTAACATTTAGTTAATTAGTAAATAAGTAAATCTGAATCATTAAAACTAGTAAAAAAATAAAATCTTGTGTGAACCAGGGGCTTTAACTAGGGACGAAAAGCTCTCCCGCTTTTTGTTGCTGTTCGATCATTAAAATCATGATTACGTCCTTGGTGCGTAAATAATTATTAATTTATTGTAGTGTTAAAAAATAATATTTTTCTACTCTCATTGTATAATGCTGTCATTTGATGGCTGCGACCGGTTGAATAATGATACTCATTACAATACAGATTTCATTATGTTACAGGTTCTTGACCAATCACATAGAAGCTAATAAACCAAGTGTTAACACTTAATTGTTCAGTGAGAATCGTTCTAGTAAATGTTTCGTTCGATTGTGTATATAAAAATTGCATTTTATATTATATTATACTTGTCAGTTTATATTTCTTTTATTAGTAGTATTTTTTGTGTAATATTATTTAAAATAAATTTGATCGTAATTTCACTTTGATCCTATTTGACTAGCGCAGTACTCCCTCGCAGGCGGACTGGTAACCACAGCCACCTGCCACAGCATGTGAGGGTAGGACTAGGTGGCCTTGTCTGACTCCTGCATGTCAACTGCCACGAAACGATTCCATGTAAAAGATTAACTTATAAAAGTCGTAGAAAAAGTACGATATGAAACTCCACGTAATGGATATTAATACACGCGTGTAAAGTTTACGACACTCGTTCGTATCGTAATATCACACTCGTGTATTGATACCCATCATTACGTTTCATTGTTACCCTATATTCTTTATTAATGTGTGTTACTTTTTCGAAAACCATTTGTTCATCAGTATTTTTCCTAGTGTATGCTACTAGTTTTTGTTATTATTATTATTATTTAGTAGAAAGATGGATCTTTTTAAACTATTGGACCAAATAGGAACAATCAATGAAGATATCAGGAATTAAGATGTATAATGCATATAAGACATATACATTTATTTATTGCTTAACGTTTCGCACATTTAGCATGTGCCTTTTCAAAAGCATATGATAAGTAAAGCATTTGACAATCGGTTGGCAATAAACATAACATTTTTGAGTAGTATACAAAACAAAGGAATAAATTAAACATACATATTGGAAATATATTAATATTTAACAACATTTTCATGTAAAGTATTTCTATAATATGCCGAAGTTGGCGTCTAATTTGGTGGCTAAAACATTCATATGTATGCAGCACAAATGAAATACATCAAGGAATGGATGTGCAAAATTAGGAGTGAACAGCGACAAAAAGCAATTATGAATATCTGTTTATTATTAATGATTTATGAATTTGATGTAGATTCAATATGTCATTTTTAGTGTTCATAGAATCATTTAACATAATATATATCATTTCTGCAATTTGTCTTTTAAAAGTTAGCTTTTCGTGATGTAAAATTTTGATTTTGTCGAAACCAACAGAGTGGTTGCGTTCCGTTCAATGTTTAGTTAATTTCATAACAAAAATCTAATAATAGTAAAAAATATCCTTCATAACAATCTCTATCCGTCATCCTTTATAGATAAATACATTCAAAAGAGATTGATGCATAATTACAAATCAAAAACCACCAAAAATAATTTACGACTTCCCTTTCCATTTTATGAACCGGTTAATAATAAAATTAAAACATACTTCAAGAAATACAATTTTGACATAGTATTTTATAATTTAAATAAATCCAACCGGTTGTTTGATAAACAGAAGAATATAACAAAAATAGGAGATAAATCTAATGTGGTCTACTCTATTCCTTGTGATGACTGCAAACAGGTGTACGTTGGAGAAACCAAATTTTAAAAAATTTCCAAAAATTAAAATTATAAATCATTAATAATAAACAGATATTCATAATTGCTTTTTGCCGCTGTTCACTCCTAACTTTGCACATCCATTCCTTGATGTATTTCGTTTGTGCTGCATACATATGAATGTTTTAGCCACCAAATTAGACGCCAACTTCGGCATATTATAGAAATACTTTACATGAAAATGTTGTTAAATGTTAATATATCTCCAATGTGTATGTTTAATGTATTCCTTTGTTTTGTATACTACTCAAAAATGTTATGTTTATTGCCAACCGATTGTCAAATGCTTTACTTATCATATGCTTTTGAAAAGGCACATGCTAAATGTGCGAAACGTTAAGCAATAAATAAATGTATATGTCTTATATGAATTATACATCTTAATTCCTGATATCTTCATTGATTGATCCTATTTGGTCCAATAGTTTAAAAAAATCCATCTTTCTACTATATAAAAGGAAGGAAAATTCAAGCAATCTAAATTATTTATTTATTAGTTGATTGATTGATTTTTTCGTGTTTCCGGGCACGTCAACTGCTTTGGTCATTAGTCCCGTTAGTGTACTGCATGTTTTTTCTCGGGAGATGGCGGTGATCTTCCCCCGCTGGATGGCGAGATCCAACGCCGACCAACCGTCGGCTAGTGGGGTTTCACCCTAACCAGGACTCTCCCACCAGCGGGGCACCGCCCCAACCGGGACAAGCTCTAAGCTCCCGACCGGTCTCCCGGAATATGTGGTAGTGTAGTGCATGTTAGCGTAAGTGTGTGTTTAAGGGGAGAGGATAGGACAAGGAAGAGGAAGAACAGATCGCGCGCGGTCCGTGGCCCGTTTGGTAGGGTACTGCTCCGGCATTCGCCTGGTGTTGATCGGAGAAACCACAGAAAACTACCGATCAGAGCAGCCGGCCGCTAGAATTCTCCTCCAGACAGTGACTGAATTCCACCTAGCTGGAAAGCTAGTGTCGAAAATCCTGCCGCCGTGGGGAGTGGGAACCTAGGACCTCCCGATCAGAAGCGCTGCAGTGACATCAGTTGATGCACTGAGCCACCGCTCCCGGTATGATGTGTGGAGCGTGGAGGAGCGGGCGTGGGGCGGGAGGGCGCGCGTCGCGTCCGCCGCCAAAGCGGCCACGTCCTCGGGCGGAGACGGGTACCCCGAATACGTGGTAGTGTAGCGCATGTTCGTGTGTGTGTGTAAAGGGAGAGGATAGGACAAGGAAGAGGAAGCGGTCCGTGGTCCATTTGGTAGGGTACTGCTTCGGCATTCGCCTGCTGTTGATCGGAGAAACCACGGAAAATATTATTATTGGAAATCCAAGGGTTTCTAGGTTATCGACAATGGAAGCAAACATTCAAGAACGTCGTATAATTCGGATTCCAGAAAATTCTCCAAATAGCTTTTCTTTTTCTCCGCCGTCCAGTCGCCCTCCTCTAGCGACCACTAGCCAGCCGCCGGTGCGCCAGGCGGCGTGGCGCGAGGCCCCGCCGAGGTGGGGAAGGGACCGAGACGGGCAGGCGAAGGGGAGGGGGCGGGGCAAGCGGCTCGCGCGCGGGCTGCGGCAAGAGGCGCTCCGCCGCCGCGCACACCCACCGGCGGCTGTCATCGCTCCGCGCGCCCCATGCCGCCCGCCGTCCGCTGGGCGCTGCTCGCGCTCGCCTTGTGGTCGTCGCCGGCCGCCGCCGCCGCAGTGAGTGTGCATTGGCGAATCCTTACTTGGACTGGGCGTTTCTGTCTGTTTTTTAGTTGAAGTCTAGAACACGGTACAACCTAAGAAAGACGTTTAAACCGGCGCTTCGCGTCGCTCCGGCGAGGGGGGGAATCCACGATGGAGGGGATGAGAGGGGGTTAGGCGATTATAAGGGGAGAAAATTTCACCCGAGTATCTTGTCGGGGCTCTGTTACTAAATAGTACTGCGATTGGGGTGGTGTGCTTGTGTGATAAACCTTGTAGTGTTTTCTTCCAAACGTGTTTGCAACTACGCGGTTTCAATTCTCGAGGTTTTCTTATTAAAGTGCTTTCGTATAAAAGTGAATTGGTAATTTTGCAGTGGATAGACTTAAGGATGTTTATCGTGATCGCGAGGGCGTAGCCCGAACCTCGCCGTGACTTGGATCCGGGCGAGCGAAGTGAAAAAACTTGCCTTTGGAAGTAATTTGGCATTAAAATGCTGTGGGGGGAAAGTATATTAAGGAAGAGCCATGAAAATCGCCTATCGCTAAGTTTTATTCATTTCTATCAGAGCACGCAGCGTAATTTGAGGGAGGGATTAAGGAGATTCCCCTCATTTGCCCCATCCCCTCCCCCTCACCACGCTTCTCTAAGGGGGTACCGTGTTCCCTACTTTAACCCTGTTTTTTTATTGAATATTCATCTTACATTTGGCCAGTTGGACCCTTAGTAGCAGTTAAAAAACAATATTGTTTATAGGTTTATTTAGATTCATGCACCTTTATAAGACACTTCTATGTTCAACCCACCCGAGCAATAATATCACTGTCAGTTCAATAATCTTACAGAGTACAGTACATTATATATTGAAGAAAATAATGCATTATTTTCTGCGCTACCATTAAATCAGAATGCAATGTGTGTTTTTATGCATGTTTTCCTCAGAATACCTTATCAATATTTTACCAATTTTGAAGAAAAATGTACCTTAGGTGTTCCAATCAATCTGTTATGACGTACTTTATTGAATGCATTATAATTTGAAGATTTGAAATTAAGGGATGATTTGCACCGAGAAAAATATCTCTGCTTTAATATCGGGGGTTTCGAGCAGGTTCGAAAAATATTTCAACTTTTATCATTTCAATTACTGATTTATTTCTGACGTGTTTACAACGTTCGATCTTCAAAAATTCTAATCTGACAGTGTTATATGTGCTATCCATCTATTTATATACATAGTAATCCTGAGTTTGGAGTACATAACTGTGTGCATCTCCATGCCACTCGTAGCAATCTTATCCATCTGTGATAGAACACCGACAGCTCTTACACCCGACATGCGTGCGAAGCAAAAGCTCAAAATAAATGTAAATTCAGATTTTACACCTTTAAATTCGAAGTCGTATTGCAGAGGTGATTCGAATATTAAGTACAAAATAGAATTTTACCTTTCCTCTCCATAAAAGAGTAAGGGGAAAAAGTAGAAATCGTGTTTGCGTTCCCGGCACGACAACTTAGTCTTTAGCCGCGATGTTGTACATGTTATGTACTGGAAGGCGGCATTTTTCCTTCTCCACGCGAACGTGAGATCCAACAACTATTCAGTCGCTGTCTGGAGGAAAATTCTAGCGGCCGGCTGTTCTGATCGGTAGTTTTCCGTGGTTTCTCCGATCAACACCAGGAGAATGCCAGAGCAGTACCCTAACAAACGGGCCACGGACCGCGCGCGCTCTGTCCTTCCTCTTCCTTGCCCTATACTCTCCCCTTACACACACACTTACACTAACATGCACTACACTACCACATATTCCGGGAGACCGGTCGGGAGCTTAGAGCTTGTCCCGGCTGGGGCGGTGCCCCGCTGGTGGGAGAGTGCTGGTTAGGGGGAAACCCCACTAGCCGACGGTAGGTCGCCGCCGGATCTCGCCATCCAGCGGGGGAAGATCACCGCCATCTCCCGAAAAAACCTACACTACACTAACCGGACTAATGACCGAAGCAGTTGACGCGCCGGGAAACACGAAAAAACAATCAATCAATCAATCTATCTAACTACCAACACGTCGGAGTGCGGAGTCTTCCCCACCACACATCTCCGCTGGCGAGTTATCGCCCCAACCACAAGAGTAGATCCAGTCATTTGTGATACGTAGAGCATTGTGGAATTCTCTGCCAGATGGCGAGTGAATTCGACCTATTGTGAATTCGACCTACCACGCTGTTTCTTGTTTCAAGATACCACTGTAATGTAAAAATCATTCATGTTTTAATAAATGTATTTGTGACTGTTTATAAAAAGTAATTATTGGAACTTTTATTACGAAAAAACTAACTAGTTAGTTGAAAATCTGATACAGTAGCGACTCGAATGCTATGGCGTCCAAGTTAGAGGCACTGGTGCTCTGAGGCATCTCACACATTATTTCTAACCCTCAGCCAGAGCGCACCCCACAAAGACTCATTTAGAATGAATCGTACGTTTCCCATACACACAGAAGCTTTGCCACCCTGTTATTCGATTGGACGATTGAAAATCGCAATCATATTCCTAAACGTAAAATAATAAGTAAGATAAAGATAAAAATAAGGAGTAATAATGAAAATTCGTAAACTTCAAATGTTTACGTTAACATGATTTGAGAACAACAGATGGCTTATTTTTTCGTGAATAGCACAAAATCCGGAAAGAAGGTTGCATTTTCAATAAAAACAATGCAGTTTGTAAAATGATAAATTCAACTTCGCCATCAGTAATGAAGCTGTCAACAGAATTACCCATCGCCCATAGAATATCTCCTGTTGTAATAATCATTATCATTCCATCATGGTCGTTTCCATTTTATTTATATTCTAAGTACAATGTTGGTGATTTTATTTTTACATATTTAGTCTAAGTGTAACTGTGGAAGGTTTGTGGACTATTGAATGCGATGACAATGGGAAAACCGGGGATTGTGCGTTACATCACAATTATAATTCTTTTCAATCTAATTAAAATTTTGATTTTTTATACTTGACGATTAAAAAACCTTAATAAAATGTACCTCATTTATTCACCAAAGATTGTTTCAGGATGAAAGTACCATTGACCCGAAACAGTTAATAGTCACATTTGGGTTCATTTTGGCACGCAGTCAAAAAGGATTGCCAAAGCTTTATAGATGGAGCTTATCTGTCAGACTGAGATATTATCCACGGTAGTGCAAAAAAGGGGTAAGTACTATACAGCAAACATTCATTTAAAAACCAGGCGGAGAACCAGAAAATATAGAAAGAATATATTATCAAAGAGAATCGTACAGAAAAGTGCCGTATTCACTATTCTCAGACTTTTCCACCAGTGAGGTTTCATAAGGTAATGTGTGGCATTACACGGTGGAGATACTTTTATCGACAAAGAAATGAACTCAAATGTAAAAATGTTCATGGATGAAATGCAAGTTTTGCTGGGAGAGAATTTCACAGCATATAATTCTGTAGTTGAGTTGCATCAAAATACTCTATTAGAAAGAAAAAGCATTGGACTGGAAAAAGGATAAGCGCGTTTAAAAAAATATACAAAAACGAAACAACTATGCTGCTGGCACGTGATCCTTACATACGGTTTTCTACGTTCTCTGTAATATTTTCCTGAAATATATTCCATTAACGCAAGAATTTGCATCACACTGTACGCTTTATGTGCACTCTAAAATATTAATATAACTTCTACCTGATTTTCATAACTGATGTTACCTAAGACTAACGTCCTACACAAATGTTTTTGAACTAATTGTAATTATTTCTGTAATTTTTCAAACGTAGTGAGATGTATTTGCTTTCTTTATACCATTTAGCTTTATAAAACCATCAACTTTCTCTGGCATTTGAACTTAAAAAATAGAGCAAAAAATATTTATGTTAAAGTATTTATATTTATTTCAGTACTTATATTAAAGACTATAGACGTTCGTAAAAGGAAGTAAGAAAAAAATATATTAAAGGTTGAATGTACGAAGATTCTGTCGTTTGAACATACAACAGAATTGGACTAGAGATGTAAAATTGCTTCATTACTATACAAAAAATATAAGGACCATGGTGAACAAATATAATAGAGAATGGATTTCAAATTAAAGAAATAATGAGAATTTATTTTCTACAAAACAAACAAATTTTTCATACTCTTCATATTTTGGAAAAAAGCGGCATAGTACTTTGGAGATATTAATGTTTCTAATATTGTAAACCTTTGTTAAAATTGAAATTACAATCAATATATTGAAAGCAGTCGACTTTTCGTCAGTAACGCGAGCAAGAATATGAGTGTGAGGTTCATAATGATACACGATTATCTTTGCATCATGAGGTCATAGGTAGCGAAGGTTATAGGTTTGAAGATGGCGAGATGGTTCTGTTCCTCATTTGCATATCTCTCTCATTCAATCAGTTTTGGAGGATAAGTACGGAACGACTTTAAAACGGTAAAACTCGGTAAAACTTTTTCGAGGTTTTCAATTTTCCTGCATATGTTGTATAAGCGTTGTACATTTCTGTTCCAACTTTTCTACAACTCTATTTGTACAATGAAAAAACAAATGTGTACACTAATTTAGTTATAACCAATAAATACAATTATTTTTTTAAAGAGGGAGAATGCGTTAAAAACTGCGTGCTGATAAATTTCAATTTGCTTGAAAATATCACTTTTAGTAAGAGCACTTCTCTTCACTCGCAACATATTTTTAACAAAAACCTTGAGTTTTCTTGGAAAATTTTGAAAAGTTCATAAATTGTGTACAAAACACACAAATAATGACGAATCTCTCAAATTAAAAAGAACGCTAAAACATAGATTTTCGAAACATACATTTTTTTTATTTATTTCTTCTCGTCTGACCTAAGGTATTTGGAGGGAATTCAGATTTACATTCTTACTCTTTTTGAGATTCGGGTATTCCTTGACAAATCGAGGTCAACATTCTCTGACTTATTTAAATAAATAGTTTTATTTTAGATCCTATTGAATTTTATCTTGATTTAGAGAGATAAACTGTTAGGATTGGCCTGTTGAGCAGTAAGAAGGGAAAAGTCAAACATTCTACATGATGTTATGGTTTAGGGAGGTTTAAACATGTCTTTGGGAAATTTGGTTTTGATTCGACTTCGGATGTTTGCTGTTCGGCCTAGATGAAATTTCAGAACGGGATGACATGAGAAGAAGGAAGAATATAAATTATTTGCTTCTTTCTTTATATGTTCTAGCACTCTACTAATTCGGAGTTCTCTGTGAATTTGATGGTTCGGTATAAACAATGGAGCTTTAATTGACTTCCTAAGGACTTTATTTTGGACTATTTGAATTTTTTGAATGGTGGTAGGAGCTGTGTTACCCCACACAGGGCAAGTGTAAGTTAGTGTGGGTAAGATAATAGATTTATACAAAAGAATTTGGCTTTTGATATTAGTGTTCAATGTTGATTTATGAGCGAGTACAGCTTTTATATTTTGCCACAGGATTTGTTGATGGATGCATGAACATAGGGTTTCCAAGAACGTTTCTCGTCTAACAATATTCCCAGGCACTTTATTGGTTCACTTTACCAAGGGATTTCATTGTCATCTATTTTCAGATAGAGAGGGTTTTGCGGTCTTCTAAGAGTAAATATTTTATTCTGGCATTTTTGCGGATTGATTGCAATTCTCCATATTTTTGTCCTTAGTATGTTAAGATTATTCTGGACTCTGTTATACGCCAGGCTAATATCTAAACTTGCTGTAAAGAGTGCCGTGTCATAAGCAAAAAGATCATATCCCACTTCAGAAATTTGGAATTGTCACTCACAAGAATAAAATAGGCGACAAAACAGAACCTTGAGGAACTCTGGCTGTGATATTGCGAGGAGTAGAAAATTAGTCATTAATTTTCACCTAAATTTTCTTTCGGTGATGAAGCCTTTAATAATATTCTGAATATACTCAGGTACTCCAAGTTGTCTTATTTTAAATAACAGCCCGGTATGCCATATCATATGCTTGTGCAATATCCAGAAATGTGACCAGAGGATGTTTTTCCCTGTAAGCTCTGTGCAATGTATTCGGTTAGTCTTAACAGCTGATGTACGCAGGAGTGATTTGGTCTGAAACCAAATTGAATATCTTGTATTGCTTCCGTATCTGTCAGATATTTGTTTAGTCTCTCTAGAAAAAGCCTCTCAAAGATTTTAGAAGTAGAGGGTAGGAGACATTGGTCTGTAATGTTCAGGTCGTCGAGGATCTTTTCCTGGCTTACGAAAAGGGAGGACGATTGAAGTCTTCCAGGCGGTAGGGAAGTAGTTAAATCGTAATATGGCATTAAATATTGCAGTTATCCATGCTACAGAATTATTGTTAAGAATTTTAAGCATCTTATTGCTGATTCCATCAATACCTGGAGATTTTCTTTGTTTTAATTGTTTTATTATATTGGCTGTTTCAGATGGTGAAATAAATTTTATTTTGATTCCGGCTGTAATTATTGGTTGTTTCCTAAAATTTTCAATTTCTTGGTTATGTTGTATTATTGTAGGAGGGTGAGGCCTAAAGATGTTTTGAAAATGATCTGCAATTGCTTTGGACTTGGAACATCTCAATACAATAGTTTAATGTTCACTTTTAATTGGGATACATCTTTTTATCCCTAGTGAGTCTTTTTGTTGTCCAGAGTTGTGCTGAACTGGGTTCAATTTGATTTATAAACTGTCGAAATGAAGCATTTCGAAGATTATCCAATCTATTTTTTACTATTCTTGACAATTTATTTAATTTTGCTTTTACATCTGGCTTTCGAGTTATTTTTCCAAAACCTTTCCAAATTATGTTTCGATTTAATTAAATTAATAATTTTTGGAGAATAGAGAAATAGAAAAGTTAAATTTTAGTATTGTAGATGTGGTGGTATATCTTTGGCATTATTGATTGGTCCAGAGATTTGAAAATATCCGCATTAAATTTTTCAAATTCGGAGTCAATATCACAAATAGACGTAATAGAAAATGGATATTTATAGTTACTTTGCATAGGGTCAGCAGATTTAGTCCAATTGATATATTTATCTAAAGGATTGTTTCCTGATGTAATTTCTTAAAAATTTTCTTTATAAGATATTAGGATCGGATTATGATCAGAGTCTAGTTCTGCTACTACATTTTGATGCAGTGGAAAGTCAATATTTTTGGTTATGATTATGTCGAGAATGTCAGGAGTTATATTGAAATTGTAAGGAAAGTGTGTGGGCTCTGTTGGGGCATGAATATTAAGATTAATATAATTTGCAAATTCCAATAACTTTTGACGTTGTATGGATGTTGAGTTACAGCCCCAAAATGTATATTTGCCGTTTAAATCTCCTAAGAGAATAATACGGTAGTATGAGCTAAATATTTTTTTATAAGTCTTTTCAGGGAATCTTATTGAAAGGCATGTAAGGTGCAATGATTATTACTTTGTTGTCATTGCTATTGTTATTATTAGTAGAAGCAGTATTCTTGTTATTATTACTGTTATCACGACTATTTACTTCTATTCCTACTGAAAGTTCGGTGATAAAATAGTATATACTTGGCTACAGTCGATGATTTTAGCTACTGTTAATTCTACGCCTCCAGATGCTTTGTTGGCAGTTCAGTCTTCTCTGAAAATTCTAAAACCTGACATGTGAAATTTTTCTCCTGGAATCAGAGGGTGTCGGTAACACCAGCAATTTCAATTTCATGTTTCATTAAAAAATATCTGAATTCATTTTCTTGGATTTTCAGTCCATTGGCATTCTAGTTTTAAATATTAATATCAGTAATTTTATTATCCATAGTTCAAATTAGCCCGAACAGACTTTACTGTATTTTCGATTATGAGAGTGAGAGTTAATAGGACTTGTGACAGGATGTTTGATATTAGATTAGATTGATCTTGGTTGAATAATGATGAATATGATGTCGGTTGGCTATTTAGGTTTTGACTACGATGAAGGTTAGGATTTGGTGGTAATGGTCTATTGGGTACATTGATAGTATAAATATTGGTTTGGCGGGAGATGTTAACAGGTGGGTTTACATTTTTTGACTTTTTTATTCGATCTGTTGTCTTTTTATATATACTGCAGCCTTTGTAATTAGCAGTGTGTTCGTCACCGCAATTCACGCATTTAGGAGGGGCAGATTTGGTTTTGGTACACTCGGAGTAGTGATGATGATCGGCACATTCGACAAACCTAGGCTGAAGGCCACAATTTACCTGAGAATGCCCAATATTCTTGCAACACTGTACAACAAACGGTCTAATTTGAAAATTTCTTTACTTTAATATATACTATTTTCTAAATCAATTGCACATACCGGTATGGGGCATTTTTCTTTATTATAAAGTCTCGCTACTTTAATCATTGGGAATTTTATATTTGTCAGTTGTTGGAATATTTCACTTTCCGTATACGTGATTGGAAAGTCCTTCATTACAATGGCTAATGTTTTTACAGAAGGATCTTTAAAAGAATGGAACTCAATTTTCTCAGTTTCACAATTTTCTAAATCTGCTATAATCACTTATGGAAGTAAATATAATTTTAACAGAGTCTTTCTCCTGTTTGGTTATGAAATCGTTCTTTACGTTCTTTTTAATATCATCTACCAAAAGTAGGAAGTTAGATGCATTATGCACTATGATTGGGGGTATTTTCATAATTGTATCATTCACAGGTTCTTCACCAGTTTCTATTCTTTCTAGTAGTTTATGTCTACTTGAAATATGAGTATTGTACCAGGCATTTCCTCTTCCGTCGAGAGCAACCTCTTTCGTTTGTGCTCATTACCATTTTTCCGAGAGCCTTGGAGCTCGGGTTGTTGCCGCTGATATTGCTGTTGTGGTGGTGGAAGAACATGATATTGAGAAAGAAGTTGAGAGAGCTGCATTTCAACCATTTTTTCTGCTGATGTTGGAGATGTAGTTGCTGTTGAAGATATTCATGCTGTTGTATTGTTGCTTGATCTGGGATGGTTTGCACTAGGTCGCCGTTGAAAGTCTTTTCACTACCATCGTTATAAGTAACGTCCATTGCACTTCGAATTAGTTGCCCCGTAGTGGAGCAACGGTAGTGGAGCTGCGAACTTTAACTAGTGTAATTTGATTATTTGACTTCCCAATAACAAAAGTAATACCCTTTTACAAAACGTGGCACTGTTCACACCGCTCACCCGAACGACACTTGCACTGCTCGTTGTCGCACTGATTGCTGAGGGTTGACCACTGCCAGAAAGAGATAAGAGCTGTCTCGGACACGAAGCGTTAGCCTCGGCGGCTCGAACCGGACTGGTGAAACATACGAACTTTGAAAAGAAAAAAAAATCAATGCACATTTTTTCCAACTCGGCAAACGTCAAAACGTAGGTAGTACACACAGAGTACCAACTACGCCTCCTGACGCGACTCAGGGTATTGATTGATTGATTGAGTTTTTCGTGTTTCCGGGCGCGTCAACTGCTTCGGAAATTCGTCCCGTTAGTGTAGTGCATGTTTTTCTCGAGAGATGTGGTGATCTTCCCTGCTGGATGGCGAGATCCGGCGCCGACCTACCGTCAGCTAACGGGGTTTCCCCCTAACCAGGACTCTCCCACCAACAGGGCACCGCCCCAGCCGAGACAAGCTGTAAGCTCCCGACCGGTATCCCGGAATATGTGGTAGTGCAGTGCATGTTAGTGTAAGTGTGTGGGTGTAATGGGAGAGGATAGGACAAGGAAGAGGAAGGACAGACCGCGCGCGGTCCGTGGCCCCGTTTGCTAGGGTACTGCTCCAGCATTCGCCTGGTGTTGATCGGAGAAACCACGGAAAACTACCGATCAGAGCAGGTGGCCCCTAGAATTCTCCTCCAGACGGCGACTGAATCCGACCTAGCTGAAAAGCTAGTGTGAAAAATCCTGCCGCCATCAGGACTCGAAACTAGGACCTCCCGGTCAGAGTGACTGCAGTGACATCAGTTTATGCACTTAGCTACCGCTACCGGTGACAGTTGGCTTCAGTATGACTGATTGATTAATTGATTCATTAGTGTTTCCGCACTAACTGCCGAATTAATTTCATGCGCTTAGTGCTGCTCGCTTATTATTGTCGCGTTCGTGCGCGCCCAGTCATTGTTGGAACTCTGGCAGCACGTCTTTGCAACTTTTAGTGCTAATCAGTTGTTGTGTTGCTAAATTATACTGCTTGGCTTCAAAGAGCCCAAGTTCTAACTGTTATGCAAATGCTTACGGAACAAAAGTGCTTACGTAACCTTAGGTTTTTTACTAGGACTCTTATTAATGTTTCCTTTTAATGAAACATTCACAATGTGAGCGTAAGTTCACATCGTAATTTGCGTGCATTGTGCAAGTATTCGTTTATAGTTTACTTTCACTCTTTTCCTCATTGATCCGCAGATACCGATACCACCTCAAGAAGCAATGTTCATCGACGATCCTCATCATTACTTTAGAGGTGAGTGATGGATTTCTAGTAATGTATTCTCAACATAAATAATCGAATGTAGCCTACTACTTAAATTGACAAATATTTAGAAGGTTGATTAAGTTCCTTCTATGATTTGGCCTTGCGTAATTGCTGGTCCATGAGGTTCACAACACTATTCCTTTGGATCTATCGGACACAAGTATTCCATGCTCATGAATTCCCCACCATGAACTTTTAGAAAATATGAAAAGTAAAACTAGAAATAGTTTTCGATTCTCTCAGATATTTTAAAGTTGGAAACTTTCTGCTTGGTCGATGTCAATTTATAGATATGATTAATAAATTTATCTGCTAAAGCATAATATGGCGAGAGTCTTCTAAAAACGAAGTGTAACAATAGCACGTACTTTCTCGCATTAGAAACGGTTACGTAAAATTATAATACCCCAATGTCTGTCCACATTAACCAACTCAGTCATCACTTGTAAATTCATTGCCAATCATAGCATACTAAGCGCCAAAACGTAATTCATTCAAAGCTAATACATCAATACATTCGTCTCTATGAAACTGTTGCACAAACCTAGAATCCGCCCAAAACTGAAAATTCTCAGAATTTTAATCTGCCGTGTCGCGGCGTTCCCATTGCATGGCGACCTCATAACTCCTGAAAGATTCTATCTAAAGAAAAATTCAAATTGGCAATTTAGAACATTGCAAAAATTATGCAAAATTCTCATTTTCAAAAAATGTACATAACATTAGATCTTAAAATAATCTTGAACACATTTTAATAAATAAAAAATCTCTGACATCAATATTGCTGTTTTTCGAAAATACTTTTATAAAAATGCGAAGTATTCACCGAAAATTGGTTCTATGCCGTTTTTATAACGGTGTATAGCTCTATTCCTGAAAATTAATTTTGAAAACTTGGAGTCGTTTTTGAGAAATTTTTTTAATGTCTATATTTCAAGCCAAAATACGGGAAAACTCAGATTTTGGAAAAAATGTAAACGGTCTTATTTCATGATCCTACTTTGTGAAACAGATTTCAATAAGAAAAAAGATTTTATCTTTAATTTGAAAAAATAATTATTAAAATACATCTGTTACTCAGCTAAAAGGTCACAACTTGATTCTCTTTACATCTGCAGAACATATTTCCGAGCATAAACGCGTCCGAAAAGGTGACAAGGTGGTAAAAATTACTTATCTTTATTATTGTAGTTGTAGGAAGACGCCGAAAAATCTTTAAACATTTACTTTTCGAAAATTCAGAGGGTTAAATAAAAACACAACTTGCGCAATTTCTTTAACCGTATTTTCTTCTATTCTATGGGGGGGGGGGCGACAGCTAACACATTTTAGCCAATTTTGAGAAACGTTTGAAAAGTTGTTGAGGATTCTATCGTCAAAATGAAAATACCCTTCGTGTTCAAGGAGTCGCCATTTCAACTAGAGAGTACGAGGAATATCCATTTTGGTGAAAACACAGCTTACGGTTTAGTTGTTAACACTGAGTCGTAGGCTTCCGCGGCCGAAGTCATTGAATACTTGGCTGTCCGGGATTAGCCGCGTCATGGTCGATGGAGCTGACGTTTCGGCCATCTTGTTGTGGCCTTCTTCAGAGCTATACTGCTCAGAATACGGCTATACGGCTAATCCCGGACATCCAAGAATTCAATTAGCTGTTAACATTGTTCACAGGTAAACCGCAACAAACGAAGAGTCAATATCAGAGAGAGTTTCCGCGCTGGTAGGCCGTAGTTCAGGTGGCGTTGAAGGCCAAACGTTTCGCCCACGACTACGGTGAACATCCTTCTATGCAAAAAGAAACTTAAACACAGCATCTTGTATAATTCAATGTCGCCTAAAAAACATAAAATTGGTCAAAATTATGAAAATCTGAATTAACTCCAATAAATCAATAGCCAAAGTATTCACTTTAATGTACCCTGTCTTTCCTCGTCCCTAATCTCTGGACTCTTCTGTCATTCCTTGGTCTCCTCAAAATTCATCGATTCGTTATATCAGCGTTCTTATGAACACAAGATTAAATTGGCACCGTCACATCACGTTCAAAGTAATTGAAGCCAATAGAAGATTAGCTATTTTACGTCCGATTCTCAACCGCAGCTCTTTTTCAAAAATTCATTCCGCTTTAACCATTTACGAATTCGTCCAATATTAATTTATGCATGCCCTGTATGGATTTCAGCTGCCCCAACCACATTAAATAAGTTACAAATCTTTCAAAACAAAATCCTGAGAATAATAGCAAATGCCCCCTGGCATGTTAGCAATAAGATACTGCACAATAATAGAACCGATATTGAACAGATATTGCAATAGAACCTATTACTTCCTTTATTACGAAACTGGTACACAATTTCTTCAAGGAATTAAATTATGTACAAGGAGCAGTCACGAAGTACGAACTGATCAACCATCACTCTCCCACCTAAGAAACAGATTCACATTTTCCTTCAATACCTCTCTGACATGAGATAAGGTAAGAACTTTTCTTGCATTTACCTCTCTCTCCAATCGTATTTCCTCTTAACCCTGTCATCGCTCTCCAACAAAATTTCCTCACAATAACCTTAATTTAAGGTATAATCTAATGAAATCACCCCCAGGAAGGTGACAATATACCCCCTTCACACTTTGTTTGGTCAAACAACTGAAGAGCCTTACGGCTGAACGTTGTTCTATCAATGTAAAATAAAATTTAATAAAAAAAATAAAAAACTTCGGACGTCCTCAGTAGCGGCAGGGTTTCCGTTGGCGCTCACCCGTACAATGCACCCAAGATATTTTTTATTTAGTTTAGCATAGCTTTTTAATGGAATACGTTTCGTTAACAACTTTCCCCCTTAATATAGAAATGGAAGAATAGGGAAGATGGAGGATTAACACCTGAGAGTTATCTAACGGGTACACTAGTATGCATTATTTTAGTTAACACGGTAATAGACATGTAGCACATTCTTTACGCTACTATAATAAATACCGACGACGTTTTGATGTAGTATTGCTCCACTGAACTGATATATAAACATGAGTAGCAATTGCATAATAGATTCGGTATACAAAATTCTTGAACGCTCAACACAGACGTTCTAATAGCCAGGCGAAGGCATGTGATTGAAGAGTGCTATTCTTGATGCCTTTTAAACTAATAGGTACACAAAATGCTTCAACGCTCAACACAGACGTTCTATTAGCCAGGCGAAAGCATGTGATTGAAGAGGCTTTCTTGATGCCTTGATGTAGTATTGCTCCACTGAACTGATCTATAAACACGAGTAGCAATTGCATAATAGGTACACAAAATGCTTCAACGCTCAACACAGACGTTCTAATAGCCAGGCGAAGGCATGTGATTGAAGAGCGCTATTCTTGATGCCTTTGATGTAATATTGCTCCACTGAACTGATCTATAAACACGAGTAGCAACTGCATAATAGGTACACAAAATGCTTCAACGCTCAACACAGACGTTCTAATAGCCAGGCGAAGGCATGTGATTGAAGAGGCTATTCTTGATGCCTTTATGTATATTGCTCCACTGAACTGATCTATAAACACGAGTAGCAATTGCATAATAGGTACACAAAATGCTTCAACGCTCAACACAGACGTTCTATTAGCCAGGCGAAAGCATGTGATTGAAGAGCGCTCTTCTTGATGCCATTGATGTAGTATTGCTCCACTGAACTGATCTATAAACACGAGTAGCAATTGCATAATAGGTACACAAAATGCTTCAACGCTCAACACAGACGTTCTATTAGCCAGACGAAAGCATGTGATTGAAGAGCGCTATTCTTGATGCCTTTGATATAAACACGAGTAGCAATTGCATCATAGGTACACAAAATGCTTCAACACAGACGTTCTAACAGAGAAGCGAAGGCCCGTGATTGAAGAGCGCTATTCTTGATGCCATTGATATAAACACGAGTAGCAATTGCATCATAGGTACAGAAAATGCTTCAACACAGACGTTCTAACAGAGAAGCGAAGGCCCGTGATTGAAGGGCGCCGTTCACGTGTCCGCAGCTGCGTCCGTGGGGGGGGGGGGGGGGGGCGGCTCCCGAGGCGCGCGCCCTGGGCTTCGGCCTGGGGTTTGGGCTGGGGCTGGGCGCGCCCGCCTCCTACGCGCACTCCGTCGCCAAGAGGGTGCGCTCCAGGACCTCCTACCAGACGTCGGCCATGGCGGCGCCGCGCGTCACCGGCTGCGAGGCCGTCTGCGCCCTGCAGAGGCGCCGCGACGCCTGGAGCGACGCCTAGCCCCGCCCCCACTCCAGCCGCCACCGCCCTCCCCACTCGTACTCAGCCACATGCATGGCTCCCTGTCTTAGTCAAGTGCGCATTTCGCTTGGCAATGGTTGATATATTTGCTAAGACAGATAACGCTGGAAAAAAGTTTCCAACTCATGTTACTCTCTTGATTCCCATTTTATGGAACAAACTTCAAAATATGTTGAAAACATTTGTATTTTACTTGTGTAGTATACATTAAAATAATAAATTTTTTCTGAAAAATTATCACAGGATTTCTTCATTTGTAGGTTAAGTAAGCTTTATTGTGATCATGACAAGTTGTTTTAGTATGTCTGAAATAACTTGAAAAAGCAGGCTCAATACGAGCAAGTAGTTTTTGATCAGATACACCCAGAATCTCCAAAGCCAAATAAAATTATGCATTTTAAAATCCTTGATATTTTTTATAAATTATTCGACAGATGGTTACTGTCAGCACTTTTAACATTGCTTAACTCAGTATGTTATTACTCGAAGACCGTCGGCGCTAACCGAATTCGTTTATTACGCTCCGTGAAGTCACGAAGGTTAAGCGAATTCGAGACTCGCGGGTTCCTGGTTGGGTGACCGGCTAGGAACCCCGGAATCTAACGGAGTCGAGCCCCTGGCCGAAGGGATAAAAGGCACTGAATGATTGCGGCGTTACGAGACTTGACAAATATAGTAATTATTCAATGTAATTATTACACAGTAACGGAGGATTACTCCAGAAAAAGCGCTCAACGCCCAACAATGGTTGCATCAACAATGACGCAACAATTTTTTTAAAAAGTCTAAAACTGTACACTTTTTTAGTGTGGCGCTTCCCTGGGTATTTCAGTGTTAAAAAGGTTTATTTGTGCTTTGCAGATTCATTATAAAAATAAATTTTCAGAATATTATAGTTGCCCGACTCGGCCATTTTCGGACATAAAAGTTATCCATTAAAATAATTGTTTAATATTTTGTTTCATTACAAAATGAGGTTCTTATCATCAATGTGATGAACCAAATCCAAACGATTCATGTAAATGCTACATTAAAGATGGAAAGAGTCATTCACAACGTTTCACCAATGTACCCCGTAGGTGCATGGAACCCTTATTTTTCTATAATTCTTCCAGAATATCCCAGAGGGAATCGGGTAGTAGTCCCTCAATCGATTTGTCGAATGACACCTCAATATTGATGCCCCGGGAGCAGTGCCGGGGCTAGGCAATTTTGGGCCCCGGGCAAAGCTGAAACGTAGACCCCTCCCCCCTTCCTGAAAAAATTAAAATGTCAAAGTCAAATCAAGAAACTATACGAGTAATTTTGTCTCAACAAATAACAAAAGTTACGTTTAGTATTTAAAATATATTTCCAATTTTTTTTCTAACTTAGTTTTAAGTGAAAATATTTAGTGATCAAATAATATTATTTTCACGGTGAGTTTAAAACACTAAAAAATGGTTGTGTTTAGCTAGTGTTTTACACAATTACTTGTTAAATACATGAAATAATAAATATGAATTTCAGTATAACCTATTTTAATGCTAGCGTCATTTGATTCATTTCATCGAGTCCTACCTTAAAAGTAATGACTATAACTAATTATTAAAGGTAAAAAATTAATTCAATAATTTATGAAATATCATAAAACTGTACCGTGACTTGCAAAATTACGACGATTTTCTCCAAAATTTCAATTTTTTTCTAATCATCCCCATTATTAGGCCCCTTGACTTCCCCGAGGGCCCGTGCGATCGCCCAGTCTGCCCTTGCCTCGCGCTGGCACTGCCCAGAAGCCGTCTGCACGTGAGTGACAGTCAGACGGCGGTTGGAGGACACAGGTTACTCGATTACTATTTAAGGATTCGTTCGATTTATAATGCAGTCATTCACTCAGATAATCCTGTAACTGGAATAGTTGCAAAACTAGTGGCCTGCAACAGCAACAGTGCTGCTAAACAAACCTCCACGAAATGATTCTTCCAAGCGTAGCACGCGCACTACTCAAGAACGACAAACAAAATTATCTCGAATAATACTGCACCAATTAAATATTTGAACGAAAATAATAATAATAATAATAATAATAATAATTAATAATAATGTCTTTATTAATGGCGAGACTCAGGTCATAGGGCCTGCTCTTCCGCCTAACCACTGAGTCTACATTGATACAAGGTAGTTTCGTATAAGAGGGGAGGGAAACCTGTACATTTACGTCTGGGAGTGCAAAACTAGGGAGCATCCCGGCATACGCCTTAAGCGATTGAGTAAACCCAGAAAATCTCAATCAGGATGGCGGCTTAGGGTATTAATGCATAGAAATGGAAGAGAAGAGAAAAATGAGATGAATAGATGAAATAAATGAAAATGAAGTAGAAAATAGCCTTCACGAATACTGCAATAAAAGAGTATAGTTCGAATATATGCAGAAACACCTCCCACTGTACTTTACATAACAAGAACGTCCAAAATTATGTTCCAAACTGCAATAGCACGTAATACGTAAATAGCAAAAATTTAATGGCGACCTCTTTCTTCTCGCCTTGCTGTCGCAGGACATTAACTGTGTCGCAAACAGTGACGCTCCCAAAATGAGAATTCCTTCATTTCATGCAGTATGATAATAGGCGGAATAACACAATCAAATATTTTAGTTTCTCAGTCGAAATCAAAACTTTCAGTAATTTGGGATTTTCCCCGAGTCCCTGGGGATCTAACAATATTATAGACACCTCCCACACGGTCAGGGCTTGCCTAGAACTCTACCAATCTCTTCACGCCTTGGAAATTAGTAAAATAGATGTTTTTGTATTCTCTTAGGCTAGAGACTTCCTGAGTATCTAACGGAACTACAGACACCACTAACAGGGCTCTTTAAATCTCTTTCAAACTGCACGAATTAGGAATTTGTAATATAGGTAACTTTAACGGAACAAACATTGTAAAAACTTGAAGCTGTGATAAGCAAAGAACTCCGTGTTTAGTTTGAATGATAAAATCGGCATCCAGCATTAGAAATAATGACATTGTATGCAAAATCGGAAGTCAAATAATACGCCTTGTTAGGACAACCGATCAATGAGATATAATATTCCATGCTTGGTGTCATAGCGCTGTGCTGATGGACACGGCCCCGAACACATTATATGAAAAAGGAGTAGAGAGGGCGTTGAGAGCCGTGATCTTGTAAAAGGAGGCATGGAATCAGTCTCTAGAAAGATATTGAAGCGAATACACGTAAGCGGTCTCTGAGGTACGAACGGATTTTCAGCATAGGCTGAGTATTATTTAAATGATAGTGAGGCGGGAATTTAAGATTAGTTTGAAAGTTTAGTATTGTTGGAATTGTGGTTCTGTAGAGAATTGCACGTCCACATGCAACAGGTAAGGAGTAATATGTTGTATGTGGAACCCATGATTAAATTGAAAGTTTTTTTTTTTTTTATTTTAAGATAAATTTACAATCTATTTTTTACAAAATAATAAGTAAATGTGATGTCTATTGTAGAATTATTATGACAAGTATGATTAGTAGTGAAGGTATCCCATCGGTACTCTTCATCTTCTTCTTCGTACTATAACAAAAAGCAATAATTATTATTTTAGGTTGACAGCTATTGGAATTGATATTTTGGTGGTGATCATGATTCAGTTACTTCTTGAGTATCTGTATGGGAGTTGTATGGGTGAGGTTCTGGTTAGACGATGGATATCAGCACTGTTGTCAAGGAGGTTGAGGGCTAAGTGATTTGGATGGTTTTCAAGACGCTGGAGATAGTTTGAGCTGATTGATTCTATTCTTTCCAAGACAGTGGGCATTTTTAAGTCTTTGTGTAATGCTGCGTTTGTGATGAACCAAGGCGCTGCTGCGATCATTCTTAAGGTCTTGGACTGAAATCTCTGGATGATAGAGAGATTACTCTTGCTTGCTGTGCCCCAGATTTGGATGCCGTAGGTCCATATTGGAATTATTATGGATTTATAAAGCAATAGTTTATTTTCCAGTGATAGTTTTGAGTGATATCCTAGGATCCAGTATAATTTTCTTACTTGAAGTTGTAGGTGCTTTTTCTTGGCTAAAATGTGATTTTTCCATGTTAAACGTTTGTCTAGATGTATCCCTAAGTATTTTACACTTTCCATTTGTAATATTGGTTTATTGTTGATGTGGACAGTGGGACATTTCTTTCTTCTCAGGGTAAAAGTTATATGGGTTGATTTGTTTTCATTGATTTTTATTTTCCATTTCTTGGCCCATTTTTCAATCATTGTAAGATGTTCTTGTAAGTGTCTTGTTGCGACATGTGGGTCGTCATCCGAAGCTAGTATGGCCGTATCATCTGCAAAAGTGGCTATGGTTGTTTTATCTGTTTCTGGTATATCTGTCGTATAGAGTTGGTACAGAATAGGGCCAAGAACACTACCTTGTGGTACTCCGGCCTTGATTGGATGGAATTCAGATAATTCATTTTGATATTTGATTTGGAAAGTGCGGTGGGATAGATAAGATCTGAAGATATTGATGAAGGGATATGGTAGGAAATGTTTGAGTTTAAATAGGAGTCCATCGTGCCAGACTTTGTCAAACGCTTGGGCGATGTCTAGAAAGGCGGCTGAACAATATTTCTTTTCTTGAAACAATTCTCAATGTAGCTGGTGATTCTATTAACTTGTTCGATGGTAGAATGCTGTTGTCTAAAGCCAAATTGATGGTCAGGGACTAGGTTATTGGTTGCTATGTGTGGACGTAGTCTTGATAGAAGAAGTTTCTCAAACACTTTGGATAGGATTGGAAGTATACTGATGGGGCGGTAAGAAGAGGGTTCATGTGGAGGTTTCCCAGGCTTGAGAAAAACTTGAATTTGGGCTACTTTCCATTGTTCCGGGTAGTGCCCTGTTCTTAGAATACTGTTGAATAGTGCAGTAATTATAGTCTTGCCTTTTCGTGGTAGTTCTTTGAGAAGAGGTGTTGTGATTAGGTCATAGCCAGGAGCTTTTTTGCTTGATAAGGCGTTAATGGTTTTTGTAATTTCTCTGGGAGTAAAATGTGGAATTGGAAGCGTCATTTGGTTTGGGGAGTTCAGGTAATCCCTGATTTGTTGGTCTTGGTTTGTATTTGAAAAGGGATGAGTCTGGAATACATTAGCGAAGAATTTGGCAAATGTAGATGCTTTCTCAGTGGCGTTTCTCGCCCAGCGCATATTTTCATCCCTGATTGGAGGATTTGGTTTGGTCGGTTGTTTCAGCTTCTTGGTGACTTTAAATAGAGAATAATTAGTATCTCCTGTTGGGGTGAGGCTGGTTATGAAATCCTGAAACCTGTTGCTGTTGAAATCTTTTAGGAGGCACCTTAGTTGCCTAGTTGCTCTGTTGTAATTGGTACGGTCTGCAGGATATTTTGAAGCTTGCCAGATTCTTCTTAGTCTTCTTTTCTCAGCTATTTTGTTTAAAAGAAATTTTGGGTATTTCATGCTGCTCTGGGTGTAGTGGAGTTGCGGTGTAGCGAACCAAGCCGCTTCTTGAATATTTTGGGTTATATATTCAGTCGCTTCATCTATATTATCAGCTGTTTTTAATGGTAATCGGATGTTTGTCTTTCTGTTCGTTAGCGACACGGGAGAGGGTGAAGGATAATTTTGTTACCAACGGTGATAATTATTGGAGTGTGGTCTGAGGACAGTTCGAGGAAGATTCAATGATACAGTTAGTGGATGGGATTCCTTTCGTTATGAATATATCGATCAGGTCTGGAATTTTGTTTTGGTCGGTAGGCCAGTAGGTAGGTTCTCCTGTAGAAATGGTTTCTAGCTGTAGAGAAGTAACTGCTTTTTGCAATTCTCTCCCTCTAGGGGTGATGAGCCTGGATCCCCATTGAGTATGTTTGGCGTTGAAATCTCCACCTACCATGAACCTATTTCCTAGTGACTTAAAATAGGTTTCAAATCGTTGTTTATCTATTTTGAATCTGGGAGGGCAGTAGATGGCGCTGATGGTGATTGGTCCATTCCAGTCCGTAATTTGTACAGATGTTGCTTGAATTTCTTGGTCAAGTACGGCTTCCTGTTCTTGATGCTTAATGGTGCTTTTTATTAATATTGCTGTGCCACCGTGAGCATTGCCACTAGGATGTTTAGTATCGTATAGTGTGAAGTTCTTTAGTTTAAAGTAGCTTCTTTCTGTGAAATGAGTTTCAGAGATGAGTAGAATATCTATTTTGTTTTCGTTGAGAAATATTTCTATTTCTTGGCGATGATTTGCCAAGCCGTTGGCGTTCCAAGCTGCAATGCGAAGAAATTTAGGCATTGGATAATTTGGAAACAAGCGTCGTTAAGAGGTTAATTAGAGAGTTTATTTGTTGACTTTGTTGCATTAATATGTTTTCAAATCTTTCAAAGGAGTGCTGTATAATGTTCATAATGGAGTGGTTATCGTTGTGTTGTTCATTATGTTGTTGTTGTTGCCGTTCTGATGGCTTCGGTCGCGCAACATCGGCCCATTTCCTTATTTGTTGAACTCTTTTGTTTTCTCCCTTTCCTTTTTATATTTCTTGATATACTTGGCAACCTTTATAGTTGGCGGGATGATTCCCTTCGCACAGCGCACATGTCGGTTGACTTTCCTTTTCTTTTTGACACTTTTCTGGATCATGTTCTTTTCCACATTTAACACACCGAAACGGGTATGCACAATACGACCTGGTATGTTCATATCTCTGACAATTTTTGCATTGAACTATCTCTCGTTTCAGGCGTGGTGGTTCAATTGCAACGACACAATTTAGTAGTCGGTTAATTTTGAATACTTCTTTGTTGTTAGATTAGGGCTCAAGGTCTACAAAAAATAGAGGCAGAGGTAACTTCGTCAACCTATGGCGGACATTTATTATGTTTCTAACTTTATGGTCCTTTTCTAAAAGCGCAGCCTTGATATCTTTTACATCTACCGTATGATGTATATGCCGCAAGACAACTCTATACGCACGTTCTTGTTTTAACTGGTATGTATAGTATACGTAGTTGTTGCCTGATAAATGTCTTACTATTCCCCTGTAAACATCTGGAGTTTTTGGAGCTATTTTAATTTTGTCGTTTGCCAGAGATTTTATTTCGAAGTCTTCGGTTTTTAAAGCATCCTTTATAAACTTAATCATGGCTGGAACATTATTTACATTTGGCACAAAAATTGGAGGTACTGTGGTTTTTGGAGAAGTTTCCTCATTGTTTTCTATTGCATCTTCTGTATTGAGAGCACTAAATTGATTCTTGGTGGGAACTGTATAAATACTATTATTACTATCGCAAGACGCTGTCTTTTGCCTTACCCTTCTATTTACATCAGGGTCGAGGACGTCTGGGTTCGGTCTTTTTGACCGAGCTGGTGCGTATATTTGCCATGCATTCTGTGTCAGGTTCACAGGATCAGATGAATCAAGATCCATGCTGTGGCTGCCGCTGCTTGTTGATTCTTCTGATGACATTTGTTGAGATACGTAACTTTCCGGGTATTGGTAGTTAGTGCGATCGCACTACATGCTACCGAGCCTACCCGAGTACACTTCTGTAATCACTGAGTTTTATATATAAATTGTCTTTGTAGAACTGAATTTAATAACACCGTTTCACTGCACAAATATAACTGTTCACTTAGAACTACTGCACACAGGTTTATTATCGCTTGACCTCTCCTTATCTTGGCGCACTCGCAGGCGACAAGGTAAGGTACAACGGAGCTGCGGACACGATCCGCACACCACGGCGGTCGGGCGAGAACTGAAATTGAAAGTAAATTTAATAAATTAGTGTTAACATTAAGATAATTTGTGAGTGTAGCAGGGCAACGGTAGAAATAACATTAACAATGGCATCGCCGTCATAGTACTAGATATTTGTTTTTTTATTTTTTTATTTGATGTCAAAAAACAATTAAAAACTGCGTATGACGTGCTATGGGGAAAAGTGAATTGCGTGCACATTTTCAAAATTCTGTGATCCCTACACTAAGTCATATACTGCATAAATTTGAAAAGAAAAGAGAAAAAAGATCCCATGTAATAAAATCTATTTCCAAGGATAAAAAAACAATAAATTTTGGCTCTTATCCATGTTGTCCTTCGGAATAATACTTCCTGCCGCGACAACATAGACACGATGATTTGAATAATAGTATTTCCCACTGAATTCTAGAAGACGTACACAGAAATTAAGTTACATTTATGTCCAGAAGCAAAACAAGGGACCATCTCAGCATTTTCTCAAGGTAAATAAGATCGGGATTTGGGAATAGTAAAATATCAGATAAAAAGAAATAATTTCTCAATGTAGTAAAATATATTTAAAATAATATTTAAAAAGGTCTTTAGTGAAATTCAGTTTCAAATTAGATGCTTGAGATTACTAGCTAAATATAAATGTGTGAATAAATTGAGCAGTTGTATAATACAATTGTGGGCTGACACTGACATTTTAATTATTCTTTGAATTTCTCATGTGAAAAGTCGCTTTACTCAGGAAACAAAAACTTATTTCGAGGTATTTTAAAGGACTATTATTTTGGAAACCATAAAACAATTTTAGCCGTTTGTTTATGTGAGTGTTTTCGTTCGATTAGTGGATTTGAACTAAATTGAAGTTTGTGTAACGTAGCAGGTATTCGTCATATAAACACTTGAAACCACCAAGAGAAAATCAATGACGCTTTGCGTATAATGACATACTCGGAAATGTATTCTACGGCAAATTTGGAGAATAAACTCCATATTGGATGGAATGTGCCATTGACCAATAGAAATTATTCCTCGCGTATAATCATGTCATTTATTGCATATCCTGTCATATGTTTCTTCTAAGTTGACATTTCAATATTTATTTCTATTTTTTCAGTTTGCAACGCGAACATCTTGGCCGGAGTTTCCAAAAAAGAATACGAATGGCGCCGGATTCGACTTTTTTTTAACCTTTGATAAGCATTGAAAGACGAAACCCTCCCCCTTTTCCCCCTCCCCATCAATATCCGAGTGTTAATCTTGTCTTCGTTTGGACCTACCTAAGGTCCTTCTCGAGTATCCGCAGACATTTCGTTCGCAAGTGAAAACCACGAAACAAAGTGTAAAAGATATTCTATAGATGTCGAATTTTTCTGTGCGCCTCCAGAGACGTCATCAGTCAAATGACTATGAGCGTCCTCGTCGAAAATAAATCTTACGATGAATATTAAGCCATAAGCAGTTTTTTGTGGAATGGAATTAATAGTTAATTACACCCCTCCGAAAGCTATAACAGAATTTTGAATGAAGAGGATGAAAGCAGTTGAGAGTGAAACAGTTTATAATGATAGAGCTTGAAGGTTCTTTTAAGAAATAATGAATTCCCCCAGAAACCCAAATTTAAAATAAGGACCATAAATTATATTTTAATACTCAAAGAGTACAATCGAGTAGTACACATTCTCGCCTCACGTAAAATTCCCTCTGGCCCAGAGCTCTCGCGTGGGATGTGGCTAGTGAGTATTGTTACGTGCACCGGTGGGAGAGCACAATATTACATCTTTCTCCTTGAATCATGAATCATATCAGATTATTCTTAGAAACAACATCACGTTAAACAATTGACAGGTGTAAAGGAAAGTATAAATTTACGAATTGGAACGAATAAAAGCATACGATTTTCACTATGGCTCCTCAAAAGGATGACAAAGGCAAGAAAGCGAACAAAGCCGGCAAAACGTAAGTGTGTGCAAGAGGCTGAGAGAAAATCAATTATGTTCATAATACACTACATTAACATTAGATACACAGATGGAGATGTTATTAAGGTATTTTCTGCGTTCTGTTAAAATGTTAGTTCTATAAATCCTAAGAATTCACAAATTATCAATGGTAGCAATTAGAAACTTTCCAATATGTTCCCAAACAATAGGTAATGACAACATCTACAATTTTGGGTTATATCGACCATCGAAATATTATAAGGTTAGTGAGAGATTCGCCGTTAACTTTCACAATCTTTACAAAGGGTTATCACTTCATTGAGAATCCGAACTCACAATACTTGGTTCGATGCTCCACAGCTGCCAGATTTCTCCACTATATTAACCCAACAAACAGATGCAATAATAACATTCAATGTACATTAACGTCCTGACGGATTCAATGGCCGTAATATTACATACTCATTTACGTTTGTACAATTATTTGTTAGTCTGAGCAGTGAGAGTGAAAATACCAATATTTAAATGCCAAACGTCTTGGAGCATAAAACCAACAATGCATTAGCATTTGACCTGTTACACAAAGTATTTTCATTTTCTTCCTCAGAGTCATTTACTTAAATCATATTACACCAATATTTTTAATTATGGCTTGCCAACTCTTTTTCATAACTTTCAATTTTTACGTCTAAATTTGTAGTCTGTACCAAATTCCTACGTGATTGCCAAATAACACAGGGTAACATTTTAACTTTCTTTCGGTAACATAAATAAAAGTAACTTTTTCACTAATTGAAGGTCGCTGACTTCAGATATGAGCTCAAAAACAGCCAACACGTAAAGTTTGTTTGTTATCATCACCTTAATTTTTATCTTTTAATATGTGAACGACATAATTTTTTTTAAATAATTGTATACGAGTGGGTTTTGTATACTTTGTTTAATATCTGCATACAAATTTAGTATGAAGGTAGTAAAAATATACGAGTATATAAAATTATATTGAAAATTAAATTAGTAATTAGCAATTTCAAGTAAAAAATTAAATTAAGTACACGTAAATCACAACACTATTAGAAAGGTCTACTTTTGAATGTTCCTCTGTGAGGTGTAGCGTCTTCCAGCTGTAAAAATCAACACTAATCTCCCATCATGGCTGAGTCCATCTTCCTTGGTAGCGCTCTTCCATAACTCTAATAACTTGGTGAAGTCCCACACCTTGTTCATCGCCATTTCAGGACCAACAAAAATTCCCTCTTTTTTTAAAAATTAAAAACTGAACCCATCTCCTTCTTTTTTTTATAAAATTGGAAATACCCAATAATTGCACTTTACATTTGCTTTGCCCGGGTTGAATTCATTTCTTTTGGGCCACACATTGGTTTCATAGTGCTTCCCTGTAGCGCTGCTTTCCCACATGCAGAGAAAACAGCAGTATATAGTAAATTCCCTTGAAGACCAAGTACAAATGAAATTACTTTAAAATCTGTGAATATGTGCTACTTGTGATTTTTCTTACTCGTTGCTTCTGAGGATTACATCCATACGCTCGTTTGATTCTTTTAAAACAACCGAATGCGCTAATGGAATTTTATTCCCTTTGGGCACACCCTTCAAACTGAACTGGGACGAATCTATAAAGAGTCGCCATTCATTTGGGTTGTACATTAATCCTACGTCATTCATTAGAGAATTAATATCTTTGCAGTAACAGAGTACATTTTCCTTACTAAAATGAGAAGAGAGCTTTCATTTCTTTTCTTAAACAGGTCACTTACGTATTTTTAACCAATAGATTCCATTCTTGCAAACGTGATGCTAGACGTTCAGCCTTACATTCGTATAGATAAAGATCTCGAACAAGATCACAGAATTAATTTTTCTCAATAACATCAGGCTATTGTGGGTTATAGGATCTGTTGTATCACTCATTACAGACTGCATTTCTACTGTCGAAATTTCCATCGTCGGAAAATGTATTTCCATTCACATGGAGGCTCAGGATTGGCAAATTTTCGTAATGCTGAACCGACCGACGAGCTGGCGGCACATTTGTAAATCCTACCTTACCTTTCTTCTTTTTTGAAAAGCCTTCGAGTTTTGTGAGACAAAAATAACGGTCTTGCAGGTTCTCTGCAAACCGTAGGAATACCGAACTGCTTATGTTTTATCTTTCCTTTCAACCATTCAAATAGGTTTACCTAGCATGTGCTACCTACATGCAGTGTGTAATAATTGTCTTGACCTCCAACACAACCATAATAATAATAATAATAATAATAATAATAATAATAATAATAATAATAATAATAATAGTAATATGCAATTTGAGATATTTTCTAATTGAGGGCTCTGTGAAATCTCAATAAACTGACCACACTCATACCAGAACTTATCATAGCAGAATGGAAGCACGCACGACATAATTTCTCCATTTTCAACTTCAAATAATTGTAAGTCATATTAAAAACAAATAACGAACAGCAAAAACTAACCGAAATATTAGATATAATTAATATTCTTAAAGATTTCTGCTTTGCTATTTAAAAAAAACGAAAAGTTGAGAAAATGGCAATAAAATGAACTTTGGGCCACGATAGGAAAGAGGATGGGGCAAGACCATAAAGCCAGTCCAAACCAACAAAATTAGACATCAGCTACGAGAAAGTATGTGTCATTCTGTAGTACCACTAGTTTACTTTCTCATATACATACTCCTATGTATATGCGAAATAATATACGTAGTATAAAATTATGTAATTTGGCGGAAAATCGATTTAGAAGTTTCAACGGAAATACACGTTTTTGGGTTCCCAGATACCAAAAGAGTTTTTTTTTAAAAGTCCGTTCGTTCGTCTGTCCATCTCTCCGTCTGCTTGTCTGTTTGTCCCAAGATCTTATCGTTCACTTCCACGATTCTTATGTCACTTCCCAGAATCAACATTATTACAAAAACTTACAATATCCTCATTAGAACGCATCTTGCTCAAATTCCTTTCGACATTGGCGGAACGCTTCATTTGGTGCTATCCTGCAGTACATTCGAGATTTGAATTTTAAGACACATACTTCCTCTTTAAGTTTAGATGAAACAATGTCGCTTAACAAATCATTTAGATCGTCCTGCTTTAAAAAGTTATGTTCTTGTGTAGTAACTTCCACAAAATATTGGTCATTATATATCTCATGAAAGCCTTCAAAATCTTCAGCCACATTGAAGTCATCTGATTAAAGTAGTATGGGAGAGTCTATTCCTTGATATAACAATCTATTTGTTGCTTCTAAATGCTGTTATTAACAGTATGTTTGTATTTGGAACTTATTCCAGATTCGTGTCAAACACATAGTGGTCTATTACATGGTCGTTACGTTCTAGTTGTATCATGGGAACTACAAAACACTTTTGATGGGATTCTTTTAATCGGCCACTAAACAGTGTGACACCATTTTTCATGAGTCAGTTTCGGGGCCCAAAACTTGTGATTTATTTAATGAGAGTTTGTATCTTAATTATAGACAACCAACTTCTTGAACGTAGGACACTATATGATTTATTTCATTGTGGACTTATCTTTCAAATAGAAACATTTGCAGGCACACCGTTTCACGAACCAATAGGTTCGCTTCGGTAGGTACAGCTTACATAATTTCAGTTAATCATGACTATGAAATCGGCATCACATTGAAGAGGGTGATCGTTTGTAATTAAGATACAAAATCCCATTAAATGTACACAGACTTTCAGTAGAAAACGTTTATTGTGATATATTTTAGGGTCAAAATAACTCAAGCTTTTTTAGCTGAAAAATTTTGCCACCGCGGTTTTAAACAAACTCGCCCTTAATATAACGGAATGTAATTTTATCATTTAGCCCTTTTAAAAATATTTATCTCCGAATACACAGCTTACATCAGTTCACATCTAAAGCACATAAGAATCAGAATCTATCATCTTCCTTCTTTACAAAAAAAGTTAATTGTTAGGAAAGTTAATTATTATGCTCCTTGAATTTACAGGCAAGTCATCTAAACGAAGTCAGTTATTGAGCCCATCAAATGAAATATCTTCTTGAAATCACGTTTGGGGCTACATTTAGACTAAATATCAAAACATTTCTTTAATATTACAGAAGTACAGTGTAATATTTAATAGTACAGACGAAACTTTATTTAACAAAATTATTGTTAAATAGTGATATTAACTCCAATGAAAATTATTCGTTTCTAAAAAATGTTACAGTCAAGTATTATACAATATTTCTAAAGTCAAATTTCTTGGTTTTTAATATAAACGTATTTTTCATTTTCCTTGCATTACCTCTCGTTCACGTATTCCCATTGGGGAATTGGAAATAATGAGTCCCTTTCTGAGAGAACTGTTTGATATTCTGGGAAACCACAGTAAAGAGTACTGGTCATAAAATAAACTTCGTAAACGTACAATTTTGCGGAGCAGTAGACTTATCAAAGAAGCGATCTGTAATTAAATTGATTTAAAAAGTTGTAGGTGAATGTTGTCCCCAAAAGAAAATATTCAGTTCTTTAAAATAGGATCGCAAAATACTGTATGGTGTTGGCTGCGGTTGAGTGGCACGTATATTGTTTCGTCACGAACAGCGCTAAGGTTTTCAAGGAAGAAATTAAGATGGGAATCCAACTTGTGTATTCGCTTCCTATCCCAGGACCCTATCGTTCTCATTCTTATGCCACTTCCAAGAATCAACATTATTACAGAAACTTATATCATCCTCATTAAAACACATCCTGCAATTGATTGCAGGCTTTCAATCTTGAGAGAAATAATTCCCCTTTAAGTTCAGACTTCATTCCCAAACTTCTCTGATTGCTGTATCGAAATGGCCACTGGTCTTGCGACTTGCTCTTACCATATAATTGAATCACCTAAAATATCAGGACCATAAACATGCAATATCGCCTTTATAGCCCGCACCGAAAGCTTCGAGACGTAGGTAAGTATCAGATTAGGATACTTTAACGGTCGAGTTCAAAACGAGTTTAACAAGCTAGAGGAATACCTTATGCACAGTAAAATACAGTCTTTAAGCGCAAATTGAAGTCGCCACGTGATCATAGATTCATATTAGATGTATCCACGTGTGATACACGTATGTGATATTCCCTTAACTCCCTCATTATCGATGTGTGTTTAGAAGTTATCACTGTTTGTGGCGACAAAAACGCTTTTTCCGATTTAAAAGCAGTACTTTGAACTACAATTAATGAAACTCAAAAGGAAGCCTGCATACGATCCAAGAAATATCAGTTAAACGTACAATCAGGCGTTTGATATATATGTGTTTATATATACGCGCTCAAGCTGCAACTTGCAGGTAACGGTATCTTTTTCGAAGTGACTGAATGACTGATGTAAGGCTAAGCTGACTGTCCGGCTCTACGAAGTGAAGTGTAAGGTCAGATTTCACTCGCAATTTTAGTCGTTACGACTCTTACGTCAGTGATGCAACACGTAGAGCATAAGGTAAAGACCTTACAAAAGCTCTAAAACTCCCTAATGGGAAGAGTGGCGTTGTCTCAAACTTCGAAAAGAACCACTGGTTCCTTCACCCAAGAATTTACTCAGTGTCATGGACTAGAGGTTTTAATGAATTGTTCTTATTCATCTCGCATATTATCCTTTCTTTTCTTAAGTAGCATTTGGGCAGAAATAATACCATTGACAATATTCAGTCATTTCAGATGTTCGAATGTTAAACAAGTGATGAGAATTAAAAGTAATCCATGGGGCCATTAATTTGTCTCGTTTATATACATCAACAGAGGGTGCAGGGTTTCCCGACCAAACAATTCCTCGGTAGCAGAAGTACTAATTATGCATATATGAGATTTCTATTGAATTTGACCTTACATGTACACACTGAAAGAGCATTATGTATTAAACGTCAAAGTATATACTAAGACATGGCCAGATATCTCAATGGTGTTATGGACTAAAATAATACGGTATAGTTATTCATTTCAAAGTATTAGTACATCGGCGACCAAATGTCTCCTCCCAAATTCATGGCCCTGGTGTAATATGTTAACTTTGTTTTCGTTTGTTTTCCAAAATTTTGTTATTCATTTTGTTATTCGCTACATGTCGTTTCATGATGGTCAACTATGTAGACTCGATGCTAGTGTCTTTGCTAAAACCTGTCACCATTGGATGTCTATATTCCATGTATTTTGTTATATGACGCTTTCAAAATAAAAATTATTTTCTACAAATATCCACGTCCCAAATCACAGCTATATTTGTATTGTCCTACAAATCTCCAATGTTCCACATTTATTGTTTATTTTGTCCTGGAACATTTCTACATCCTACTATTTACATCCCAATATTATGTCCACGTCCAATATGGCTACCTAATGTCCTCTTTGAAAATGTAGAAACTACTATGTTGCTTTCGCGCCAGGGTACTAAGACTTCAAACTGTTCCAAATTCTTTTAATCCACAATACCACTCATATATCTGGGTTTGTCTCAATACTGGAAATATTACGTTACATATGACTTAAAATCATTTGTATACAATAATCTCATAAACATTCCCGTTTGAATGGAACATTTTCAGTTGCATTGTCTGTCATTCGTTAAACCTAACTAAGCGAATCAAACTTGCGGGCCTTAACAAATCTGACTATATCTTCTCCATTGAGAATGACATAAGGTACATACCCATTATTTTCCTCCTTTGTGATTTTGGCAAAGAATCTTGGACTTCGCGGGAGAGAATTCATGTCTTTCTTCCACATATGAGTATTACCTCCACGCCTTCCCCAATTGTTTTGTCTGACAGGGATACTCCCAGGTACCTGAATGTGTCTGAAAGTGCTGAGCAAGACATTATCATTTCTTAAAATATGCATTCTAAAAACGCGAAATATAAAGTACTAAAAGTATAAAAAGTTATGAAATTTGGAAGATATTTTAACTTTTGAGTGACGGAATTTGTTACCTAATACCTAATACCTAATACTGCGCAATTACCCACTCTGTAATTGCACAATGAAAGCTCAACAAAACGTGCACATAGTGAAGCTACATTTATGTCCAGAAGCAAAACAAGGAGCCATCTCAGCATTTTCCCAATGGTTCAGGGAAACTGGACAAAAATCTGATCGAGATGGCATACCTCATGTTAGATACGATACTTCTTGGATTCATACTTCATGTCGATCACTATTTATTCTCTAAGTCTAATAAAATGGGAGAATTTTACAGAAACTCGAACAATGCAATTACTATTCACTGTGGACACAGAGAAGAACACGATTCTAAAAATGTAATTAAAATATTTGATACTGACCAAGATCTGCATATTGTAGTGGATTAAGGCAAACAATCGTACTATCTTACTTTATAAAGACAACGAACCTTCACTTACAATTATAATCATTGATTTTTGTAAGATACATATGTATCAAACGGTTGGAGTACGTAATGTTAATATACACTAATTAATCTTCACAATTAAAACCACGTAATTTCCGAACTTTAAAAACTCGCTATATTCACTTCTCTTATTACAACCTCATACTCACACACGCTTACATGCACTTTACCTTGAATAAAAAAATGCATTCATTCCATTAGTTTTTCCAATCTTGTTCAAAATTAGTATTTATACTGTAAAAGTCGGTTAATAATAGTAAGCAACAACACATTTAGGCACATTACCTTTCGTTTAAGATGCTCGTCTACCTTAAAATAACATTTTCCCGTAAAAATTGGATTTTCCTTATTTTCATTGTTTGTTATGCATCGAGATGTGTACTTTTCAATACTTAAACCCGGTTGTTTCTAACTTTGTTAGTTTTGCTTTATTTGTACTTTTTAGAATGCACGCGCATATGCCACGTCCCACGGCCATTTGCATTTCAAGTGGCCATGATTTTAAAAAAAATAAAAGAAAAATTAAGATTATTTCGTAAGGAATTTTAAAAATGCAATTTAAAGTAATGTAAAGTCTTTATGTCGTCACATCAAAGGCAGAATATCCAAATTCTTTTTCCTGGTTAGGGAACTAGGAACAGAAGAAAATTTAAGAGCTAATGAATCTTAATCTGGCTCTTTCGTTAAGCTACCTTTCCTCTTTTTTGGCTCTACTCGAAACACCATATCTCTTCTAATTTTAAAGATATGTTTGTGATTCATTTCTTATTTAGTAGCAGAAAATCAATTTTTTTCACTGAATCTGAAATTTTTATAGACAATGCAAATTAGTAATCGTTATTTGTTTGTTATTTGTTATGGTTATCAGTGTTTTTTAAAAGTTCTAATTAAAATCCCTGCAAATACATTCATGTGCTTTATTAATCTTCAAATGTAGGTTCAGGCACTAAAATATAATCCTAGAAACAAAAGGAATCATCAAAAAATTTTTAACGGTCCATGAGATATGATAATTCAAATTATACCCTACTTTTGGAAGAGAAGCGGACACAAAGTATGAAATAATTATAATATTTTTTGATAAATATTTTTGACTCCATTAATACCTAATCCAACGAGTAATTATAATTAAATTTAGATATACCGTATGACACAAATGAAAATTTTAAAACTCAGGTAGACGAGTACCTTAGGGTCGTATTTATGAAGCTCTGCCAGCAGAGCTCTTAGGAGCCTGCCATCTGGGGGCTTGCTGGGACGTCAAGGGGCGACTGCAGTTGGCTGAGGGCCGTTCATAAATCGCAAACCGAACACTGGAAGCTTGCTAGGCCTGGCAGGCCCCTGGCAGAGGTTTATAATTATGGCCCTTAAACCACAAATGAGGCACTTCGGTCGAGTGTCGAGCTGCTATTTGCTTAACTTCTCGGCTGAGCGCTGTTTGGGCCGCCCTTGTGCGCCACATGCGCTTTTCGCCCTGAGGAGGGCCGGGGTTGTTGCGGGCGCAGCGGTCGGGCGGGCGCGGAGGAGGAGGAGGCCGGCGCGGAGGAGGAGGCGGAGGGCGAGGAGGAGGCGGAGCAGGGCCCGCGCCTCGTGGCGCGCCAGGAGCGCGACGAGGAGCTGGCGCCGCGCCGCCGCGCGCTCGCGCTGCATGACGACCTCGTGCTCGTCTTCACGCACGCCCTCCTGCCCTACTTCGTCCACAAGTAACCCACCCGCCCACGCACGGGCCACGCGCCCAACCAGGTATCTCCCACTAGCAGGGCACCTCCACGGCCGGGACAGGCTCTAAACCGGGAGCGGGAGCTCAGTGCATCAACTGATGCCACTGCAGCGCCTCTGACCGGGAGGTCCTAAGTTCCGGGACTTTCGACACTAGCTTTTCAGCTAGGGCGAATTCAGTCGCTGTCTGGAGGAGAATTCTAGCGGCCGGCTGCTCTGATCGGCAGTTTTCCGTGGTTTCTCCGATCAACACCAGCCGAATGCCGGAGCAGTGCCCTACCAAACGGGCCACGGACCGCGCGCGATCTTTCCTTCCCTTCCTTGTCCTATCCTCTCCCCTTACACACACACACACACACTTACACTAACATGCACTACACTACCACATATTCCGGGAGACCGGTCGGGAGCATAGAGCTTGTCCCGGCTGGGGCAGCGCCCCGCTGGTGGGAGAGTCCTGGTTAGGGGGAAACCTCACTAACAGACGGTAAGTCGGCGCCGGATCTCGCCATCCAGCGGGAGATCACCGCCATCTCCCGAGAAAAACATACACCACACTAACGGGACTAATGACCAAAGCAGTTGACGCGTCCGGAAACACGAAAAAACAAACCAGACCAAACCTACACTGCGTGTGTGTAAGGAGAAAGTATAGGATAGAGAATAGGAAGTAAGGATTGCATGCGGTCCGTGACCCGTTTATTAGGGTAGTGCTCTGGCATTCGCCTGGTGTTGATCGGAGAAACCACGCAAAACTAGCGTTCAGAGGAACCGGACGCAAGAATTCTCCTTCAGACTGCGGCTGAATTCCACCTAGCTTGTCTCGAAACCCATGCCACCGTTCGGACTCGAACCCTAGGACCTCCTGGTCAGAGGCACTGTAGCGACACCGGTGGGTGCCTCGCCGCTCACTCGCCTTTCGTGCTCCACAACAGACGTCGCGCGCACCGCGGGAGGACGAGAGCGGTGCACGTTGGCGCACGGCAAGACCTGGCTAGGAATGAATTAGTCTTTAATTCGCGTGGTTTTCGCACTTAATGATTTGTTTAATCTCTTTTTTTGTATACCATCATTATAAACGACCCTTTTCGATACCCCGAATTGTGCATAATCCAGTATTTTATCTCACGCTACATGACGTCATCGCCATTATTAAACGCGACATGACGTCATCACACATTCAGCCAATAGTAGCGAGAGAATCGTGGGAAGGTAGAAGAAGACGGAACAGCCGACCACCGTTTCCTCGCACGGATGTCAACAATGCCATCTTGAATTTGATTTCCAGAGGGCGTTAGATGTCAAGCACCCGAGACGTCAGAAGAAAGTTGTTTCGCGAAATTAAGTTTGATTCTCTTGTAAATTTATAATGCTGTTGTACAAAAAAATAGTGTATGCAACTCGTTTATAATGTTGCTTTATTGCATTCGTACAAATTTGAAAAACTCGCTCCTAACGTCGCTCGTTTTCAAAACATGTACTCATGCTATAAAGCTTAACATTATAAACTAATTGCATAAACTACTATTCTGGAATGGACTGTTCTCTGGCTGAATGTATAAAAGTATTATATTCGTATTTTTTAAGTACGAACAAAATCTCTATTGAGAGTTCTCAACTGTCTTAAAATACTTTATACATCTTTTTAGCATAGAACCAACGTAAAATTAATGTTTAATAAACACTTCCCGTTTTGGAAACTTTAAAATTAAAAAAAACTTGAATAGCAAGATATACCTATCATGTTCTATGAAATGTTTTATTCAGAAAAAAATTGAAACAAAACAAAAAAAACCTATTCTTCAGACTCCGGAGTTATTCGAAATGGACTTGTAAGATCAAAGTGGAACCTGAATCCGGCAACGTTGGGAACCAAATCGATGGATTGATCTACCTCATTGTTTGCTCTTTGCCGTACGCACGTTTAAAATCAACACTACATCTGGTGAACAACAAAAAAGTAATTATTCTGGCCGTAACAACTGTACTGTCGCAAACAAGAGGGAAACGAATACATTTTGCTTGTTTGATAAACACGAGCAATCATGGTTTATAGGTTGTATTTTTGGCTGTCCGGGGTGATCCGCGTCTCAGTCGATGGAGCTGACGTTTCAGCCATCTTATTGTGGTCTTCTTCATGACCCATACGAACCCATGGTTTATAGGTTGATTCTCCTTGGTAAGACATTTTTCAAATGTGAACGAATTTAATCAAATTCAAAAGTATCTTTACCAATATAATATTCTCGTTGCGGCAAAATTTATTTCAAGCAGTCTTGTCATTCTTGTATGGAAACTTATGTACAATACACAAATTGTTGATAACTATTTATAAGAGCTAGAAACTACAGAGTAAACCTCGGATGTAAAAACATCGCTACTTTCAGAATCGGCCGGATCAATAATTTTCTTTGTCGATACATTTCGGTGAGGGGAGATGAGCTACATTCATAGTCCAGAAGCAAAGCAAGTGACAATATCAGTTCGTACTCTATTCTTCAAAAAGCTCAATTGGAAACTCTTTTCCAATCACTGGCATAATCTTAAAATTGCAAAGCAATTATTTGACCTTCATCAGGGCTTATTTCTAAGGTAAACATATAACTGTAACACCTGCATGATACCCTGATGAAGTTCGAATGAATAGTAGAAATGTTGCAATGTGAATTAAATTAATCGCTGTTACCTAAACTCACGAACTTAACAAACATAATTTTCAAAGGGGCAGGAAACAAACCGCAGTAACATTTCATTTGATCATGTTTATTCTAATTAACTTTTGTATAATTTATATGCAAATTAGAGTTAATTTAAAAGTCAAAGTTTTTCTCTTTATATGATCATTTTAAATATGAAAATTTCCCCTTTAAAAGAATAAAAATCAGGGCTGAGAAAACCGTAGAATGTTTGAAATGTGCTTCTATAAAAAAAGTAGATAGAGATATTCAGTAGATAGAGATGGTGTCAGTTTATCACACATCGGAAATAAGCCCTATTGGTATTTGAGACAATTATTAAACTGTTCGATTACCAGCAAGCCCTGAAAGAAGAAACGTATCAACTAGGGACATTTTTGTAGAGACCATTGTAGTGTGCTGCGAGAACTCTTCGATCCAGATTATGTCACTCCAGTACTTAAATATAGTATTCAGTTAACCAATCTTCAATTTTAAAAAAATTCAAATAAATGGAAGCTAAAGCCGAAAACTGCATTGAAAAAAATTCATTTATCAATAATACAACGTGAAATCTTGCAAGTGTAAGATCATTTCAAACAGTTTTCAATCAGAATGTCATTTATAGAAGGACTTCAAGATGGAGGAGGAGAACTTATGAGCCACCTGTTGCCAGTTTTTGTGGTGGTTGCATCTGCGGACTTACCTTCCCCCTTTTTCTTTGCGGACGCCTGGAAACTCGTTACCTGGCTTCCGCTTTCTCTGAATCGTAATAAAGAAACAAAAGCGGAATCAAATCAGGAAAGAAAGAGAAAATTACTTCGCACCAACAATAAATTCAAAGTTTGCCCATCTGCTAGCATTGCAGGAACCAACGGGGATAAATACAAATCCATATGAAGACTGAAGAGAGAAAATAAGCCTTTCGCTGGCTAACAATAGAAGATCAACCTACCGCGTTAAAGTCAGGAAGCGTATTGTTTCAAATGTCACCTTCACTGGAAACGCAATTGCCTTATATATATATATATTATATATATATATATATATATATATATATATATATATATTATATATATATATATATATATATATTATATATATATATATATATATATATATATATATAAAGGAGAGAGAGAGAGAGAGAGAGAGAGAGAGAGAGAGAGAGAGAGATGCGTCAACGTTGTGTTCCGCTGGAATCAGAAGACATTAATAGATACTAGATAACAGATATATCGAGAAGGGACATAGTCTGAGAACTGGTAAATACACCACTCATGAGTTCTGAAAATCTCGGGAGAAGCAAAGGAATCGTCAATTATTATGCACACCGCGCTCTAATTCCCTAAGAGCATTACAATGTTCTCAAAGCGTCCGCCACATATTAACGAGTGCAATGTGCATATTACGATAAATGAAATTCAGCATTCCTACGTATAAATGAATGATGTTGCACAGAAGTTGGGCATATATAACATCTGTCTAAGAAGTATTTTCCCACTTTAGATGCCGGGAACACAGGACTTTCTCAAGGACATAACAGTGCATTACCATTCATGAGGTATTTTTCCTCAAGGAGGCGTCAGGGAATGGAGGTGAGATGTGTCCTATTGTTGAAGCTGGAAACAATTACTGATTTAAAGCAATTTATGTTTTGTAGAAAACACACTCTTTCATTAATTCAGATGGTGAGGAATGCAAATATTTATTCCTCTTGGAGTTCAAAGTAAATAAAATGCTCTTTGCTGCGCGGTTCCGCTGAACCGGGCCTTCGGGCATGAGAAATAACAACGTGCAGAATACCTCCATTATGTAAATAGAAAACACACAATGAGCTAAGTCAGATCTACTTTCTTTCTCCTTCATCTCCATCTCCTCGTTCCCTGCCGATGTATTCATCTCCTTCTTCACCCTCATCTCCACCCCCCTCTGTCTCTCCTTCCACGCCTAATTCTCCGTCTCCAATCCTTCTTCACCTGATTATTTCCTTCTTCTCCATTTTTTCTTCCCTTTCCTTTGTCTTTGTCCTTTTTTTTCTTCTTCAACTCTTCCTTCTACTTTCTTCGATTTCCTACTTATTCTTCTCTTCATTCTTCCTTATCTTTATTTTCCTCATTTTCATATTTCTTCTCCTCCTAAGTTTCCCAGCTAATATTGAGGTTGCAAAATACTAATCGCGTGGATCTCTAGAATCTTCTTCTTTCTAGGGTTTTTTATCCAGCCGACAGTCGGTTACCCTTTGCGTCCCGATGGGGCGCATATTCAACCATACACTAGACACCAACACACTTGCGGGCTTCTCTGATCCAAGGTCAGCAGAACGCGAGGCCCTCCGCGACAACACATACATACAAAGACAAGGGACAAACAACCATGTCCAAGGCGGGACTCGAACCCGCGACCCTTCGGACCGAAGCGCTGAGTCGGTACTCGCTCTTAGCCACCTCGGCCATCCAGGTCGGCGGATCCCTAGAATATGGAGTGTAAAAGTCTAACTGCCAATCAGGTTGCGTCATACAGGGTCACAACGTTATAAAGTGATCTAAATAAAATATACGTGAAAGCTTATAACATTGCAAGAAGAATATGTTGTCATACGTATTTTTTATTATTTCTTACAAAGATACCTCACACTATTAGAACAGAAAGAAACCACGCACATCGAATTGACTTATTCAATTCAATAGATATCATCTCTATGTAAACATTTAGGTTTTGAGTACTCGGTAATTATTTGTTACGCGTTATCACATTGTAAATAAACGAATATGAAACTCAGGGTCCACTATTCGTCAGACGACGACCGGGCGAGGAGGCTCAGGACATCAACTGATGTCACTGCAGTGCCTCTGACCGAGAGGTCCTAGGTTCGAGTACTCACAGAGGTGAGATTTCCTACACTAGCTTTTCAGCTAGGTCAAATTCATTCTCTGTCGAGAGGAGAATTTGGCTGTTCTGATCGGTAGTTTTACGTGGTTTCTCCGATCAACACTAGGCTAATGCCGGAGTAGTACCCTAACAAACGGGTCACGTACCGCGCGCAATTTTTTTTCTTTCCATTTCCTTGCCCTATCCTCATCCCTTACTTACACACACTTACGCTGGCATGCACTACACCACAACACATGCCGGAAGATCGGTCGTGAGCTTAGAGCTAGTGCTGACTGGAGCGGTGCCCCGCTTGTGGGAGATACCTGGTTTGGGAAAACCCCGCTCGCCTACGGTAGATCGGCGTCGGATCTCTCCCTCGAACGTGGGAAGATCACCGCCATCTCCACGGCGGCGATGATGTAGCGGTTAGCGTATCGGACTGCTACATATATCCAAGTTTGCGGGTCCCGACCGAAGAAGTGCGGGACCCGATCAAAGCCGTGGAATTTTAAGGGAGAAAAAATCCTTCGTACGCCTTCCTTCGGAAGGGAAGTGAAGCCGGCTGTCCCATGTTAGTACATGTACTGGATGTAAAATATTCTCAAGCCTAAATGATGCCTCTGAGCTAAATTCAAATCGCATGTTTCGTCGCCCAAGTAATACCTTCTTTCTCCCCTGGTTGGTGAAAGAAGCGTAACGAAATTTGCGTGGTCTGACGGAAGAGCAGACCTCATGGCCTGAGTCTCGCCACGTAAAATAAGGCAAATTCAATTCAATTCAATCTCCCCCGTTAAGAAAATGCAGCACTTGCAGCCTGCGCATGAGCGCGCGCGCGCGCGTGCGCAGTGAGCAGTGGCACGCCACGGTGTCCCGCGAGGTGCCGCCGCGCGTGCCGCAGCAGGGGCGGGCGGGCTGGCAGCGCGCGACGGTGTCGGAGGCGCCGCGCGGCGTCGGAGGTGGCCGGCGGCAGGGCAGGGGCGGGGCGGGCGCGGCGGTCAGCACGCCACGCCCGCGCGGGTCGAGGCCCGGCGCACGGCGCCGCCGGCGCGACGGCCGGCCCACCGGCGGCGGAGGCCTCGGCGCGCGCGCGCGCTGCCAGCACGCGCGCGCCGCCCGGCGCCTCGCGCCCGGCACCGCGCCCCGCCCCGGGCGATGACGACCGCCGCCCACCGCGCTCGCGTGAGCACCCGCGCCCCGCGCCCCGCCGCCCCGCGCCCCGCGCCCGCGCCCGCGCCCCGCGCCCCGCACCCCGCGCCCGCGCCCCGCGCCCCGTGCCCCGCGCCCCGCGCCCCGCGCCCCGCTCCGCCCGCGCCCCGCGCCCCGCGCCCCGCCGCCCGCGCCCCGCGCCCCGCGCCCCGCGCCCCGCGCCCCGCGCCCCGCGCCCCGCGCCCGCGCCCGCGCCCGCGCCGCGCCCCGCGCCCCGCGCCCCGCGGCCCGCGCCCCGCCGCCCGCGCCCCGCGCCCCGCGGCCCGCGCCCCGCGGCCCGCGCCCCGCGCCCGCCGCGCCCGCCGCCCCCGGCGACGACGACCCGCCGCCCACCACGCTCGCGTGAGCACCCCGCGCCCACCGCACTCGCACTAGAACAATTTTCCTGAGGATGAGCCAAAGTGACAGTTCGCGAAAACAAGTATCCCTCCGCCGCGACAACTGTTCAGCCACGCTCCTTCGTAAAGTCCTAATGGCTAAGTGTGAAAACATCCCAACGAAGTCTAAGAGTTTTGCTGAGGTATATGCACGTACATGAGGAAATATTTAAATTGAGAATTTGTCCTGGTCACCAAGTTTAACTCCAAAATATGCATAATAACGCAAAGTCAGATATACTTGTATTTGTCCTTTTTTTTTAGTTGCTCATTTGCCACAAATATTCCAAAATATGTTTGGATCATTTTTACACTTTCTACGAATTGCAGCCATTTCATTCTCAATCTACAATGAAGAAAAATACATTAAGTTGATATTTGTAAACCAACATAGGAACATTTATAACATTCACATTTACTGAAACAAAAATAGTGAGGTTGTGCAAAATAATGCTGATCAAATTAACACCAATTAATACAAACACCTAGAAGAGTGTAAAATATATGAAATCGTCATTCGTGAAAACCCTGACGTGATGGTGAAAAATGGTTATGATTTCTGGATTCAAAACCCTCAAATCAACAAAGATCAGCTGTTAGTTTAAAGTCATCAAAAATTATGTACACCAGTGTAATCAATCAACCAACAATAATTCATTATACCAATTCAGTATTTCGTAGTTTATACATGTCACAAATACCAAATTAACAAGTGGAAAGTACACAGCGGAAAATATAACCCTTGACCAGGCGCTAGCATATACTGAATGCTTCTGCCTCTTGTGAATTCGGCTTTTATGTTCTCGTTCACGAAGACGATTTTTTTCGAGCTCTCCACATTGACCCGTGGCCTTACTTGTTTCCGGTTGCCGTCCCTACCTGCGTAGTACTATGCTCCTTGCTTGGGCAGCGGAATCTCCGTCACGACATTTGCCTCTCAACCTCCGCCCCACAGTCTCGCGCTCACTCTGTGCAGACAGAGGGACAAATATCGCGGAGCACCGGTGGTTGCGGAGCGGACTAAAAGGCCCGCTCCGCGCCGGGCCGGGGCCGCCTGGACGGCGAGGGAGGGGCGGTAAAGGAGGAAACTGACTTTTAACTGAAGACACGAAATTACGGTGGTTAACCATGCACATACTATTTATTCATTCAATTCTGCGCACAAAAGTTTGGAATTAAAATTGATTTGGGCCGAATGAATTATTTGTACAAATGTCGTGAGATAAATGAAATGAAACTTAACGCAGATGAACGTGCTTTACATAATGCGTCTCGTACATTGTGAAATTGTAACGTGTTTGCGGCACGTTACTTCACAGATCGCACGATACGAAGGGAGAAAGTGACATTTGTTCTTTACTCATATAGGTGATGTGAAGTGTGCATCCCATCGTTGCACAGCCGGGTCGATGTTGGAACGCACGCTCCCGCAGGGTGCGGCGTTGGCCAGGCGGAGATGCAGCGCCGAAAGGAGACCACAGCACGGAACTCGTCCGCAAACGCAGCGAATGGATTGATTGATTGATTGAGTTTAAGAGCGCTTCAACGGCTAAGGTCATTTGCGCCCGTGTCAAATTATTTTAAGACCAGTGCAGAATATTGCAGTGCCAAGCCAACAAAGGAAAATTAAAATCTGTAAATAGAAAGCAAAGTAAAACTGAAACGGAACGTATCCCAATAAAAGGGTTTGGCAGAAAAATGCCAGAACATGCTCCACGGTAAGATCTATTTTGCAGTATTCGCATATAGGGGGGTAGGTCCCCATGGAGGAGATAACCATGGAAGAAATGGCAGTGACCGATCCGCAGGCGTATTAAAATGATCTCCTCCCGCCGAGCATCACGAGATTACGAAGACCAAGGATTCATGGAAACCTTGATTCTTGTGAGCTTAATATCTGAATTATGCCACTCTGTTTACCATTCACTGCGAATAGAGAGTTTTCTAAAGGACTTAGTGTCTTCCGTGGGGACTGTGAAGATGTCTAATTCTCTTTTCTTCGAGGCAGACTTTGCCGCCTGGTCAGCTATTTCATTTCCTCTTATTCCCTGCAACAGTGTACCGCACAGCGTCCCCATCGCCAGCGCCCCTCTCGGCGTCTTGGCACCCGGAAACACGAAAAAATCAATCAATCAATCAACCTTCTCTCTGCCGACGGGTCTTCGAATCTGGACCGTGTCCACACTCTCACAACATTACGGGTGATGTCCTATTGGCATCTCTGTTTTTCTTTCAAAATTGTGGTACCGAAACAATAATCGCGACAAAACAATATTGAAAATTAAACTTAAAACACTCTCCAAAGGCGGTGTCTCCACCAAGAAGATCCCGAGCTGCGGATAGGAGAATGTTCACAGTAACGATCTACACAACGAACGTGTCTGCCCCAAGACGCCGAGAGGGGCGCTGGCGAAGGGGACGCGGTGCGGTCCACTGTTGCAGGGAGGGGAGGGGCGAGAGGCGACGACAAATATCGCATTTCTCGCGTGACAAATGGAAAGGCGGACTTCGCCTGCGCTGTAGTTTTCCGATCTCTCTCCTCTGGCGACAGAAAGGGAAATGAACAAGTGGATCCCGCACAAGCCATACCACCTCACTGAAAGTGAAGTCGTAGGCTTCCGCAGCTAGAGTCATGTAAATGATCTTGGCTGTCCGGGTGATGCCGCGTCGAAGACGCCAGGAAGCTGCTGGCCAGAGAAGAGCGATGGAGGTCCAGACGAACCAAGGAAGCGGTGGAGATAGCCATACACCCCCAGAACACCAATGGCGACGTGAGGTCGCACCTCCACGACGCCTTGCGGCCAATTCTACGAGCTCCCACGCGGTCACTCGCTGGGCCAGACCGCTCCATGGTCTGTGTCGACCGATCGCGGACCCCTCCTTACCGCCTGATTCCGGACCGTTCCTTGCCGTCCGATCACGCACCGTGCCACCCGACTTGACCCCTTCTGCCGTTGACGGGCGGCCTTTCAGCGCAGACCAGCCCTGAAGAAGACCACGAAAAGATGGTCGAAACGTTGGCAACACAGCCTTAGATGCGACGTCACCCGGCCAGCCAAGATTTTTTACCTCACTGGAACTTTATATAATAATAATAATAATAATTATTATTATTATTATTATTATTATTGTTGTTGTTGTTGTTGTTGTTGTTGTTGTTATTATTATTATTGTTGTTATTATTATTATTATTATTATTATTATTAGTATTATAAAATTCGTTATTCACTGACGAGAGTCAGATCGCAAGGCCTTCTCTTCACTTGTGACGTTAGTTCGAGACCCAAACCCTCAGATCAGAAGGTCGTGTTAAGGGAGAAATGGCTATCTTCTTCGCCAATAAGGGAGAAAGAACTTTGAAAGCACTGCGTCGAAGGAAATTATTTCCTCCTCTTTGCACCTGCTAGTTCTAAATGTTCCAAACACGGAAGAATCCTTACCAAAACACACGAAGACACTCGCAGAATCGTGATGCGAAATCGGATGCGCTCTCCCTTCACATCGAAAGTGCATCAACGAGGGACCACGTCATAGTTTCCCCCCTATCTTTGTTTGAGTAAGGAGTAATTGTTTTAACCTTAAGGGCCAGCTTTTTCACTAGCGCTTGTTAACATGCTGACGAGATATTAACAAATATTAACGTTACGAAAAGGTACGTTTCACCACACTTAAACGCTCTCTAATTTTAACTGCCGTTAAAGTTAACGTGCGATCTCAGTTAGCGTCTGGTCTAGCACTTTTGGTACATATCCGATTGATAGATCCATTAGGGTTGGCCCTTGTTTTTTGACATTTTAATTTCAGTTCGAACCCGCCCCCCATTTTTTCCCTTTATTGCAAGGAAGAATTTAAGACCTCATTTGTTTAAATCGTTTGTTTAAATCATTTGGTCACCCGTGCCTCATCGCCGCTGAAGTATGAAGTAACGTGCAGGTAAGTATGAAGTCGGTGCATGCTATAACTTGTTCATTCACGTCCTGCGAGGGCCACGGTCAGGTCTCAACGCTGTCCGAGTGAACTGCGAGTGTAATTATGGCTTCTAATTTGAGACGTGGCGATCTAAACATTTATTTAATTGAAGTCGTAGGCTTCCGCGGCCGGAGTCATGTGGATGATCTTGGCTGTCCGGGTGACGCCGCGTCGAAGGCTGTGTTCCCAACGTTTCGACCATCATGTCGTGGTCTTTCTCAGGGCTGGTCTGCGCTGGAGTGGTGAGCGCTCGGAATTATATAGGTGTGGGGGCCGATCAATGATGGTAGAAACCACGGAAAAGCACCGTTGAGGAGCAGCCGACCGCTGGAGATTTCCTGAATGAGGCCTAGCCGTGTAGGGAGTGAGCGTGACCGCAGAGCCGTCAGTGGCTGCCCGGGGGGCGCGCGCGCGTGTGCGTGCGCAGGCGGCGCAGAAGCTCCAAGCGCAGGCGGCGGCGCAGCACCACGTCGGCGTCGCTCATGGAGGCGGAGGGCCACACCGAGGCCGACGCGGCCGCCGCCGCGCAGGCAAGCACACATTGCCACACACACACACACACACACACACACACACACACACACACACACACACACACACACACACACACACACACACACTTCATGCACATTCGCTTTGCTTTCTCGCTGCCGAGGAGAGACAATGCTGTGCGAAAGAAACTCTCATTACAGGGTCCTGGTAACGAACAACACAGTCGCTAAATTTCCCCTAACACGTGGTGTACCCAGTAATCCATGTTTTGTGGGTCCTTGATACCGAAAAATCGAATGATGGCAAAATATCTGTCTGTGAGCAACGCTGGGACTAAACCGTTCAGCTGATTTTCTACAAAACTGATATTCCCCATTCGATCTCGCTAATGTTTCGGTTTCATAAATTTGTAACCGATATTTTAATTTTGGGGGTTCTTTACATCAAGCTCCTGGGACATTACCCAATTTTCAAAAAAAAACGTTCATCTTTGATTAAATTTTGTTGTTGGATAGTATGAAGATACGTTTAAGAGAATAGTACATCACGTGTTAGAGGAATTTTTTCTCTTAGTTTAGCAACTGGTTTAATGCACTTTTTCGCCACCAGAGGCTGTCAATGAATTTTTTCTGCCAAAATCTGCCGTTTTTTCGCGCAGCATTTACATAAATGTCTATATCCAACGTATATTACTCCGTAAATAGGTAGGTATACTAGAAAGTAAAAATGGTCATTGAGTATGTCAGCCGGAGTACAGTAACACAGTCACACAGCATACTCAGATGTTGCCTGTCGAAGGGCGAAGAATGTGACAAGATGGTCGAAACGAGGTTTTACAGGCCCCTGGTCAGGCGTCTTCCGAATAGCCGGGAGCTCAAAACTTACTCTTCATTTCATCTATAACAAAGGGGCGCAATTTTTAAATTAAAGATCCGTAACAAAATTCAATAATAAGAGATTCATGTAAAGAAGGCAATGAACAATCATCCTTTGTGAGAGTACCTCGGCTTCACAAAATCTGCTTCTTTCTTTTCTAATTAGAAGAGACAAAAAATCTGCATTTCAGTTGAGGGAAAAAATCTTTCACAGATAGTCGTAGTTTTATTTTGAAACACCATTATTTTCATTCTGCATCCCCAGTTTACTAATGGCAATCACCCATTGGACGAAGAAATATCAGTCAGATTATACGTAACAACGCTGGCTTCTTGACTGATTTACCTTTTTCTACAGCGCAATACGTTCCATTAGCGAGAAAAATATTGAAGGAGTACACGAATTCAAGTTATAAAGTTTCAGTGATAGTAAAATAAATATCGATTTTAAAGTGAAATGTAAAGCGTTCAAAAAATGCATCATCATTCAAACAGTTGGAATGCGGAAACACTGCGGAGAACCAAATGACTGCAGAATCTTGAGGGCTGGTATTCGAGTACTAAACTGTCCTATCCTGAGCAGGATGAAGGGGGCCTGCGGTGTCTTTGCGTGTGTGTGTGTGTGTGTGTGTGTGCGCGCTTACGTGCACGTGAGTTCGTGCTTTGGTGCGCCTGCGCCCCCATTGATTGATTGATTGATTGATTCGTGTTTCCGTGCGCGTCAACTGCTTTGGTCATTAGTCCCGTTAGTGTAATGCATGTTTTTTCGCGGGAGATGGTCATGATCGTCCCCCGCTGGATGGCGAGATCCAACGCCGACCTACCGTCGGCTAGTGGGGTTTCCCCCTAACCAGAACTCTCCCACCAGCAGGGCACCGCCCCATCCGGGACAAGCTCTAAGCTCCTGACCGGTCTCCCGGAATATGTGGTACTGTAGTGCACGTTAGTGTAAGCGTGTGTGTAAGAGTCTTCCCTGACCGGGCGCGATGTTTCCTTCCTCTTCCTTGTCCTATCGTCTCTCCTTACACACTTACACTAACACACTACACTACCATAGATTTGGAGAGCTTTGACGTGACGTGCTCGTGACGTGGACGTGACGTGGAGGTAACGTGGACGTGACGCGGACGTGACGCGGACGTGACGCGGACGTGACGCGGACGTGACGCGGACGTGACGCGTGACGCGGACGTGACGCGGACGTGACGCGGACGTGACGCGGACGTGACGCGGACGTGACGCGGACGTGACGCGGACGTGACGCGGACGTGACGCGGACGTGACGCGGACGTGACGCGGACGTGACGCGGACGTGACGCGGACGTGACGTGGACGTGACGCGGACGTGTGTGGGACGTGGGCAAATGGGCCCGGCAGGCGCCGCCCGAGGAGGCGCCGGAGCCCGTGGAGTGGCGCAGACGCGTGGGACGAGCTGGGCGCGTGGACTTCGTGGGCGGCAGCCGCTACGAGGGCCGCGTCTCGCGCAAGCTGCCCGGGGCCACGGTGTCTACTACTGGGCCGACGGCGGATGTACGGGTGATCGCCATGTTCCTTTTGGCTGTGGTTTCAACTGTTATGTATCTATGGGGGCATTTGAAAATGGCGCGCGCGTTTAGCAGGGCAGCGCACGAGGTTGGTGTTACCTGCTCTAAGAAGCAGCCACCGATATGAGAGGCCAGTCATTGGCGTGAGCACCAGGATGAGTAGTTGGTAACCCAATTCAGGTAGGGGAACTGGTGAGAGCTTGTGCCTGAATTGAAGTATCTACTGCTTAAGTTTCCATGCCATGAGTCTGTTAGAGATGCTGCCATTGGTTTGACTGCGCAGGGCGAGTGGGCGGCGGGGCGGCCGACGGGGCGCGGGCAGCTGACGTGGCCCGACCTGAGCTGGTTCGAGGGCGAGCTGCTGGGCGGCTTCCGGCACGGCCGCGGCCTGCGCCTCTTCCCCGGCGGCGCCGCCTACGTGGGCGCCTGGCAGCGCGGCCGCCCGCACGGCCACGGCACCATGGTGTGGCCCAACGCGGACGTGAGTCCCCGCGCCGCGCCACGCGCGCCGGCCTGAATCAGCCAAGACAATGGAAAGCATTGGAGATTCCGAATGGTTGAGCTGTAATAACCACTCAAAAGTTGTGATATGATTACGTAGGCTTCCGCGGTCGGAGTATGTCTCTTGGCTGTCCGGAACAAGCCGCGTCGATTGGCTCGTAGCTGACGTTTCGGCCAACAGCGACGTTACTGCTCAGCAGTACGCTCTGAGGAAGGCCACAATATGTTGGCAGAAACGTCAGCTTCGAGCAAATCGACGCGGATTGTCTCCGACAGCCAAGAGACACACTGAAAAGTTGGTTTGAAAAAATTCTTTATAGGCAAAAATTAGCATTTCACAAATACTCCAGAAACGTGTCAATTGTTTATTATTTACAAATGAAATAAATATATTTGTTCAGAAATAAAAATTAACAGAGAAATAAAAATGCAGTCAAGTTGGGTAAATTGGGAGCTTTTTTCCTGGGATAATTTTTCTTCCTTCAACTATACGTAGGTGTGGAATGTGTTATATCGCGTACCCACGTTTGATTCATACATATGACGTGTATGATACAATCCATATTCTTCACGCTAAATGTGTGTTCACAATTCTAGGACATCACACGTATCGTCAATGATGAGGATGAAAAGCTCACTTAAAATTATACTAAAATACTCTCCTGGTATTTTTAATACATTGCCATATCCGAATATGTTTTCAAACCTGTAAATTTGTTTCCCTCAAGTTTTTGTTGACTATTCCACTCATGAAATTTCAGCCAATAGCGTGCAAGAACTGGGACCCTACCAGCCAATTAGAGACGACTTTACCATGCGTATTTATCAGTTATTGATTATCACCTCCTAGGAGATGATACATTTTGCGCCTTGTTTTGTCTACAGATAGAGGTAACTCAACACATATCTCCAAATGAATGAGGAACACCATTCTTCAATTATTAATAAATTAAGACATAGGAACGCTTCAAATTCAACACCTTCCTTAAATATAAGCGAACAAAACACATTTCCTTCGAATTTAAACTTTAAAGATTGTATATTCAATAACTGTGTTTTCAAGCAATTTCGCTCTTAGTTTGTTCATATGTTTATTTTGTTGTTTATAATTACACTTGTGTATATATTTCTGTTCGATGTAAAAATATTTGAATAAAACAATGTGAATTATTAATAGTACATTATATTTACAAAATTTCATTCGTGAAATAGTCTTAGAAAATTTCACTCGTGGTTTGGAAATAGTATAGAAATCCCCTCCTCGCTTCGCGAGTCAGGGCTTTATCGACAATTTCCAAACCACATGTGGAATTCCCTTTGATAATATGGGGCGTGGCGGTGGGTGGGCAGGTGTACCGCGGCCAGTGGGAGAACGGCGAGATGCACGGCTACGGCGTGTACACGACGGGCTCCTTCTTCAACGACCAGCTGTGCTTCCCGCCGGAGAACGTGTACCGCGGCACGTGGAGCCGCGGGCGCCGCAGCGGCGTGGGCGTGCTGGAGACCGCGCGCGGGGGCGCCTACTACGGCTGGTGCGCATGCTCTCCCTCCTCTTCTTACATACTGTTTCCTTTTCAATTTACATTCTTATACTCATTCGTTTTACCGGGAGCGGTAGCTCAGTGCATCGACTGATGTCACTGCAGCGCCTCTTACCGGGAGGTCCTAGGTTCCCACTCCCCACGGCGGCAGGATTTTCGACACTAGCTTTTCAGCTAAATCGAATTCAGTCGCTGTCTGGAGGAGAATTCTAGCGACAGGCTGCTCTGATCGGTAGGTTTCCGTGGTTTCTCCGATCAATTCCAGCCAAAAGTCGGAGCAGTACCCTACCAAACGGGCCACGGAACGCGCGCCTCTTCCTTTACCTATTCTCTCCCCCTTACACACACACACTAACATGCACCACACTATCACATATTCCGGGAGACCGGTCGGGAGCTTAGAGCTTGTCCCGGCTGGGGCGGTGTCCCGCTGGTGGGAGAGTCCTGGTTAGGGGAAACCCCCACTAGCCGACGGTAGGTCGGTGCCGGATCTCGCCATCCAGTGGGGGAAGATCACCGCCATCTCCCGAGAAAAAATAGCATGCACTACACTAACGGGACTAATGACCAAAGCAGTTGACGCGCCCGGAAACACGAATAAACCAAACCAACTCATTCATTTTCCTCCTTTCCCTCCTTTTTCTTCTCTCTCTCCTAATCTTCTTATCCTTCTCATTTCCGTCCTCCTTTTTCTCCTTTTTTTTTTCCTTTTCCTTTCCTTCCCACTATACTTCTTCTCCATTTTATTGTTCTTCTTGCAGTTCATCCAAATAGTGATTACGCTATCTCAAGGAGAGTTGTAATTATAAATTACTGTTGGCGATCAATTTCATTGTTGATTACCTATTCATTTTCAGCGTAAGTGAAACATTTATAGCCTTCTATTCAACAGCTCTAGTGGTTTCTGAAATTATCCATTCTGTAAGGAGCTGTTGCACAAGAGGGCGTAAAACGTTTTGAATCACTACAAGGACTCTTTGACTGAGGAGTCGTTTGTTCTTGTCATAACATATACTAGAAAACTTCCCATTAGCTAACGAATTACCCAATTAAAATTTAGTATACCAAATCATATCTTGATATTAAATAGTGATATACATTTTAATGATAATAGTCAGCATGCATATGATGTTTACAGAAACTGATGGAATTACTGAAGTCATTAACGTATATTAGGGAAAGCAATGGCCCGATAATGGATCCCTGGGGGGCACCCTTTGCCATTATTTCTGTCAATGAGGAATCCTCCACGACACTAATGAATTGCTGATGGTTCCTAAGGTAATCTATCCACAGCGTCGAGTCTAATGAAACGTTTAAATTTCTGCATTTAGTGAGTAGGAGGTCACAGAATCAAAAGCTGTACTGAAGTCTAGTAGCGTTAATACTGTTATTTCCCCACCATCCAGGGCTTTTATCAAATTTGCGATCACTTCAAGTAATGCTATTTGTGTACTTCTACCTGACCTGAAACTGGACTGGTACGGATTTCATAATAATCTGTACTCTGCTAAATGTGACTAGATTTGCCTGAAAACAACTTTTTCGAGAATTTTTTAGAGTTAGCAGAATATTTATAGGTCGGGAATCGTTGGGAGGGGAAGGAATTTGGGACTTCAGAAGAGGATGAATCTTGGCTAATTTCCATGCCTGTGGGACAAAAAGACGTACTTAGTGAATAATTAATCAGATGAGTAATAACGGGAAGAACTGCATCTGAAGTGCATCTAACTGCATCTAACTGCATTAATGCACTGCATTAATTCCTTCAGAAATGTTAACGTTATCTTTCTCTGTAAAGAAAGTATGTTAAAAATTAAGAGTTGTGTGGGAGACTCAACAGTTGGCGATGAAGATTTTGTGACAAGACTTTGGAAAAGAGAACATGAGAATGTTACTATTTTTCTAATGGAATACGTTTTCGTCATTTTCCTAGCACAGGATCTACATCAGCTGTTAAAGACTATTTTAAAGCAGGATCACATTGTATTTTTTTTTATTTCTATGCCAAACTTAACAGAACATCGATTCGTAGGCTTGCGTGGCCGAAGTCATTGTATTCTCGGCTATCCGGGATGAGCCGCGTCTCAGTCGATGGAGCTGTCGTTTCGGCCATCTTGTTGTGGCCTTCTTCAGAACTATGCTGCTGAGCAGTCGTCAACGAAACATCCTTCTGGGCCCCCTGCACAACACACAGGCGATGTGTGCCGGCAGGTTCGAGAACAACCGCAAGCACGGCGCGGGAATGGTGGTGTGCTGCGACGGCACCGTGGTGATGGGCGACCCGCTCTTCTCCGACGACCGGCCCGTGGAGCTCGTGTCGTGGGGCGAGGGCGGCGAGGACGGCGAGGGCGGCGGAGGCGAGGGCGCGGGCGGGCGCGGGCGCGGGCCGGGCGGGGGCGGGGGCGCGGACGGACGCGCGGGCGGTCGCGGTCGCGATCGCGCCTGAGCAAGCGACGCAGCAGCAAGCGCCGCGGCGCCGGCGACACCACCCCAGCCACGCCCGGCTCGCCCGCCACCCCGGGCCCAGGCACCCCCGCCCCAGAGTCCGAAGCCGAGGGCGATGCCCCGACCGCCGCCGAGACGAAAAGCCTCGTCCCGCGCGTCGTGCCATTCAACAGGTGCGCCAAAAACATCGCACACCAAGAGCCTCGCCCCGCGCATCGTCCTTTCACCGGGTGCGCCGTAAACGTTGCACACACTTTCTCACACACATCAAGGGTCTTGTCCCGCGCGTCATGTCCTGCAGCAGATGCGCCAAAAACATCGCACACACTCTCTCGCACACACCAAGAGCCTCGCCCCGCGCATCGTGCCTTTCACCGGGTGCGCCGCAAACTTCACACACTCTTCCCCGCGTCATGTCCTGCGCAGATGCGCCAAAAACATCGCACACACTCTCTCGCACACACCAAGAGCCTCGCCCCGCGGTCGTGCCTCCAACAGGACTGTTCGGAACATCTTACACTCTCTCTCGTCTTAACACGCACCGACGATACATAGCATATGCTCAGTAAAATTTATGGCACCGTCTTACCACATCTGTTTTTTTCTATCAATTACTATTGCTGGTGTCTTTTGAAACCCCAAGCTTTACTGGCAACTGGAAGTTGTAAACACGAAGGTGTGCAGCAGCATATTGAGTGGTAATATTTGATTTTATATAAGGAGTCATTTTACAATTTATTTTCAATAACATAATAAATATAATTTATTCATATTAAATATTTATATCAAGAATGACCTCCGCCGCACGTAGCCTCACTTGTTGATACGAAATTCCTCAGAAATATATATAAAGGTTTTTAAAAGCTATTTGGAGATAAATCAAATAATGACGTTATCAGATCCATATTTTGAAGTGCATTACAATATGTTTTAACTGAGAATGCGAAACTAACGGGCTATACCTTAATCAAGGGTTGCCCAATTGACAGCCCGCGTACCGCATGCGGCTGGTGGTGACAATTCTTGTGGCACGCGAAAGATTAGTCAAAAATGAATGTTCCTTGCGTCCCTGTCGGGCGAAAAGACTGTGCATCTGCACATGCACTCTACCGGGGTCAACATTCCGTTATCTACAAATAGTCCATTCTTTAGATTTAAAGATTTTTTAGTAAATTTAAAAATTCAAAATCATCCCAATATGCTTGGTTCCATCCCTCCTCCCCGTTTCAGGAAGGCGGGCACACTGCTGAGATCACCAATACGGGTGTTAGGTGTGGACTGCCTGAGAATTGAAAATTAGGCCCGCAACCATATTAATAGTGTTAGTTGTGGTTCTTGAAGCCTTGCAAATTGGACACCCATGCCTTAGGTCAACCCAGTCTATTGTCACGACAAAAATTAATGAATCTCTCATGAAATTGAGAAAATACGTGAAAATGGTTTGATACCTGCTCGAAGGTGCGCCTGTGCGCCATGAAAGTGCACGAAGGTGTGCCTGGAAGAGTGAAATTATCCTGTAAATTCTCAGAAATATATAAACAAATTAATTATTGGGGGGGGGGAAGTATGGTACAAAAGTTAAGACCACAAATAGAGCATAAGAAAACACGAATCTGAACTAGAAATTTCTCACAAAAGTAATTAGTAAAACTGGTGGGGCTACTACGTAGCAGACATATTCTCGTATTGAAAGGCACCACGTTACATGTGCCTATGTCTGTGAGTGCCCATTTCTTGAGGTCACAAATGAAGGTAAACATGATAAACATGAAGCTACAGTAAAACCATAACACAAAGTCTTTAGTAAAAGCAGTGGTGCTAAAATGTAATGCACTCGTTTTTGTTACGGCGGCGCTCACAGTGGAGCCGATTTCCATCGTCCAACGCCGTTTTCTTCCGATGTGCCGGAATCGTTCAATCACGTAAACCGAATAACCACTTCCGACGGCGTGGAAAAACATCGACTGACGAACATCTGTTTCGCTCGATTTTATCCGTCCGCCGACGGAAACTTGGCTCCAAATCGGCTCCGCAGTGACCGCCGCCACAGCGACGCCGCGACAGGGCAGGTGCGACGAGAGCTGTTTCCGCGCGGCGGCAGGCCCGACCACCAGCCGGACCTGTCGTACCACCTGGACCGCTGGTACGAGCTGTGCTGGGCGGAGAAGGACGCGGAGGAGGCGTCGCGGGCGGGGCCGGGCGCGGCGGCGGCGGCGGGTGCGGGGGCGGGCGTGGGCGCTGGGGCGACGACGGACGCGTCGCTGTCGGCGAGCGACGCCACGGAGAGCGCCGCCGCCCGCCCCTCGCGCACCACGCGCCGCACCACCGACGCCCACGGCCGCCACCCGTCAGTGCTCCTTCTTTTACCTGCACTCCCCCACAGCAAGGCCTAAACAGTGCATCAACTGATGTCACTGCAGCGCCTCTGACCGAGAGGTCCTAGGTTCCCACTCCCCACGGCGGCAGGATTTTCGACACTAGCTTTTCAGATAGGTCGAATTCAGTCGGTGTCTGGAGGAGAATTCCAGCGGCCGGCTTCTCTGATCGGTAGTTTTCCGTGGTTTCTCCCATCAACACCAGGCGAATGCCGGAGCAGTACCCTAACAATTGAGCCAAGGACTGCGCGCGATCTGTTCTTCCTCTTCCTTGTCCTATCCTCTCCCCTTACACACGCACTTACACTAACATGCACTAAACTAACAAATATTCCGGGAGACCGGTCGGGAACTTAGAGCTTGTTCCGCTGTTGGGAGAGGCCTGGTTAGGGGGAAACCCCACTAGCCGACGGTAGTTCGGCGCCGGATCTCGTCATCTAGCAGGGGAATATCACCGCCATCACCCGAGAAAAACATGCACTACACTCACGGGACTAATGACCAAAGCAGTTGACGCGCCCGGAAACACGAAAAATCAATCAATCAATCAAGAAGTTCTAACAATAGAAATGCGAACAGTCTCTGTGATATACTTGGCCAACGTCAGAAATCACTCAAGTACATTGCAGGAAATAAATCACGCTACAGAAGGTCTAGGTTTCTTCCTTTTTAATCTTCTTTTTTTTTTACAGTAGAATCGGGGAGATTTCGTTGTTTTTGTGACTCAGTAGACGTCGCTTATGTTTTATTGCAGACTTCAATTACTTTGTCTACTCTCTGAATGCTCAGGTCACGAAGCAGTCGGTCCATCCTCATAGCAATAGGACCGCATTGCTCAATTTTCTGTATTTTTTGCACATGAACTTTCATGGCACAACCGCGTAATTTCTACGGAATGTAATGCAATTTATTTTTGTATTTTAAGATCATTAAGAGTGCGTTGTGTTCGACTTGGAGGCAAAAGTCGTAAAGGAGCAGCAGGTTTTTTGCAGTTTTTTTATGTTTAAGAACGTACAACAGTTACGAGATGACAAACTTCAAATTCGAATTGCCATCCGTCATTGCACGCACTTACTATTCGCTAGATCTCTCGCTTGAATTAATGATTAAGAACCTCTCGCTTGGCGCAGTTTCTAGGAAATTAATGTAATTTAATGTAATAACTTCAGTATTTTAACATCGTTTATTAAGAGTGCGAAATGTTCAGCTTGTAGGCAAAAACTGTAAAGAAGCATTTGTTTTCAAGATTTTTGAATTCTTAACAACGTACATTTACGAGGTGACAAACGTAAAATTTGAATTTCCACGCGTCATTGCACGCACTCTGCTCGCTAGCTCTGTCGCTAATTACGAACCTCTCACACTTGGCGCAATTTCTAGGAAATTTAATGCAATTTATTTTTGTATTTTAACATCGTTCATTAAAAATGCGTAGTGTTCGAGTTGTACGCAAAAAAACGTAAGAGAAGGAGTTTTTACATGATATCAAAAGGCATATTTACGAGATGATAAATTTAACATTCGAATTCAGCGTCCTGGAAAACAGAATGACAGGAAACAACCTCTGTATTTTCCTCCGACAAACTACCATTTGAATGCAGTTTTGGCTAATTTTGTTATGTGAGACTTTCCACCACATTTTCATGAGAAAAACGTGATCACCGTCGTGCAAATCATGAACTTCGACCCCCTGTATTCTATAGAAGTTTGTATCATTAATTCTGATACACCCGTATTTTAGTACATTTGTCCTTGCTGATAGCATGGCACTACACTACCTCACATGCCAGCAGACCAGTCACGAGCTTGTCCTGTCTGCGGCGGTACCCTGCTGGGGGGAGATACCAGACTGGGGAAACGCCGTAATCCTATGTAGGTCAACATCCGATCACGCAATCCAGCGAGGGAAATTCATAGCCACCGAGACAAAAAACTTGCACTACATTTACACCTTAGGTGTTGACGTCTCTGAAATCATTCATCATTGATCTTTCATTCAGAGTTTGTAGTTTTATGCACTTTTTAAAACGTACATTTGTGATGTGGCATACTTAAAATTCTAATTTATCACCCTGTAGCCATGTAAAATGACAAAGAAAAAATTCTATATTTTCCCTCGTCAAACTACAATTTGGACTATTGGACTATTAGCTCGGAGCCAATCAGAATGCTGCTTTAGAGACAAAGAAAAGCTTTCCTTAATCTGATTATCTGACATGGGCGAAAGCTAAAGCAACTAGGTCAAGGTGGGAAGAGAAGGGATGAAGAAAAGTGTTACGTTCCCTTATCAAGAATTACATTTTAAAATTTTTTAAATTCTTCTCTTGGGAACTCAACCTGTTCTCTATTTACCTATACATTTAAGCATTTTCTCTAAAACAATGAGTTAAATTTAAGTAGAGGAAGAAATAATTGTAAACGGAATATCTGTACAAAAGTTAAGAATCTCAAAAAAATGTTCTATAGCAGAGGTAAGGTCAATGATGGATGCTCAGACTTTGTCAACGTTCATGTGATAAAAAAATTGCAAAAACAAAATTAACGCATGTGCTATTAAGGCTGCACGTCTCAAAGCATTTAAAAAACTAATTATGCTGAACATTCCACGTGAATTGAGCAATTTATCTTCGTTAGAAATGAAATACGCGTAATTCGGCTTCTAAAATACAATAAGAATCTAGATAGCACTTTAAAACATTAAAGTACTGTCATAAGCACTACAAACGATCAGAATAAAGTCGGATATAATCCATCAAAATATTATTTGCGTTAAATAGCTGTGTACGCGTATGATTTGCGTGCGACACTGGTATCTCGCTCTGCCCCTGCGGGCTGCAGTGAACATGCAACGACCTAGCTCTTCCACTTTCAAGAACTCACTCGACTTTTTAAGCGCAGACAGGCAGCAAAAATTATTTCCACTGAGAGAAAAGTCTTCCATTGCAATTACTTGCAAGGATTCGCTTCGGTTTTTATTACAACTATCACTCTTGCAGTAGTACCCAACAATTACGTGAATTCTTGGCGTCTTAAACTTAATATGCGTGATGTCATCAATGACGTACTGGAGGTTCTCTTTAAGAGAGCAGTGACGAAACTCTTATTGCCATTTAATGACTGCTGATCTCAGGTATTTCTGCGCCAACGTACTGTCGGCATACGGAGATTTTTCCCCAACCGGATATCTCCCACCAGCAGGTCATCGCCCCAGCCGGAACCAGCTCTAAGCTCTCGGTTGGTCTCCCGACGTGTGTGTTAGTGTAGTACATGTATGGAGTAAATGAGTGTGAGTAAGGGGTGAGGAAGAGGAAGGAAAAATCACGCGCGGTCCGTGGCCCGTTTGCTAGGGTATTCGCCCTGCTCCTGCATTCGCCTTGTATTGGAGAAACCACATAAAAACACAGATCAGATCAGCCGGCCGCTATAATTCCTGGCAGCAAATGATTTTGACTTTGCTCTCTAGCCAGTGTCGAAATTCTGTCGGGACTGAAACCCTAGAACATCCAGGTCAGAGGCACTGCAGCGAAATCAGTTGATGCTCTGAGCCACCTTAGCCAATCATATGCAATTTCTATATGTGAATTTCCCATTACATTTTCATTGGCAAATCGTGATGTAATCGACGTGCGAACTCTGAGCTTCAACCTCCTGCGTACTCTAGAAGTTTGTAACATTCATTCTGATAAATCTGATATTAGTGCACTTGTCCTTACTGCTACTATATCACCACACTACCACACACGTCGGGAGATCAGTAGGGAGCTTAGAGTTTGTCGCCTCTGTTGGGAGATACCGTGGGACGGCCTGGTGGGACAAAATATCGGCCTGTAGGTCGGCGCCGGATCTAGCCATTCGGCGGGGAAAGATCACCACCTCCTCCCCCGCAATCAATACATACATTACACTTACGGGACCATATTTCTTCGCTGTTGACTTGCCCAGAAACCGTAATCAATCAAAAATCATGCTAGGAAGGGGTGTGAAATAAATGTATTCGAATAAAATTTCAAATTGTATTTTATTCGGTGTCAGATACAGAACCCCGCGAGGTGACATGTGGGACGGCGCCGTATCTCGCCATCGGGCGGAAGGGAAATCACCGTCTCCTCGCGCGATAAACCCACTCGCTCCTCTTAGGAGGCTTGTGAGGTGTCGCGCGCGCTGAGCCGCGGTGCGCAGGACGGGGGGCGAGCGGCGCGGGACGCGGCTGCGGGCGCCGTCGCGCAGGCGCAAGGGCGTGCGCCAGCGCACCCACTCGTCGCTGGGGGTGGACGGGTGGCGCGCGCCGCAGCCCTCCGCCGCCTCGCTGCGCCCCGCCTCTGCCTCCGGCGCCGCCCCCGCCCCCGCCGCCGGCTACGCCTCCCTCCGCGCCTCCAAAGCGGTACGTGCGCAGCACTTGGGGTTACGAATCCACAATAGCAAAAGCGGTATGTGCGTAGCACTTGGGTTTACGAATCCACAAAAGCCAAAGCGGAACGTGCGCAGCACTTGGGGTCACGAATCCACAAAAGCCAAAGCGGTACGTGCGCAGCACTTGGGGTTACGAATCCACAAGAACCAAAGCGGTACGTGCGCAGCACTTGGGGTTACGAATCCACAAGAACCAAAGCGGTACGTGCGCAGCACTTGAGGTTACGAATCCACAAGAGCCAAAGCGGTACGTGCGCAGCACTTGGGGTTAAGTGGTACGTGCGCAGCACTTCGGGTTACGAATCCACAAATGCCAAAGCGGTACGTGCGCAGCACTTGGGGTTACGAATCCACAAGAGCCAAAGCGGTACGTGCGCAGCACTTGGGGTTACGAATCCACAAAGCCAAAGTGGTACGTGCGCAGCACTTCGGGTTACGAATCCACAAATGCCAAAGCAGTACGTGCGCAGCACTTGGGGTTACAAATCCACACAAGCCAAAGAGGTACGTGCGCACCCCGGGGGGCGAGGGGGACGCAGCACTTGAGGGTTACGAATCCACACGAGCCAATGGTTCCGCAACAGCGTATTCACGTGACTGCACGCAATCCTTTGGAACACCCGCTCAGTTCAATTGCCACTCACAAAACGTCGCTGTCCGTTGGCCTCTCTCTTGAGGTAATTTGAATAAGAACACTTTTAACGCAAAGACAACAAAACATATTCTTTATGAAATTATACATCCCGAAACGATGAGCAAATGTTACCTTCTCCGCTTTCGTGGATGTCTGGTTCGTTACTACAGATCAACCGATTAAATGACTGAAGTACCTTCTCCAAGGTTTAGATAAAATTGCAATATCCTGAAGTAGGTACAAATTGGGTTTTAAAAACGGATTATTACGCTCATATTTGCTACTCGAGCCAGTCTGCCCAGCAAAACTTGCGTCCATAGTAACCTGTGCTACATCCCTCAATTGCCTCTTTTCCAGGAGTTCAGAACTGGTTCATTTATATTCTCACATCGTAACAGGTGGGTTTCTCTGGTGTCACGTGGATGCTGATATGTAAGGAAGATACTGATATAGATGATGTTTAATTAATTAATTAATTCTGTAAAGTGAAGTCTTATCTGTGGTTCAGTTTTACATCTTCTCGTTTTATTGCAGGTATTAATATCCAAGTGTTTAAGACTAAACGGGGGTTACGTAAGCCGAAATTCGGATAGGGAATCATATATATATATATATATTGTCCGTTTGCATACCCTGATCAAATTATCCGTTCGGTCATACACAAGTGTCTGTGACCACACCTTCGCGGGTGCAACTAACACATATGAATCTCGAACGGCTCATATGTTCTTCCGAACGTAGATATGTCCTAGTTGGACGTATACTGAACGTGTGGCGCGTGTTTAGAGTAGAGATTTGCTAGAACCCTTCGTGGGGTTTCCCGGTCCGGGCAAAGGTGAATAACAGAGGACTCTCGGGAAGGGGGACGTTGCGGTGAGACAGCGCCAAAGTGGAAACACAAGATGTGCAAACCTTTCCGGTTAAGAACGTGTCTGCGCCTTCGGAGTGCGGTACGCGCAAACTTACAGGGACGGTCAGCTTATATTTTTGTTCTGCCGAATTTGCGTTTCGGTGAATTTGCTTCCGTTCCAATATTTTAAACAGTCCCTGAAACTCAAGGCCGGTCCTACTGCATCAGGAAAGTTCCAAAGAACACGACTTTATTTGCAAGTAGACAGAATAGCAGCAAAAGAACTTGAATTATCTGTCTGAACTTATATAATGGAACATGGACGTAGACCTATTTCGTTATTTTATGAACGAGATCTCTGTGGTGAACCTCGTATTGAAAGTGCCACAACAGGAACATTTCCAGGAAATTATGACAAACAAGTTGAAAAGAAATGGATGGCACGCTGATACTTCCTACAAATCATGAACTTAACCTCAATAGTGGAAAATAAAGAAAATGTTTTCCCTCATTAATATCAAGTCTATCTCGTGTCAAACAGCTCTTAGCGTGCAGTAGTAATATTTTCGCTAAAATTAGATATCGCATACACACAATATTTTTGTAATTGATGTCTTACACAGTTGCATACGAACGGTGTAATTACAACTTTTCGGCAGACGCGTTGGTCTTTAGCGCTCAAAATATTCTTTAGCCAAATACGAATCACTCTGACCGTACTCTTAAAGGCGGCTTCATACATTCGTTATTCGGAGAACAACGAGCCGAATCCCGAGTAGTGTGGATGAGGTGCTTGCTATTTGCCGAGTGACGATCATTCGCGATTGGCCCTACCCTCCGAATGTCAGTTTTTTGGACACATCAAAGGGGGCGAACATTCGCCGAACACGTCAGCTGCTCGGGATGGGGCGAGTACTAGCTCCCTGTTCGGCGTATGCCGAATGTGTGGAGCCGTCTTAAAGCGAATACACACATTCGGCATTCGGCGAAGAGCGAGCTAGTACTCGCCCACTCCCGAGCAGCTGACGTGTTCGGCGAATGTTCGCCAAGTCGCTCCAGGTGCTCAACACCCGTTTCCTTTCACGGGCTCAAAAGGCGAGTGCAGGTAAGGCGAGCGCCCGTTGTTGGGCGCCAAGCGCATAGCACGCAACCCATTCCCACTCGCTCAGTCTCGCCCTGTCGCCACCCATTCGGCTAAAAGCGCGTTGCGTCGCGTCGCGTCGGGTCATATCCCGATCCCCGATCCGCCGATAGTATAAATGTAACTTTATTTTCTGTGCACGTCTTCTAGAATTCAGTAAGAAATACAATTATTCAAATTATCGTTTCCATGTTGTCGCGGTAGGAAGTATTATTCCGAAGGACAACATGGATAAGAGCCAAAATTTGCCTATTTATCCTTGGAAATAGATTTTATTACATGGGAGCTTTCTTTTTTCAAAATTTAAGTAGTATGTGACTTAGTGTAGGGATCACAGAATTTTGAAAATGTGCACACAATTCACTTTTCCCCATAGCACGTCATACGCAGTTTTTAACTGTTTTTTTACATTAAATAAATAAATAAATAAATAAATAAATAAATAAATAAATAAATAAATAAATAAATAAATAAATAAATAAATAAATAAATAAATAAATAAATAAATAAATAAATAAATAAATAAATAAATAAATAAATAAATAAATAAATAAATAAATAAATAAATAAATAAATAAATAAATAAATAAATAAATAAATAAATAAATAAATAAATAAATAAATAAATAAATAAATAAATCCCCTGTTGCGCCTGGGGGGCGCTCACGGCGGCGGCGGCTGCGCGCGCGGTCTGCGCAGGAGATCGGGCGGGCGAGCAAACGGTCGCTGCGCGCGCGGTGGTGATGGACGCGGCGGCGGAGGCGGAGGAGGCGGCGGCGGCGCGGCGGCGCGCGCGGGCGGAGGCGCGCAAGGCCGCCGAGGGCCAGCGCCTGCAGAAGGCCGTGCTGCGCGCCATGCCCGCGCTGCGCCGCCTCTACGCGCAGTACGCCATGTGCGCGTGCACGCGCCCGCCCCCCGCGCGGCCGCCGCCCGCCCCCGCGCCCGCCGCCGCGCTGCCGCAGGTACCACAACACCAGCACGATGAACAGCGTCTCCTTTCGCGCCTCTCGTACCGAAACAATGGTTAAAAACAAAGAAGACGTTACGAATGAACTTTGACTTTTAAAATATGAAACCGGTAGCGGTAGCTCAGTGTATCAACGGATGTCACTGCAGCGCCTCTGACTGGGAGGTCCTAGGATCGAATCCCGACGACGGAAGGTTTTCGACACTAGCTTTTCAGCTAGGTCGAATTCAGTCGCTGTCTGGAGGAGAATTCTAGCGGCCGGTTGCTCTGATCGATTATATTCTGTGGTTTCTCCGATCAACACCAGGCGAATGCCGGAGGAGTACCCTACCACACGGACCGCGCGCGATCTGTCCTTCCTCTTCCTTGTCCTGTCATCCTCTTACACAAACACACTTACACTAACATGCACTACACTACCACATATTCCGGGAGAGCGGTCGGGAGCTTCGACTGGGTCGGTGCCCCGCTGGTGGGAGAGTTCTGGTTAGGAAGAAACCCCACTAGCCGACGGTAGGTCGGCGCCGGATCTCGCCATCCAGCGGGGGAAGATCACCGCCATCGCCCGAGAAAAAACAAGCACTACACTAACGGGACGAATGACCGAAGCAGTTGACGCGCCCGGAAACACGAAAAATCAATCAATTTAAAAATATGAAGGATTTGTTTTTAAAATAAACGCATCTAAATAGTCATGTCAAATGCAACCCGCAACACTCGACAGCATTTTGTTTTTGTTACTCTATATCGTTAAATAACTCCTAAATGAAGAGTTCAAGAACTTTAAAAAATAAAAGTTTAAGGTCAAAAGCCTCAAAGAAACGTTTATTACACCGTAATATACACGATGAGATCTTCTTGAACAATCTATTATTTTTTTCTAGCCTTCCGATGGGCCCACCACTGTCACCACTCCTTGCGGATATTTTCATGGGAAATTTTGAAACACTCTTGTCTGAGACACATCCTCTTCTTCAAAATTTAACGTACTGGTACCGCTACATCGATGACATTTTAGCTATGGACAGGTACAACAAGACGACTCGACTCTTCGTCAAATGAAAATCAATCAATTAATGTCTTAGACCTAATCCTCACTAGATTAGACAACAAACACATCTTCAATGTTTTTGGAAAATCTACACACATAGACACTGTCATCCACAACACATCCCAACATCCATCTGCCCACAAACATGCAGCTTTGCCTGCCATGATTCACAGACTTGTCAGCCTTCCCTGATCAGAAGATAATTTTCAAAAAGCAACCACCATTCAATACACCACACCATTAAATATATAGCCACCGTCAATAGATACAATACCGCTCTTGTTGACAACATACTACGCCGCAAATTAAATAAGACAAAACTGAAAACGTGCGCACGTCTGGCTCCACTCTCCCAGAACCAATAAAATTTATTTCTATTCTGCTCTTTGGAAAAATATCACAAAAGATAGCCCATATTCTTCACAAATACAATTTTTACGTTTCGTTTACCACACACAAATCTCTCAAACACCTACTCTCACCTCGCAACACCATCCGACGCATGACAAAATCACGAGTTTATGAACTCCACTGCCTCAGTTGCCATGCTAAAAATATAGGCCAGACGGACAGAAGCTTCAATGCCAGAGTTAAAGAACATTTACATGCATGGAAGCACAATACAAACAGATCACCCTTTGCTACACATCTCATAAACACAGTCCACACTTTCTACCCCGACTCAGACATTAAAATTCTTGAAAATGAAAATAAATTCTGAAACAGAAGCGCTTCAGAAGTCTTTCATATATTGCAAGCCAAGAAGAGAGCCCAGGAACTCCAGAAAGCAATAAAAAACCCTTGTCATATTCCTTCAGGACAGAATCTTCCGACTTTTGCCGAAAGTAGCGAGGTAAGCAAAGCAGCTCAACTTATTACTTCTCTTTTGTAATATCATTTTCTATTTGTTTCAATTGTTATTACAATTTCACTCCTTTTTTCGTATCTTTTGCAATCTCATAAGTGTATTTCTTTATTTTTATTTTATAATTTGTAATATGAACTGCTATCTATTATCTATACTAATCCCCAATCCCCCCTTGCATTTCATTTTTGCAATTCTATATAATTCTATATCTCAAAGCATAGTGTAGTGTGTGAATATTTACTCACACACTACATCAGGACTATAATGCTGTAATAAACAATTCCGTTATTCCGGCAATACGTTGGAAGTTATGTACAAGAGACTATTTTTACATTCGAAGCATGTGAGGAATGTTTACACAGTTTCAGTTAGTGATTAATAATAATAATTGAGACAATATATTTCGTTGAATTCTATAGAATATCACGAAATACAAGATTGCTTCAAATCCATTGATATACTCATTTTTTATCACAGCATCTGACTGGTTAATACACTTATGAAAAAGTATGAACATATATTGCAACTAAATAATTCTCAGAGCATAAAAATATCCATTCGGTACGGATAATTGTCCACGTCGTGCTACCGCCTTAGGCATTGACGTTTGCTGTTGTTGTTCACAAGTGGTAAGTTTTAAAGTCACAGCAAAAATTCCAAATGACGGCGATGGAATACAGTCATTTCCGCATGTAAATAATTACCCAATAATATGAAAAATAGACGCTACTGCAGGCATTCCCGTGCTTATTGGGGTTTAAAGAGGCTCGAACGAAAATAAAGGTACGTGGGAAAAATAATCTTCAATTCATCTGAGAAAGAAGTCTTAAGATAGCGATGTTCACCAACCTCACGTAGCTTCTGACTTTAACTATTTTCCACATACATACATACATTTATTTGAACTGCAATTGGGAATGACCCTGTGGCAGTTAAATAACAATAATTACAATAATAATAACAAATAATAATAATAATAATAATAATAATAATAATAATAAAGGAGTACAGTACAAGCCGAACATGCAATAATCATACTATCCCTAATATTAAGTATTATAACAAATATTTCAACTGTAATGATATCCAATAATTATATGTCGGTGATGCTAAAATTTAATACAAGCTACATAAGTTTGGCTAAGTTTTTTTTTAATTCGTTGATCGCGTTTACTACACTTAACTGCACTGCACTGCACTACACTACACACACTTCTGTACATAAACGCAATTTATTATTAACCTACTTATGACGTAGAATGCTTGGACAGCATTTAGATTAGAATGACTATTCATGAGAAAAATATATTGTGTAATTATTTAACAAAAAATACAAACTACTCGAAATAGAATAAATTGGACATCAAATAACAACACTTTCGCGAAATACGTTGAAGTTCGAAAAATAATGTTCTGATTACAAACATATAGACAAAAACAACAGCTGGCGATGCCTTTTGTAAAATTTATATTAATGGATCTAAGTATTACTGTAATTTATAAACGTCTTCTGAAACCATACTCTTACAATCGAATACACAAACAAACACTTCCGAAGAGAGAAACATACGTTAGATTCTTAAAATATCCCACAAATGAAAATTAAACTACAGTAAAACCCTCATTAACACGAATTCCAATGAACCGAAATAATCGGAGTTCGAGTTATAAATATTCGTTATACTTTATTGTTATAATAATTTATTATCCGAGTATTATTAATATCCATATTATCGTAATACTTTGCCGGGACCGAAGTTTTGTTCGAGATATGGCAAAATTCGCGTTAAGAGAGTTACGGCTAACGAGGGTTTACTGTATTGTTTTATTGAAAATACAAGTCTGTGTCTCCGTAGTAATATGTTTTTGTTACGTATAAAAAGTTGATAAGAAATATGCTTGAGATATCCATGTCCACTTAATTGAATCTTCATAAATATATGCAGTAAATCGATGATGCGTGAGATCTGCAGTGCTTGTGTGCAAACTCATTATTCCACTCGCTGAAACTTTTTATTATTTTTGATCTTAGGAATGACGTAAATTCAATGCATACTTGCAAAGATTTTTTTTTCAATCGTTCTTTCGTTTCGGTTAGATGGGTGTAATGACTTCGAGGTAATTAGCAACGGCAGACTCTCATTTCGGCGTCAGCCTTGACGGTACCTAGTTTGCTCAGAATATTTAAGTAGGAAAGAGACGATAATTCGAATAAAGTAAAGGAAATAGCTAAATTTACAAATATGATGAATCGTTTCGAATTATTTAAAAAATGGATACATTTTAACATTATTTTGTTCTTTAATTAACGACTTTGGTAAACAAACTTTAAAATTCTTGTGTGCTAGGGGAAGTCGGTGCAGTTCCCTACAAGCCACGGACCGCGGCAATCTTTGGTTCCTCTTCCTTGTCCTAACATCTCCCCTTACATACACACCAACACACACGCGCACTACACTACACACATGCCCGGAGACCAGTCAGAAGCTGAGAGCTTGTCTCGGCTGGGGTTGTGTCACGCTGGGAAATCCTGGATGGGGAAAATCCTTGCGAGCCGACGTAGTCGCGTTCCGATTCTCGCTATCCAGCGGGAAAGATCACCGCCATCTCCCGCGATAAGGCATGCACTACACTTAAGGGACTAACGGTCATAGCAGTTGAGGCGCCCGGAATCACCTATCAATAAATCACACCGTCAAATTAAATGTTGTTGATCACTAACTTAAAATTAGGACTAGCGATGTGCTCTTAACAGCTAAACTGTTATTTCTTAACCGTTAACGTTTCGTAACTGTTACGCTAAATAACAGTTATTTCGTTTATCCTGTTATTGGCAGTTATCGGTTGAAATACATAGAACTGCAACCTACTGGGCCCAATCCGAACTACTACAAGCTTTTGTGGCAACCATTTTGTACGATAACAGCTTCACTGCAGCTAAAGAATCATGATTTGTCAGTGTTCAAATTATATTCATTAATACGTAATTCGTCATTATTAAACACCATGTGCCACAACAGTTTTATATTTTATTGTATACACTACAACAAGATATTTGTCCTTTAAATAAGTCCGTCCAATATGTTAACTTATTTTGTCCCATTGCTGCTTATGTGAGATCAACTAATATTTCCCTAGGTGCGATAAAATAAAATGAGTTACGGTCAAATAACTCACATTATAATACTCGATATTCCACAGTCATTAACACTTTAGCTATACGTAAGCAAAAACACTGTTTCTCATTATATTTAGCATTCGTCACTTCACTATGCACAAGTTGCATATTTGAAAGAATATTTGCAATCTGAACCCTAATCACTTTCATTTTAGTAATATTCTATATTCTATACGCATTCGCTACACATTATATGAATTACTATTCATCCTTGGCAGTTCATCCAGTCTCGTTCATATCAGCTGCTTCTCTGTCCAAACATGTTAGGGAAAGTAGTACAAGGAAGCACCGTAAGGTAGCTGCACAAGCTTTACGGTGCTACCAACATTATTCGTTTTGCGTGGTTTCACTCTTAGCAGTCTCTAAAACTGCTTTAACTCTTAACAGTCGGCCATGTTAGGTTGCTGGTCATGGACCTGTTATTTTTCAACTGTTATTAATAACTGCTATTACGAGTAAGCTGTTTTTGTGATAACTGTTATTGAAGAAAAGCTGTTAAGCCCATCTCTAATTAGAAGATACTAAACCAGCTTTAAAACATTAATGTTTTTAAACATGGATTGTTTTTGGAGGATGTATAATTAAGACGGACGGCAGCCCCTACACTGGCCGCCGCGTGCGTCGTGTGTTGAGGAGAACGGCGCGGAGGCGGAGGCGGAGGCGGCGGAGGACGCGCCGGCGCCCACGCCGCCCGAGGCCACGTTCCCGCCCCCGCCCACGCCCACGCCCACGCCGCCGCTCTCCATCCCCGAGCCGCCCGCCGGCCAGCCGCAGCCGCTGCTGGCGCGCCTGCTCTGGTGGCAGATGATGCGCGACTGCGACCTGCCGGGCGCCGGCGTTTCGCTCGTGCAGCTCGACCGCGCCATCGGTGCGCCACCCCGCCCTCTGGAACGCTTAGAATAAGGGTTGTAGCAGGCCTTGGCCCCGCTCGATCATTTTTTAAAAATTTATTTATTTAACAGAGTGAGCTGATTATACAACGTTCAGCCATATGGCATTTCAGTTGTTAGGAGCGAGCATTTTCAGACGAAAATATACCGGGAGCGGTAGCTCAGTGCATCAACTGATGTCACTGCAGCGTCTCTCACCGGGAGGTCCTAGGTTCGAGTACTAACCTCGGCTGGATTTTCGACGCTAGCTTTTCAGCTAGGTCGAATTCAGTCGCTCTCTGGAGGAGAATTCTAGCGGCCGGCTGCTCTGATCCGTAGTTTTCCGTGGTTTCTCCGATCAACACCAGGCGAATGCCGCAGTAGTGCCCTACCAAACGGGCCACGGACCGCGCGCGATCTATCCTTCCTCTTCCTTGTCCTATCCTCTCCCCTTACACACACACTTACACTAACATGCACTACACTACCACATATTCCGGGAGACCGGTCGGGAGCTTCGAGCTTTTCCCGGCTGGGGCGGTCCCCCGCTAATGGGAGAGTTCTGGTTAGGGGGAAACCCCACTAGTCGGCGCCGGATCTCGCCATTCGGCGGGGAAAGATCACTGCCATCGCCCGAGAAAATAATATGCACTACACTAACGGAACTAATGACCAAAGCAGTTGACGCACCTGGAAACACGAAAAAATCAATCAGACGAAAATATGCGAAGGGGGTGGCTACGGTCACCTCCCATTAAACATATATTGAAGTAGTACGAATGATAAAGTGGAGGAATATATATTGTTGACTTTTTATGGGAGGACTAACGCGATTATTAGAACCAGTTAACGTCCATTGTACAGACGAGATTTTATTTTTTGCGATCATAAGCTTCCACGGCCAGACATACGAAGCCTTACGAGGACATACGCCCATGTGAGGCCGCGCGGAGTCCAGTGATAATATCAAGAAGACAACGTTAAAACGGGTGAATCGTCGGCCCTTGAGCCGACAACCTTCCACGCAGCGTCATCCTAACAGCCGAGAGCCTTCGTTTTATTTTTTACCAAATTTCAATGATTTGGATTTACTTATTCACTAATTAACTAGATGATAACTTGTTGACGCAGTGTATCGTTTCATATCTTTCCCATTCACAATTTCCTTTCATAATTCTCTCCATAAGAGAACATGTAGCATCATTAAACTCTTTTCATATTTCCCTCGCAACCACGATCCTCTCTATCCAGAAGTTATACGGTGTCATATCGAGCTCCTTATCGAAGGCAATAACATATCACTAAAAACTAAATATTTTTTCAAGCAATATTCACAACATTGGATTGCATCCTCTTCAAAGTATTCCTATTCCCTTACTTATTCACTTAAACTCTTCTCTTTTTTAGTGCTGGAAGCATCACCTTTAACTCGTCTTTTGAAAACCCCAAAAGTTATTGCTTTACTTAATTTTCTTTCGTTTAATCACTCATCTCGAAAAAATGCACAGTTTTGTTGCATTACTTTCGAAAAAAATATTGGAGTACAACTACTACGACGCTGCTGAGAAGTGATAACTAGTAATTATAGATGAAAGGAAGTGAGGTTTCAAGCTACAATAATCACCCAAGCTCATCTGAGTCGAACGTCGCGAGATTCAACCTTTCAACTGGAACCTTTTGAACAGAATTCGTATTACGTCGCATCTAATGGGCGCATACTCATTTCGGAATGTCATTGAGGTGAGGATGGACCGCGTCTAAGTCTCTCCCCTTCCCCTCATCAGAGTGGTGGTTTCACTGCACCTTCCAAACGAGGGCGAATCGTAGGCAGGTGCGCCCGCAGAAAACAAGGGATCTGGGCCAGTGCGTCCTAGGGGCTCCTAAGTTCAAACAAAAGCTTCATCCTCTCCCTACATAAACAGAAATATTTTTTCTGTGCAACAGAACTAATTTATATAGGTTGATTTGAGCTCGAGTAAACATATTTTTATATGTAATTATTGGAAAAATTCTAAGCCCCAAAGCTGAGTCGTGGATCAAGTTGCCCTAGATGCCCCCCCCCTCTTCTGCACGCCAATGATTGTAGGGGTGTTTGTGAGAAGTAAAATATGATGAAAGATGAATGACAAAGCGATGAGACCAGATCCAGAAAGTATTTCAGTGAGGGAAAGAAATTTTAATTCAGACACTCATAAATATTTAAACAATATTTTTAATTGTTAGAATTGAATAAAAAATTGTATTAGAATATGTTGCAATGGTAATACTTCTTTGGATGTGATATGATCTATATATGTTAATTATTTTGAGTAAATTGAGTGAAATTATAAAAATACTGACTTTCGAGGGAGGCGGGAGGTAGGGTATCTGTGCCCCCGCTGTGAATCAGCCGCTGAATGGGCCGACAAAGAGGAATACTTAATTTATCTTATTTATTTAATAGGTAATTCTTACACAGACAAATTAGATAACTTGATGCAATGTGACTAGGTTGAAGGCCTTTAAGCCATTAAAATACCTACATCCTACCGCATTCTAACCATTCGAATTCTGGTATTCACCCCAAATGGACTCTTCATCGCATCAAAGCCTCGGAAAACTGACCATATGGTACGGCTGAAGAAAAAAGCCCTGAAAGAGAAAAAACCTGCCGTCATAAGTAGATGCTAATCTATCCGACTTTTTTAACTATTTATTTCCTAGCGCGGACGTCACGCATTCTCCTTCCAGTGTTTGGCCTCCTCAGCACCTGAAATGAAACAGCCCCACAGAAAATCATCCGCACCATCGCCTCTGCGCTTACATTTCCGACATCCACCCCCTTTGTTCCCTAATGTGCTTATTACTACGACAGTTTCATTTTATTGTTTTTGTTCACTTATTTATTTACTTATTACTAAACAGTTGACAATGACTTATGATTTATTTACTTAACTGTTTACTAAGTTAACTCAAAGTAGTTTAACTTAATTATTGTTTGCTTATTGACTTGTTTCCTCGCCAGTCTAGGCTCCACTCATACTAACCAGTGCTGTTTTCCCACTCTCTAATTTCCGTTTCCCAAATTCCTAGAAAGGAATTTCCCTTTCCTAGAAATATTTCTTATTGTTTCTTTTATCACCTAACATGTTTTGGTCGAGCGTTACGTTCCTATGTTGTACGTAGTAATTTCCCATTCCCATTCATTATTTTCTCCATGTTTCGGTCGTATAGCAAATTAAAAGTATGTGGATCCAATGTTCTCTATCACCGCAAAGCACACAGATGCCATTATAATTCGAGTCCTTCAATCTACGTTGCATCCCACCCTGAACCAAGCGTATCCCCCTCTTCCATCCTTTCGAAGTGTGTGAACGTAACTTTCGCAACCCCATACAGGACTCGCGTGAATTTGTGCCACTAGCAAACGTTTTTCTGCCGTTGCTGCCAAAAATTTAAAAAAATTAAAAAATGTGGAACACTTCACGATATTGCGTGCCATCCTTGCGCGGGGTCCATGCTAATCTTCTCTGTATCGTTCCAATTTTAGTATATGTACCACCGAAGTAAGTACACTTAATAGTATGAGAAGTCAACCGGGTCCGTGACGTCAACATATTGAATTTTTTCTTTACCTGAATACGAACAACCAGTTTATTGTGGCGCCTCAGGCAGGTATTTTCATGTTAAAAATGTTTAATTGCGGTTTGCAATTTCTTGATAAAAATAAATTTTAAGCACATTACAGTTCCCCGGTTCGCCTCTTTTGGAGCTTCAGGGAAAGTTACGGGAAAGAGTATTGACTAAGTATTTTTATTTTTTTATTACAAAATGAGGTTTCATTATAGACAATCCGAAGAAACAAATTCACGTAAATGCCGGAAACAGAGTACAATAATCAACAGCGTTTCACTAATGTACTCGTAGGTACAGTGTAACCATTAAACATGTTTTTCTATAATTGTTCCAGATATCTTAAAGGGAAACGGCGAAGTAAAAATTGGAGCAAGCAATTTGACTAGCCGTGAGGTATCGAATGAGTGTCGTAATTCACCCTAAACGCGTTTTATTTCTTTAAAAAACGAAAAACAGTTTTTCAGAGAAATGTCTCAGAATCTGGATGGACCCGCAAAAAGATGATTCGTTCCATGTCAGGAGAGTCGAGTTGAATGGCACCATAATGTGTCTGAATTAAAATTTCTTTCCCTCACTGAAATACTTTCTGGATCTGGTCTCATCGCTTTGTCATTCATCTGTCATCATATTTTACTTCTCACAAACACCCCTACAATCATTGGCGTGCAGAAGAGGGAGGCATCTAAGGCAACTTGATCCACGACCCAGCTTTGGGGCTTAGAATTTTTCTAATAATTACATATAAAAATATGTTTACTCGAGCTCAAATCAACCTATATAAATTAGTTCTGTTGCACAGAAAAAATATTTCTGTTTATGTAGGGAGAGGATGAAGCTTTTGTTTAAACTAAGGACCCCCTAGGACGCACTGGCCCAGATCCCTTGTTTTCTGCGGGCACACCTGCCTACGATTCGCCCTCCTTTGGAAGGTGCAGTGAAACCACCACTCTGATGAGGGGAAGGGGAGAGACTTAGACGCGGTCCATCCTGTCGATTGATTCGTCGATTGATAGACCAGAAGGGGTTTAACCGTGAGTGACAGACGGACCGACGGAGGTTACTTTATTACTACAGAAGAATTTAACCAGTTACTACTGGTGTGATGTCTATAACACACTGGCGTTGGGGCACGTGGACCCGACCATTATTATTCAAAAAAATTATGTTTCTTGTCCACGCTTGTACATTCGCTACATTGAAATGCACAGATCCCTAACGATTGCGTTGGGTCAAAAAAGTCAATTCAAAGAAATGGATAAGTCAACGGCATTTTTAATTGTACACTCTGAATAGGAACGTTAGCAAAAAATATTATATCAAGCCGTCATCATCGGAAGGTCGCCGGATTCTTGTAAAATAAACTAGTGGTACTAAAAAAGCACGTACTTTCTCGCCCGTAATTTGGCGCAAAATTCTGCGAAAAGTACTCAGATTTTCAAAATATTGTACATGGCCTTATTACAAAATCTGTTTAATGAATAGATTTCATTAAGGGAAAAAATCGCTATCTTCATAATAGTAGTTTTAGGAAGGCACCGAAAAAAATTGAATTATTTCCATTTTTGAAAATGTAGTACTTTCAACAAACATAAGACCTCCACCATTCTCTTAAATGTCCTCCACACTACCCAAAAACAAAATTTAGTGAAAACGATAGAGCAAATGCATGTTTCTTGAAAATTTTGAAACTGTCCCAGGGGCTTCATGTAAAGTACCCCCAAAATTAAAATATCAGTTTCAAATTCAAGGGGTCGCTACTTCAAGCAGATCGATCGGGGAATATCAATTCAATCAATCAAAATCAATCAAAAAAATCTGCTAAACGGTTTAACCGCTAGAGTTGTTCACTGACGAACGGACAGACGTTTTGGCGTCCATCAATTTGTAGGTATGAAGAACCCACAAAACATAGATTCTGGCTACACCACTTGTTTGAGGATTTTCTTTTCTAAATTAAGCAACTGGAATTCTCCACTTTTTTCATTGTAGATTTAACGACCATTAATAAATTGTAAACACAATAGTTTGCCAACGTTTCGGAATATGTATACATATTCCGAAACGATGGTAAACTAGTGTGTTTTATTAATTGACGAATCCCGTGATCCATATACCACAATGCACTTTTTTGTTATCAGGGTCTTGTTATAAGAGTTTTTTCGACCGAAAATTCCCCGTTTTTCACGCAACATTACATAACTTTCTCTGCGCTGCGCAATCGGCAGCAATAAAGTAAAAGAGGGCCGAATTGTGCCGACGCGACGCCAGTAGCGAAGGGCATGTGGAGAGCGCGTGCGTGCGCGCGCGCGTGGGGAAGCTGCACGCTCTGGAGGTGGCGTGGTGCGCTACGTGCGCCCGCGCGCAGAGGAGCAGCCCTCGCTCGCCGACGCCTTCGACCGCGTGCTGCGCCAGGACCTGCTGCCCCGCGCCGGCCGCCTCGTCGGTGAGCCAACTCCACTCTATGCCTCTGGCCGGGAGGGCCCGACGGTGACACTTGCTAGACAGATAGGTCGAGTTCCGCCGCTGTCTGGAGGAGAATTCTAGCGGCCGGCCGCTCTGATCGGTAGTTTTCCGCGGTTCGACCGATCAACACTAGGCGAATGCCGGAGCAGTATCTTAACAAACGGGACACGGACCGCGCGCGATTTTCCTTCATCGTTTCTGGTCCTATCCTCCCCCCTTACACATACACCTACTTTCACTAGTCTACCTCACATACCGGGAGACCAGTTAAAAGATTAGAGAGTATCCCCACTGGGACGGTGCCCCGCAGGCGGGAGATACCTAGTAGGTGAAATCCCTACTTGCCGAAGTGTAGGTCGGCGCTGGATCTAGCCATTTAGCGGGGAAAGATAACCCCCACCTCGTGCGGTAAAAACGCGCACTACAAGCCCACGTGTAGTTCGGCGCCGCAACTCACCATCCAGCGGAGGGAGATCACCTCCCCCCCCGCGATTAACACTGTGCACCACAGTTACGGAATTAGTGCATTTTCAGTTGACGTGTCCGATTACTTCAACCAACCATTACAAGCCAATCATTCTTTACATAGCAGCAAAAAATTGATCCCTAGATCCTCGCGGATAGCATCGAGTAATGTAGCAACCTCTTTGAGTAAATTTATGCTCCATAATCATACATCAGAAAACAATTTGAGACGACCCATATTCCTAAACATTTATATATTTATTCCTTGTTCTAATTCATTTCGAATCACTTACTGTACTCTCATTTTTGTCACGACTATGGGCGGTCGAGAAACAAAATGCGTCTCTATACAGAATATCCCCACAAAATGTTTTGTTTAATGCAACCCGCTACGCACATGTGTACTAAGGGGTTGCGTCGCAGCGGTGAAACGAGGGGCTAGTCAGGCCACGGGCAGTCGGGGCGGGACGGGGCGGCGGTGGAATGAAGCGGTGCTCAAGGGGGCGGGGAGGGGAGAGAAATGGGGGAGATGAAGAGTCGGGCTTGTAAATAAAATTACTTCCAATTCCCACTACAGATAGAATATGTTGTTCTTATGTGCAATAAATAACTTTGACATGCACGCATATCGATATTCTTGATCGATTTTAATTCTCATCTCCTCTTTAGCATCCAATCATAAACTGCGATTCACCTCCGGTAGGAGGCGGTATGTAATTATGTATCGATTCCTGCGTCGATGTGCAATATGCGATGCGCACTTTTCCACTGTCTCATTAAAACAGTTATTAAGTGAAGGAAATGAAAAACGAGTTGCTGGTGCGTCAAAGAAAGACAATATTATTCGACAAGCTACTCCAGAGAACACTGATAAAAGTAGAACATATATTGGGAAACTCTATGAAAATGTTTGTAAAGATTAAGACTAAAAGATATACCAATTCCAGAAACTGCGATCGTCTTGAAGGAAATAAAATAAAATAAACGAATTTATTTCGTGTTTTCATTACGTGCATGTTTTTATTTATTCATATTTGTACTGTATTAATCGTTCCTTGTAGAGTAGAAACAAGAAGATTATACGTATGTACATATGTATAACGTAATCTCCTTGATTTTAATATTGCAGATGGTCTTGTATAAGTTAACAGAAAATGGAGGTGGAATGCACATAGGAATTGAAATTATAGAAAATATGTAAAGATACTAGATTAACTTACATAACGAGTATAAAGGAACAGGCTTCTTATATCCAAATTTTATTCGTAAACTATTCCTATTAAATTCCACTGAAGCTTGGGACATTCTCAGATAAATCCAAAGCACTCGTGGGATTCCCGATGAAAACTCTTTGGTGGTGGTGTTTGAGTGTGGCAAGGAGGCTTTGGTTGCAGGCGATCTTCGGACATTCTCAGATAAATCCAAAGCATCCGTGGGATTCCCAATGTGTGGCAAGGAGGCTTTGGTTGCAGGCGATCTTCGGACATTCTCAGATAAATCCAAAGCACCCGTGGGGTTCCCAATGTGTGGCAAGGAGGCTTTGGTTGCAGGCGATCTTCGGACATTCTCAGATAAATCCAAAGCACCCGTGGGATTCCCAATGTGTGGCAAGGAGGGCCCGGGGGGTTTGGTTGGGGTTAAACCAAACCCGTGGGTTCCCAATGTTGGAAGGGGTTTGTGCAGGCGATCTTGGACATTCTCAGATAAATCCAAAGCACCCGTGGGTTCCCAATGTGTGGCAAGGAGGCTTTGCTTGCAGGCGATCTTCGGACATTCTCAGATAAATCCAAAGCACCCGTGGGGTTGCCAATGTGTGGCAAGGGGGCTTTGCTTGCAGGCAGCGCCCTGACGACGCAGCGCGACCTGCTGCCGCTGCGCGCGGTGCACGCGCTCTCGGCCGCGCCGGGACGCGCACAACGCGGGCGCAGGCCCAGGCCCAGGCCCGGGCCCGAGCCCCGCCGCGCCCGGCCGCCGCCGCCGCCGCTGCCGCCCCCGCCGCCGCCGCACGCGCCCGCCGCGCCGCTCTACGCGCTGCGCCTCTCCGACTTCCCCCACGTGGCGTTCGGGCGCAACGCTGTGGCGGCGGGCGCCGACGTGCTGTACTTGCCCGGCGCTGCGTCGCTCTTCGACGACCAGGCCTCGGCGCACGTCCCGCCGCGCGGCCGCCCCTCCCAGGTCGGGTCCCGGCGGGGGCACGTTTCGCGATACGAGCTATAGACCTACGTCCAACTCAGCCGCTGCGCTGTCTGGAGGAGAATTCTAGCGGCCGGGTGCTCTGATCGGTGGTTTTTCGTGGTTTCTCCGATCAATACCAGCCGACTGCCGAAGCAATATTCTGACACACATGCCCCGGACCGCGCACAATCCCTCCTTCCGATTCCTTGTCCCTTTCAGGCACTACATTAACACACATGCAGGGAGACCAGTCATGAGCTTAGAGCTTGTCCCGGCTAGGACGGTGCCCGGCTGGTGCTAGATACCTGGCTCGAGAAAATCCCGACCTGTTGGCGCTGGATCACGCAATCCAGCGGGAGATAATCACCGCCACCTTCAGCGATAAAAGCATGCACTGCACTTACGGCACTAATTAACTTAACAGTTAACGTGAACGGAAACTAAATAATCAATCAACTGGGCGCTTTTAACCCAAAGGAGTAGGTACAGTGAACGGGCTATGGAAGATAGACTTCCGCGGCCGGAGTCAGCCACTACTTTGCTGTGCACGAGACGCCCCGTCCTACGCACAGAGGTTCGGCCGCCATTCTGCGAACTTCCTCAGGGCACAATGCAGTTTGCGCCGTGCCTGCAATGCCCTTTTCGCCTTGAGGAAGGTCGCGGCGTGACGACTGAAACGTTTGTATCTGTGCCTAGGACACCGCGTCTCCCAAACAATCAGGTAGAGAGAGATGGTACGGCTTGTCCGAACGAAAGTTAATCCCAGAAAGTAGTGGAGAGACGCGGTGCCCAAAAATATGCACTAGCAGATATCTCATTTGCGACATATTAATGCAATCATAATTTTCTCTCTTTCTCATATTTACACTGATTTATACATTTCTTGTTGTAAAGAAAGCTAGAACAATAAAGTATTTTCACTTGCTGGACAACAAAAGTTCCATTTTGCAAACAAAATCATAACGATCACGAATTATGAAGCTGCTATTCGACCGGTCCTTTCACTATATTTGCAAAGGTAACATGAAATGTTCCATTATTTCGGTCATAGTATCATATTTTCAATAACATGTTTTATTTTACACTAAAATATTTTATGATTAGATATGTTTATAACATGATACGTTTCAGTACAGAAAGAATAATTTTACGATTTTTTCTAGATATTCTCTTAATATTTTTAAAATAAGGTCTAATTAGTGCATTTTCCTAATGACGTAAAATTAGTCTCTAACATAATTCCCAACGTCACCGAGATTGTATCATAAAGTTTAAGCCACTAGAGCAAGATAGAATCTTGGTTATTGACGTTGTTGTTGTTTACATATTATTACTTAGTGTTAAAGGATATGCTACCCAAAAACATGCAGCACACTTTTAAATTACGGAGACTTTGTGGCTATCATGAAAATTAATATGCAAAATACGGCAACGCCACGTAGGCTTCCATAAGATGATTTCGTTTGGCGTCTCTCTTGATTTTCTGTGGCGAATCTTAACAAGACAATCGGAATAATATTACAATAGTTCTTATATTATGGTCTAATATTTTTAGATTGCTTTTAGACTCTTTTAAATTACAATTATCAAATAAACTACTTTTAGTAAAATCTTTTTGACAACTACTAGAGATCTGAGGTAGATATAGTACAACCTATATAAAGATAGATATAGACCTTACGTGACTAAACGAAACTTACATGTGACTAAACGGAACAGATTGTTGACTTTTCACAAAATCTCTCAATCTCGGGGAACACGGTGAATGTAATCTTCGGTGCATGCGCTCCTGAATTCTGAGGGCGCAGTGCACGCAAGCCACTATAACAAATATCAGAGGAACAAAACTGAATTCCTCCGTAGATTTCGCATCCAGTGGCAACAATTGCAAATAGCCCTACGTTTCATCTGGTGTCCCCTTCAGTCCCGCTATTTTCGAGAAGGCCATCAAGCCCATTTTGAGAACCTATCACAACACAAGTGTTACTGATTTTAAAGGAGTTTTTAAACATACACTTTTTATTAAAGAAATTAAATTGTGTTCTATATTAATTATAATGGATTATGAATATGGGAGTTTGACTTCAAACCGTCATGTTTCATTTTAGTATTAAAATATTCAAACCTTTGCTGTGTCTATTAAGAACTGAAAACCTCAAAATCCCAAATAAACATTTGCAATGTGGGCGAACGTGTGCCAGGCTGGTTACTGGAGTCAGTTCATCGTATTTACACGAACTTCCGAGGGTATAGTGCAAGCGCAAAAAACAAATTTGCTACATTAAAGAGGAACCGGATCTGGTGGCAAATTCGTTATATTAAAGAGAAACCCAATCTGTGACGTAGTAAGGAGAAAACGTGTGACGTTATGCAAACGACAATGACACCATTGTCATAGCGAATTGCTGGTGGCACTGCTAGAATCGTTATTGTTGGCCTTAATAACTACGCCATGGTTCTCTGGCTCCCCTCAAGAGTCCGCATCTGCTAGAATGCAAATTTCTAGCTGCATAACTTTGATGAAGCCTTTTCGAATAGATTATTTTAGAAATGGCACAAGACATACTGACTTGTCATTTAACTTGTGTTCTTCCTAGAATAAACGATCGCGAAGCTACGAGCACAGTATTTCCTCTCAGACATTTCCGCTGTGGTCGTTTATATCGCGAACGAGAAAGTCTTATTTTTAAAAAAAACTATCTGTATATATATATATATATATATATATATATATATATATATATACACACACACACACACACACACACACACACACACACATCAAGTCCGGGAATACCGGCAATAATTAATTTCCGAACCGAACGCTGTCGAAAACATTTGAAAATATAAATTTTCATCCAATTAAATACAAACTCCGACAGATATAAATTTAATTCCATTCAAATCGTTTGGGGCTGCAGTATGCAATATTGGATTTCACGTTATAAAAGTGTACTGCATATTGTACAGAACCACTCGTGAGATGAAGACTAATCCAACACTTTATCCGCAAAACTTTTAAATCGTTTACCACGTAGACTAAAGTAAATAATCCCATATACATACACACGATAAATATTTCTTTTTTGCTCTGCACAGTCTGGTTATGAATAAAACCTGGCAGTAAAATATAAATTGTGCAGAAGAATCCTCTTGGATTTTCGCATAGAAAGGTGGTCGTCTGAAAGTTTTAATATGAATTTTCTCACTTCTATGTGAAAAACGCTAAACGAGTGTATTAATCTATATATTTAACACTCCAAGATTTGGACTGTCTTTATCGAAGGGTTGTTGCGATCCTCTTCATAGTAATGCTTTTAACTTTTTTGTTTAGGTTTCCAGCATTGGTGTCGAATACAAAATTATAGAATCGCTTTCTGAAAAACTAGAATAAACATAAAATACTAAATCGATTATTCCTATCTTAATCACATTTCGAGCACGTTATTTTCTCTCCGATCCAACAGTGTAATCACTCTATAATACTGTCACAGAAAAAAAGCAAAATCAGCTTGCCATTTATTTAAATGAAAAAAATATAAATTTTTGCGTGGAAAATAAACGTGATTTTTTAAATAAAATTCATTACGGTTACCTTATTAAGACTTTGAATATTAAATACACATCATTTTTACAATTTTTAAGCACATCGCTTTCGTATTTAAAATCGAGCAGCCACGCCCATCGATAATGAAACCCTTGACACTTATTTCGATAATTTTCGACGTATCGATACTTCGCTGGTTGTAAATATCGATACTAAGTATCGCATGCACTCAATTAACGCAACATCGCATTTTGAATCACCTACATTACGAATTTTAAGCACACCATAGCTTATTCAATCGACAGCAACATCGTTCAACGAGAGGCCGATTAAAGTTTCGCATCAATTTTAGGCATCTGCGCACGCGTAGAAGATCGAGATTGCTGTACATTACTACAGCGATGTGCTTAAAAGCGTGATGAAGAGACAAGGATGAGCTAGTTCGGTGCAACGATTTTTGCTCTTTTCGCGAAGCACCACATACGTCACGAACCACTTGACCACAGCACGGGCACTACGTTTAAAGAGCCAGACTGGACGCTGGTGCATTGCAAGAGAGAAGTGTTGAGAAACACTTTGTGACATAAGGTGTCAATTTTCAATGGTGACCATCCAAAAATAAGGTTCAGTTGAAATGATGTAATGTTTAAAATCTAAATGCTATTTTTTTGTGCTGTTTTGCTTAATGCTAATTTAATTTTAATGTTTCGTATATCAGTTTCGATGAGTTGCAACAAAGTAATAATTAAAGATTTCTTCCGGGCTGAAGGGCCGTGGTCCATTGGAAAACATATTTCCAGACGTTTCGTCCGCAACTACGGCAGACATCCTCAGTGGCGATGTGGTCTCGGACGAAGAATCCTCCTTGAAGGTTTCCCGGTGACTGACACCGGTTTCGTCCGCAACTACGGCAGACATCCTCAGTGGCGATGTGGTCTCGGACGAAGAATCCTCCTTGAAGGTTTTCCGGTGACTGACACCGGGGACCTCGCGTGAATCCCCGTCCCGATCGATCCATGGGTCGAGAGTTTTCCAATGGACCACGGCCCTTCAGCCCGAAGAAATCTTTGACCACAATTCCGGCCGTGAAAGCCTACATTGTTTTATTAAAGTAATAATTGTTTCGGTATCTGGCTGCATTAAAACTTCTCGCTGATACTGAAACGAAACTGGAGCCTGAAGCCGGACAGGGTGCGCAATGGCTGCGGTGGGCGTGTGCGCAGGCGGCGGCGGCGGGCGCCGCGCGCGCCGGGCGACGTGGCCGACGCCCTGGCCGTGCAGCTGAGCGCGCTGGCGGCGCTGGGCGTCGCGGGCGTCGTGGACTGTGTCGCCGCCACGTGCCCGGCCGCCAAGGCCGACGGCTTCCTCGTCAACGCCGACTACGAGGTACCTCTCGGCAGCAGGCAGGGGTTCAACAATTGCAGGCATTCCAGGAAAGCACCATTGGTTTGGAGTGGATGGCCTGTTCCCATCGCACACTATACCACATGATGGCGGTGGCAGCGGCGATGGTGTAACATAGCGTATCGGATTGTTATACCCACGTTTGCGGGTTTGAACCCGACCGAAGTCGTGGATTTTTAAGAGCGAAAAAATCCTTCATACGCCTTCCTTCGGAAGGGAAGTAAAGCCGGCTGCCCCATGTTAGTAGATTTACTCCATGTAAAAGATCCTCAAGCCGAAATGATGCCTCTGAGCTAAATTCAAGTCGCCTGTTTCGTCGCCCAAGTAATACATTCTCTCCCCTAGTTGGTGAAAGGAGCGTAGCGAAATTTGCGTGGTCTGACGGAAGAGCAGGCCTCATGGCCTGAGTCTCGCCACGTAAAATAAGGCACATTCAATTCAATTCAATGAACTCTCCTAACTACTCGACCGGGAGTGGTGGCTGAGAGCATGGATTCATGTCACCGCGATGCCTCTGACCGGGAGGCCCTAGGTCCGAGTCCCGGAGGTTATCAGGATTTTCGACACTAGCTACATAGCTAGGTGGAATTCAGTCGCTGTCTGGGGGATTGGGAATTCTAGCGACCGGCTGATCTGATCGTTAGTTTTCCTTTGTTTCTCCGATTAACACCAGGCGAATGTCGGAACAATACCTAACAACCAGGCCATGAACCGCGCGCTATCTTTCTTTCCTTTTCCTTGTTGTATCCTCACTTCTTACACACACTTACACTAACATGCACTACACTACCACACATCCGGGAGACCAGTCGTGAGCTTAGAGCGTATTCCGGCTAAGGCGGTGCCCCACTGCTGGGAGAGTCCTGGATAGGGGGAAACCCACTATCCAACGGTAAGTCGGCGCCGAATCTCGCGATCCAGCGGAGAACGATCACCCCCACGTACCGAGGAAAGAGACATGCATTACACTTACTTACTAATGACAGCAATTCACGCTCTCGGATTCACTAATCAATCAATCAATACCTAGCTACCGGACACAAAACTGATGTGATGCAAAAGATTGTGCTACTCTCTCCACCTCGAAATTCTAAGCGCTACTAGTTTGTGCCACTCTCTTATGGTATTTTCTTGCACTATTTCCCCAAAAATGGAATGAAAGAAAAACGGATTACGAAACGTACTTTCGGTCATGACCAGTCTCAAACCTTATATTGCAGTACCCGTCTTCGCGCGCTCTTGGCCGATGTCGCCGCGTAGAACCATTTTCATTTTTATCCGGTGTCGATGGCTCCAGGTCCAAATACCATCTTTTCTTCCGTTCTGGCACAAGTGTACTCAAGTCACTGATCCTCACCGCCTCATGAGTTGATAAGTCTTAATTAATTTGCCTTTTAACAGTTTCCAGTTCTTTCTACGCGTATGCTTAAAATATTTAAGTTCAGTAAACTATTATCTGCTTCAAATACTCCCAGGCCTGTTGCCGGCAAATTCACCTAAGTTCACAGTTTAAATTCTGGCTGTTGCGCCCGAAATATTTCCAAGTTCCAATTTCCGCACATTACATCAATATTCAAAGTCCGACAACCATACTCTCCATAGTAGACGTTCACAATTCCCAACTCCCAACATCAATTATCTACACACGATCCGCACAGCACCACGGCATAAGTCGGAATGAATCCATATTATTTTATTTCAGCCCTTTAAAACTCGGTCTATATTTTCTACTGTTTCTTTTCAGAAAAAAATTCGACCCACTTCCGTCGAAATATAGTCATTCCATGTCTAGCCAATCCCTCAATTACTTACAAATTCAACTAGCTGCGCCCTGTGGTTCAAAGCAATGAAGTTTGTTGACCTTGACGACAACTCGTCTACCGTTGCTAGGCCGCCATATTTACATATTTCTATCCTTACAATTCACCCTGTTTACAATAAATGTCACGCAATACAATGTCCCACATATTGATATGTCACAATACATATACACACATATATCCATTTCATCTTATAGACAATTCTCTGAAACCTTATACCACATTCACAATAACTCGCGTGAGCTCTAATCTTTTACCACCCAACTAATCTCTAACCAAAACACCTCTAGAGTTAGCTGCAAATCTTAACACCAATAAGTCAAGTCGTGATTGACTGCAGTGAAATTGTTATCATAGAAAACGGTTAATGCACTGATCGCTTATAGTTCCATTTTTAGTTGTTTCAGTAGGTTATAGTACAATAATTTTTAACCGATAACAGACAATAACAGGGTGTACGAAATCCCTGTTATTACGAGTAACGATTTCGTCAAGAAATAGAAGCTTAGCTGTTTAAGGCACATCCGTAAATTTCATACTTGATTACCACGCTTTGGCAAAGCTGGTATGTCCACCTGAAAATATGTAAGAGTTTCCCTTCCAAATTCAATACCAAAGTAAGAAGCTATTCTAGAGATATGCAGATTTTTCCACAATTAACTTTAATAAAACAAATATCAGATAGAAGCTCTGAGTTTCCGATTTACATTTTGCGATCCAAAACCTATACTACGAACCGTTGTTGTATCTAATAACAATTGTGAAGAAATTACTGATTTCAAATATATGTAAAACATTCTAATGCATCATATGATACAGATAAAAGTGAAATTTCTCTGAAATACTCTAGGTCGGTCATAGAATTCGTTGTTTTTCTGAAAATTAAGCTATAAAAGATGCAAGTACTTCCTTTCCCTTTTAGTTTTATCGGCTTCTTCACGTCTATTCATGTGCTGTGCTTCCGACCCTGTCTTACTAAAGGTCATAGTCCATTCATCTTTATCGCATGACTTTTATGATGTATGTAGCACGTTTTTCAAGGCTTTCTCCGTGTTATTTCTGAAGGAAAACTTAATAGGAAAATATTGTGCCATCACGAGTTCGACTTTCTTCTCTCAATAATCTCGTTAATTGTTCTATTAGTTTTCTCGTGAATTTATTCAACTCTGTAACAAGTAATGTATAACTCATGCATTCGATCACGATTTTTCGGAAGTAGAAAACTTGATAGCGTTTGTTAAGGTGGGCGTAATGCACATTTAAATGATAAAGTTAGATAAATATGTTGGAATCTCAAGACTATGGTTGAGTTATAATTTTATGATACACTTGAAAAGTATATTTATGACTTTCAAATACACTGTAAAATTAGAAACAATCAAAGAATCACAAAGAAGGTCTAAAAGCGTCGCATAAAAATCACATAAATCTCTTAACGCAGCGTGCGAGAGAACAGTAAAATTTGGGGTCTGGGGATTTAGTTTATTATTCTGATAAATGAGCTGGTCATATGGAGTCGAAACGTTTCTGGTCGGGCCGCACTGCTCCTGTAAACTCGAGTATATAGCAAAAGTGCGCGATGCACTTTCGCTGTTAGCACTAAAGAGAAAATGGGCAACTCACCTATCCGAGGTCACAAAGCAGGGAGAGCTTCGAGTCCAGGGGTAATGGATTTGATGCTTACCCTACTCGGGTAGAGGTGAGCTTATGTTGTCTATTCATCTTTTATAACGATTTGGTTCATTGGTAACGTGTATGAGACATCTGAATAGTACAGATAAAAGGTGGTATATTGAGTTGTATTTAGCGACCTTTTAATTCATTTTCACAAGACAAGCAGCTTCCGATGGCTAAGGCAGATTTGAACATAATGACTAAATTATTAAAATCTGCTAATTTAATGAATATAAATAAATTTACATTATACTCACATTATGCTTACCGACTGAATTTTCATATTCAGTGCGGTACTGTTTACGGCAAATCTGACGGAATGCAGCAGCAAGTTTTCAAGGAAGATGCCGTCCATCATTAAGTATTTGCTATTTACGTGATGCGTCACTGAAGACCAAATTTTTTAATAGTATTTGCGTGAAAAGAACGTTCGCACTGTGTATTCACTACAATACGACATTGCAGTATTCATGAAGATTGCTTTTGTTTAAATATTTAATTTATTGCGGTATTATACGAATGTATTTTATTTATTGTCTTTGAGCAAAGTGCTATGTTTTGTAAAATCATTTTGTGCGATTTTATTCAGCAGCATTTTTGCTGTTCCATGTCTCTAGTTTATACTAATGCATCATCAATCAAGAATATTTCGTATATAATAGTCGTCTTCGATCCTGAACGCCATAACAAAGGGCAGCCATTCAGCATTTATCTCAAGAATCCAATTTTCAGCTAAGTCTTCCTGTTCTTGAGTCAGACGCTTCCCCTGGAATCGTGGATCCATTAAATTTGCAAAGAAATGACAAGGTTTTAATGTGTTAGTCATACGTATTTGTATTATATTTTCAATGCATGTTAAATCGGCATTCCCAAGCATGTCCAACCACAGTTCTACAGATTCTGCTAAATTGGTTGAGTCCGCTTGCATCTTTTCGAGTACGCGTCCAATTTCAGATAACTGTCTATACAGGTTTGTGGCTTCCCTGAGAATGGATAGATTTTGCAAAATTATTGAAATATTGACACGTACTTCATCTCCATTTTCAATGAGAATTTCAACGTATTTACTGTAATTCTCAGTAAATGTTCGTAAACATTCGTTGTATGAATTCCATCGGGTAGCATTTAGAATTTGGGGCATACAACCTTCCTTTTCGTTCAACCACCCATGTGGTTGATGATGATTTCGAAAGTACTTCTGAACTTCCACAATGTGTTTTGTTAATGAGGTTGGTATGATTTCCTCCTGCAACAAATTGATATAATGAGCCGAGCATCCATATGTGACAAGACGAGGATTATCTTTGGTCAACGATTCGCGCATTTTTACCATTTTTGGCTCGTTATCTGCACACACGGCAAATACTTCTTTTCCGTAACATTCCAAACACTTAATTATTGACTTTTGCATTACATCACAGCAATAATCGGCTGTCTTCTTGTGTGCCTCACAATCTTCAGCATTCAATAAAAAAGTTTTTTGTCCCGTGTGAATGCAAGTTGTCAAAATTGGGTCGTTTCTGATGCTGGACCAACCATCTTGAAGTAAAGTAATGCTGGACCATTTATTTGCAACAGCACTTTTTATTTCCTCTTCGACAGCATTTGCAGCTTTATCCAATAATGGGTCACCTATTTTTTTTCGATCCGGGCCCGAGTAACCTGGTCGTAATGCGTTCAGCATTTCAGCGTATCCTGGACTTGACGCAGCATTGAATGAAATATTGTTGCTAAAAAAGAATTTCACAATACAATAGTCCGGTTTTTCTTTTTGCACTTTGTTGTTTTCACGACGAATTCACCGAGTGACGACTGTCTCCTTTTGACCCCTTGATCTCCATTGACTAAAGACCCCGCTGTAGACGATGCTTGCACTGCTACTGAAGAATCAACTTGTGGACCTTTTTTTGCTGCACTTTTCGAGATGGCCTCTAATTCTTTCAATTTTAGCACTCATTTCAATGTCACAATACTTGCAAGTAACCCTGGTCGACTTTTCCGTTTCAAGTACGTCTCTCCACTCGGGAGCAGTTTTTCTTCCAGCGCCGAATGGTATCATGCAATTCAAAACACTCCTGTAGAGAACTATAAAAATACATCACTGCATTGTCACCGTGAATAATATAACTTATTGTATATAGATATATACAATAAAAAATCTTAGTACTTTTTTAAATTGAACAAAAATATTGTAGGAACAAAACATTTCATTTAATAATAAGTATTTCAACTTTATTTAAAACAATTGTGTAGATCAAATTGCAAATTATCATTATTGCTTGATATGGACACTGTTGTAAACACTGAACCAGAGGGAAAAATAGCTCATAGGTTTCCAAATGCCATTAAATGTACTTTAAAGACTAGTAACATAAAAAGATTTATTTCTCTACAAAATGTTCAAAGCAGTCTAATAGTGAATAAAGAAATCAGATATATCAAAGCGGTACAATTATGGGTCGTTAATAGTGATGGCGCAATTTTAGCCGATTGCAGTGAAATACTTATATTGTGAGAAGCAAAGTTATTAAAGTAGAGATTTCAAGCTTTAATCTTATCTAAATTAAAAGTGTTTCGGATAAAAATTTACGAAGCTTAGACCATTATAAAGTGTCCATTTATAAGGAATTTAACGTAAAATTGGCTGTATTCGGGGTAATATGAACCACTGTTTGAGTCAAATAAGTAATGTTTGATGATCGTAAAATTGTTGCACGGTAACGTGGGCACCACCTCAGCCAAAAATCCGTTAATAAAAATAATATGTAACAATATTTATTCGTTATTTTCTAAAACGTAGCGGGAAAAGGCCGAAAATGAGGTATTTATGAGGTTTGTCGCAACCCTAAATCCATTTTAAATACTGTTTAATTGGTTTCGAAGTTGTTCTTACATTGAAAACTTGTTGGCTTAGTGAAAAGTTTTTCACTAAGCCATTGACTTTTGTTTTATTCGATTCGATTATATTCGATATATATATATATATATATATATATATATATATATATATATATATATATATATTGTGACGTACCGGGTAGGCCGGCTTGTTCTCAGTAAATTTATTTGTAAGGGACAGGTGTTCTTTCTCGTGAATGGGCTCGGGGTTATTAATCAAACACCACTGTTCCGTGAACAAAATAAACTGAACTATTTATTAATTCTATACAAATCACTAATGATACAATATCTATGGTGGTCTCTACCCTTTTCTTTCGTATAACCCAGAATCACTGTTAGTCTCTCGATCTTATCGATCGAAGAAATATTTACCGTTACTTCTTCCCTTACGAGCGTCGGCGGCTTCGGGGACTCTCGGGTTGCCTCGCGCTCCTTCGCTGCCTGCCGGGGTCGTTTCACTTGTGACCAGCCGAGGTGAGGCGCTGCGCTTCCGAAGTACGTTCTCCTTTCCACTTCTCCGATCCACTCGACGCCTTTTGATCTGTGTTACTCCAAATAGCAGCTATCACTTTGGCAATATGTCCGATCGACTATTGATTGTTATCACGCACAAATTGTCCGTCAATTAATCTTTCTGCACTCGTTCGTTCGCGATACTAGTTTGCTTTTCGATCGCGGAGCAGCCCCAGATACGTCCTTCCTCGCCGGCGGCCAGCCAGACACTGACTCCTCGCGGCCTCGTTCCCACGGTCGGCCAACCGACGACACCTCGCCGCCCGTAACCGTTTTTCGTGGCTAGCGAGCGCCCTCTTGCAACCGTTCTGCCGCGTTCTTGCTTGATGTCTCGCCGTTTCTTTGGGTGGAAACGCGGTGCGTTTCAATATATATATATATATATATATATATATATATATATATATATAGAGAGAGAGAGAGAGAGAGAGAGAGAGAGAGAGAGAGAGATACATACATACATACATACATATATGTGTGTATATATATATATATATATATATATATATATATATATATATATATATATATATATATTGTGACATACCGATATGTCACGTTAAAATAAATTAACATTTATTTGGAGACAATATGGTGGAACATGCATTACGAAATATCACGAGAGCTAGAGCATAGCAACGACCGTGAATAAACAATGTAGTTTTTGTTTTTCTAAATGCATTAAGAGATGGGTTGATGCCGAAAGTAGAAACTTTGGGATTGGGCGGAGAAGTTTAGACGGTCAAATGTTATGAAAAAAATGAAGGTAGTTTAATACGAAGTCTTCGAGGGATGAATCATGCAGGAAGATTTCATTCTGCTCTGAAAGGCGCTTCTGAACTGATCGTAGATATTTTCATGTGGAAGCAATATTGAAGTATAAATAGGAACTTTGTCGGGAGTGGTAATCAAGTTCGGGACTATGTCATAGGACGTAATCGGGACTGGTAATTTTGATAGTTTGAGACCAGCTTGGATAGGGCAGAAGAGGATTTCGTTGGAACTTTGGACTACGGCAAGATCGCAAGATATTTCGACTGAGAAGTCTACGAGGGACATCAACGAAGAAAAGATAAGTTAACCGCGGTGTAAAATTGTAAATTGAAAGAGATCATGATCAAAGGCCTAACTTAAATTCATTAAATTGTTTGATAAAAAAGTTAAAATAAACTTTGTTAAATTTTGTTCTTTAGAAAAGAAAGTGAATTTTCATTTAGTCAATCCAAACAGAAATGAACTAGGAATAGAATCATTCCATTTCAGATTCCCAGCTGCGCTGTATAGTCGGCGGATCCTATAATCCATTACAGAGGTAATAAGGATTATAATTATATCGTGACCCATTGACCCAGCAAGCCGGACGCTAAGATCTTTAGCAGATACAAATGCAGAGGGAAATTTTGGTATATCTCAAAATGGCGCCTCAACGTGATGCATAATTTGTTATAATTTATAACAATTGGTGACACGGATAAAATTAGTCTTATAAATTATAATATAGTGATCCAAAGGGAATCTGAAATTTATGGATTGACATTTGAAATTAATTGTTAGTTAAAAAGGGTTATAATATAGTGATCCAAAGGGTTGGAGAATGTTAATGTAGATGATATGGCGTCTGCTAATACTAACCCCGAGGGAGAAATTTCGCGTGAAATTATTGAGATTGAACCACAAGAAAAGGAAATAATGGCTGCACCGTTAGAAAATATGGACCCTAATAATTTAATTCTTAAGATGTTAGCAGAAATGAACGCAAAACTTGAGCATAATAATACTAAATTAGATGGAATCACTTCAGATATGAATAATAAATTAGAGGGGATCACTTCAGATATGAATATTGAATTTGAAAAAAATAACGCTAAATTGGAAGGAATGTCATCGGAAATGTCATTAGAATTGAAGAATGTTCGTCAGGAAATACACGAGGAAATAGTGCAATTACGGGTGGATACATCGGCTGAATTTAACATTATTCATTGTAAAATTGAGTCTCTTAATAATCAAGTCGACCAAATGCAGAGGGAATTAAAAGAATCTGGCGACAAAATTAATTCCCAAGTTAATTATTTACAGGAAAACATTGTGACATCAGGACATTTACATGACCAACAATGCGAAAAGTTGACAATCGTCGAATCGCGTGTAGATAATTTAAATGCAATGACGCTTCAACATGGCGAAAAAAGTAAAAACATAGAATCTAAATTAGTTAATTCGGATTGTAAATTAGAAAAACGAATACCAGAAGGACTTAGAAACATTAAAATGGTGCAAGAATCTGAATCTGGGAAATATATGTCGGACATTAAGGACAAGATTGAACAGTTAGAAAACGAATTCATGATGCGTTCACAGGGAAATATACCAATGCATGCATCGGCGCTTGTAATACCAAGCCACCAAAAATTTCATGATGATGTGAGAGATACGCGAATAATTTATGACAATTTGAGGGAGGCAGCAGCCAAACGAAAGCTAAAACAGAAACGATGCTTTCGAGGCGAGTATAAGGAGGGTGATGAAGTGTTAATTAGAGTACCTCAAGTGTCGTCAGTGGATAAGAAGCTATTTTATAAATTTTTCCCGTTGTATAAAGGACCGTATCGAATTTGTAAAGTATTAAGCAAGAATGCCGCGATTTTGAATGATGAAAATGGACGGCAAATGGGAACATATAACTACAGGAACATGAAGCCGTATATGAGGGACGACACGCATGATTAAATATACTGGTCATAACAGAGATTTGTAAATAGTTGTAAATATTAGGTGTAATAGTTTTTCTTTGTTATTGTTTTGTCATTATGTGTATTTTGTCAGTTTGTGTAGGGAGTTTAATTTAAAGTGTATGTGTATTCAATGAAGTTAATGGGAGCAAATATTAGGCAGATACGGCTATTAGAATACCTGATGAAATGGTTATTGTTGGCACATTCCGAAAGGAAAATGTAAATAGTTTTAAGGCAGCAAGTAACAAGACCTAGTGCAGTGCAAAGTGTAAAGTGTTAATGTCGTTTAGTGTGAAGAAGCAAGAAGAAAGTGTTCAATTTTAGTCTTGTCATTTAGTTAGGTTGTAGCAAACCAAATGACGCTTGAGAGGGAAGCTGTGACATACCGATATGTCACGTTAAAATAAATTAACATTTATTTGGAGACAATATGGTGGAACATGCATTACGAAATATCACGAGAGCTAGAGCATAGCAACGACCGTGAATAAACAATGTAGTTTTTGTTTTTTCTAAATGCATTAAGAGATGGGTTGATGCCGAAAGTAGAAACTTTGGGATTGGGCGGAGAAGTTTAGACGGTCAAATGTTATGAAAAAAATGAAGGTAGTTTAATACGAAGTCTTCGAGGGATGAATCATGCAGGAAGATTTCATTCTGCTCTGAAAGGCGCTTCTGAACTGATCGTAGATATTTTCATGTGGAAGCAATATTGAAGTATAAATAGGAACTTTGTCGGAGTGGTAATCAAGTTCGGGACTATGTCATAGGACGTAATCGGACTGGTAATTTTGATAGTTTGAGACCAGCTTGATAGGCAGAAGAGGATTTCGTTGGAACTTTGGACTACGGCAAGATCGCAAGATATTTCGACTGAGAAGTCTACGAGGGACATCAACGAAGAAAAGATAAGTTAACCGCGGTGTAAAATTGTAAATTGAAAGAGATCATGATCAAAGGCCTAACTTAAATTCATTAAATTGTTTGATAAAAAAGTTAAAATAAACTTTGTTAAATTTTGTTCTTTAGAAAAGAAAGTGAATTTTCATTTAGTCAATCCAAACAGAAATGAACTAGGAATAGAATCATTCCATTTCAGATTCCCAGCTGCGCTGTATAGTCGGCGGATCCTATAATCCATTACAGAGGTAATAAGGATTATAATTATATCGTGACCCATTGACCCAGCAAGCCGGACGCTAAGATCTTTAGCAGATACAAATGCAGAGGGAAATTTTGGTATATCTCAATATATATTATAACACGCCCACCTACTACCTTCCAGCCGGTGGCGATGAAGCGTGAAACTATGAATGCTCGTGAAGCGAGCTTTGAATTCTCAGGAAGCAGGATCTTTCGCGTATGAGAAAGGTCTGAACCCTTGACACAATGAATTATATAAAATTCTGGTAAAATGAGCATATATTCAGTAAAACAAATTACACAGTGGCACAAATATACAATAAGTATGTACTTTACGTAGATGGTCACTGCAAAGAAATCAGAAACAAAAAGAACAAAATAACACAACCATAAGAGAATGTATAGGCGTCACCTTGACTGCCTGATTACTTCAATACGCACTATTTACAATACTTTTGCTTTGACCTCCTTCTCAATTACTTCGTGTACCTCATTTAACTTTTGTTAATCTAAAATTTTCTCCGTGCACGGCCCTTTAAGTGATTCTCTACAATTATTCTTTATAGACTTCACAGAGGTCAGCCTTGAGCTGCGCATTTATTACAACGCTGTTAACTCTAGCACAAGAATAAACGTGACACACACGTTACTAAATCGTACCCTTTACAAAATTATAGCAACTGATTATTCCTGACATCATACAATGGAAACAATACTTTCAATAAGATTACTTTTACATTACACGAACAATTATAATTTACTTTAGAAAAGTTGTACAAGGTATGGCATTCAACGAATTTACTGGTGCGTACAGCGAATGAAATCAAAACTGCCGCTCGTACGTTCGAAATATTTTCCCAGTAATTATTTGGAACTTTCACCTATTTAGGACGCAACGCCTGGTGTTTAAAGCTACACAGTTTCCCAACATATTGTCGCATAGAAGTTGCCAGTTCTTTACCTCGACATTTCCTTCCCGCTCGCCGTCAGTTAACCTTGGGGTGTTCGGTCGCTCGCAGTCCTCGCCACGTCACTCGACTGGTCCGATGTCCCGCGGTCACACCTCTTCTTTCGCTCGATCTCAGGATGGGCGCCACACGTCCAAATTCCAAACCTTTCTCTCGTCCTCGGGCTCGTACCATCGACGGATTGGTCCGTCTTTCTCGCCTACGCTTGAGTGTTGGAGTCGTCCTTCTGCCGCCTGCCGCGTACCCGTTGCTCGCGCTTCCAGTTTTAAATAACTAACGTGCTTGAATTGACTACTTCTAGCACTCGGCCGACATACCACACTTTGAGCGTGCGTGGTCGTGGCGTACAAAATTAAATACTGGATTTCGTTCAGAGTCCTTCTGCGCGAATTTACTTCGATGATGAAACTATTTCAAGTTCGAGCAGTCACAACGCTTGCTTACTCGCGTAATGTTAGTGCAAATGCTGTACATGCACTTTGCTTCTGAATTCTATCACTTATCACCGCGTTTCTTAAATCAGTTTTACTAAAGCAAGTAAAATTATACTCCTGCACTAACCGATTACTACCGCTGAAGAATTTAGTTGAGTCGCCGTCGCTGTCGAAATCGTAAGAGAGCTCTACTGAAGAGCGTCACGGTATTTATGCAACTCCGCCTGGGGAAAAATTTCTGGAGGGGTGAATTTTCTCCTCCTTCGCGCCCTCTCGAGAAAATATTATCCGCTAACTTTGGACATCGGAGTGCGAAACCTGCGGGTAGATGTCGCCTTCTCGGACCATCGCTCCGCCGCGTACCCTATTTCTCAGTTCTCTGGTCTTTTCTAGTGGCTTATGGTGGCGTTACGGGTTCGTATAACCCCGTGACGTCACAATATATATTATATATATATATATATATATATATGTGTGTGTGTGTGTGTGTGTGTGTGTGTGTGTGTGTGTGTGTGTGTATACACACTATAATATAAACGTATTATTTTCATTATTCTGCGTTGGTACTTCTCTGAAGGGGTAGTGAAGCAAAATGATATGCATGTTCTAATAACGAACGTTTTAAAGTGGAACATCCATTGGATTCTAATTGCAAACCAGGCAATTAAAGTTTTGCATGCAATGGCATATTTTAAATTTATTGCTGGGATCTATTTAATACACTATAAGTCTTCTATTGGATCACATTTATAAAATATGTTCCCCTTCAAAACATCCCACACAGGGTAATTAAAATACTCATTGGAAATCGATATATGCCATGCAAGAAAAATATGTATGCTCTAAATTTACTATCACTTTAAGAAGGAAGAATCCAAGAGAATTCATTATAAATCGGCCCGACGAACAGCTCTGCGATTGTGAAAAAAATTCTTCAAATTGTGAAGGTGCTCCACATGAGCCCCTAGGGCATTTTCAAAATTTTGTCACAAACGTGTCCAATTTTTACATTCTCGCTACGGAGTAGAGAGACACTGTAACGAAAAAATTGATAAATCCAGTTGATATATTTAGGGGAAAATCCTCTAACACGTGGCGTAGTCAGAATCCATGTATTGTGGGTTCTTGATAAAGAAAAATTGATTGACGGCAAAACGTCTGTCCGTCTGTGAACAACGCTAGCGGCTAAACTGTTCAACCGATTTTCTCGAATATTGATATATCCCAATTGATCTGGCTAATGTCGTGGCCCCTTGAATTTGAAACCAGCATTGCAAGTTTTGGGGTACTTTACATGGAGACCCCGAGACATTTGACAAATTTTCAAAAAATGGCTCCATCATTTTTTATTAAATTTTGTTGTTGGATAGTGTCGAGGACGTTTAAGTAAATGGTGTAGGTCTCTTGTTCGTTGAAAACCCTGATTTGTTTCGAAAATTGCAAAAAAGTTAAAAATTTTTCAACTTTCAACAACTACAATATTAACGATAGAGATTTTTTCCGTTAATGAAATCTGTTCCTTAAACATACATTTTGAAATAAAATCGTGCACAATTTTTCGAAAATTTGAGTACTTTTCGCGTAATTTTGGGTAAAAATAAAGGCGAGAAAGTACGTGCTGTTTTAGCACCACTAGAGTTCTTAAATTTCTAAGAATATACTGAAATATACCTTACTTACATATTTATATATGGCACATATAAATACATATTTAAATATACATATAATACATATTTATACATGGCATAAGTCCGATTTCCACTATTAACCATGAATTTTCGATAAATGCAAAAGGTTTTCTTTTTTGAACCGCCTCTTACGTATAAATGATTGAAGATAGAGATTTTTCTTCAAGTGAAATTTGTTCTCCACAATTAGTCATTTAATTAATGTGATGTACATTTTTCTATGAAAATATTATTAGTTTTCGAACATTTTTGACAAAGTATGAGCAATATCAAAAAGATTTTTTCAAAAACGTTTTTTATTACCTCTTTTATAAGGATAGTACTAAATGCGCTGAAAACATGACATGAAAGAATTGTTTCAATTTTTAAAAATTACACAAACAAATTTTGTTAATATCTCTCTGCCTTACAATTAACTGTATGGATATATTTCAATTTTTTGATAGGTTTGTTAATTAGAAGTAAAAATGTATTAACTTTTAGTATGTGGGATATAAAATGACGTATTTTCCCAAACGTTCCAACAAAATTTTCTCAAAAACGCCTGCAATAATTTCCTAGAAATCTCCATACTGGAAAAGGAATTTCATTTTCGAATTCCTGACTTGGACCAAGATATTTGGGGCCCCAAAAAATAAAAATACTGAAAAATGAAGGTGTTTTTCATCAAACACAGTATAAATAATATCGATTGTACAGAAACGAAAAGTACACCTTCGAGTTTATTTAAATGTTCTGTAAATATTTTGTCTTATTACATTTTGTCAAAAGTCTGTAAATATAAACGAAAATCAGCATTTTAGCCTCTTTTCCCACTTAAGATTCGGCAGGTTGTCTGCGAAAAAATTTGTTACAATGACAAAAAGTTGGACTAGCATTGTGTTTATTTTGACGGGATCAAATACATTAAAATGGCAGTCATTGAATATTAAGTTGTATTTATTTATTTATTTATTTATTTAACAGGCATCACATTGTTTTACAACTTCCTGTGGTTCATAAATCTCTTACAATTGCTTTATTTTAATTTTCTTCTTCTAAGTAAAATCCCTATTTACACAGTCTGTCTTGCGTTTTCATAATTTCAAGAAATAAAATTCTCTTTTTTTTATCTTGTGTCAAAATAATGTTTTTAAACCCTTGAGCTAGTGCAACCTTTTTGCTAGTTATGAAATAAAACAAGTTCTTTCTATTAAAATATTATATAATTACTTAATTTTCATTTACACACATTTGTTTTTAAATTAACAGTAAGGTAAATGAGCTATTTTTAATAAACTACACTCTCTGTTGAAACGATTCCATTAATCTCTTAAGTGTTAGAGTAGCTGATATTTGAAATGATACATATGAAACAAATTATACAATTTGGTAAGACACCTCGTTTTAGAAATTAGTTCTTCAAATGATAACATGTACAAGTTTTTGAAAACGCGAATAGTTTTTGCGTAATTTTTGCATGAAGTAATGGCAAGTTTGTTTTTTTGTTTTTTTTTTTTTTTTCAAAAACAGCTCCATTTTTTTTTAATTTCTTCAGAAACAGATCTTTCCATTCGAGCACACTTCATAAATGAGGAAGGATTTTTTTTGTCGAATTCCCTGAATTTGCGAAAATGGCAAAAGTTAGAAATAATGCGCAAACGTATGTGCTGTTGAAGTATCACATTTCTACTCTATTAGAGGATCGAAAATTGAGAAAATGGGAATAAATGTCTTTTTGAAGTGGATGTGGAAAGCGTTCATGATAAAAGAAATTAAGAAATTAGAATCAGAAAGTCTACGCCATTCTTTAGCACCACAAGTTACGCATTATTTGTATTGCTGTTTCAAGTTATTTTCCTTAAATAAATTTATTTTTCTTATGTATATGTTTTAGCAGCTCTGAATTAAAATGAGACCCAGGAGGCCTTCCGCTCTTTAGACATTTTTTATATATGAACACTCTGGCTGAATTAACATGTACTTTGAGCGGGAGGCGTATTTTTTATCGGCCAGACTTGCTGAACTAGAGTCATTTCGATTAACGTTTATTGCAGCCACTTAAAGGACGTACCGCAACTGCCTAACAAGCGCTAAATTTCCTAAATTGACTATCGCTGTATTTTCAGAACCAAATTAAGACGTGATAAAGTCAAGCTCAAGGGTAATAGTCAGAAGAACTTGAATTTATTAACTTACTGGTTTAATGCATAACGTCCCTCTTTTTAGCAGGGAAGATGCTATTATTCGTACATGTGGATGCTTTTGTAAATGCGTTTATTAGCTTTTGTTTCAAATGTTGTATGCATCCTTTTGTATTTGATTTAAATAGAAAAATCATTAATCGATTTTATTTCTCGCGTTTCCATAATTTCCACAAACGATGTAGTTTTTCTATATCAAGATTGTAAATTTGCAGGTTTAGAGTTAATTGGGTCATCATTTTCCAAACGCATTTCTCTTCCAAAAAGTGCCCTACAAAATTTTGAATTCTTCGTGGAAACGTGGAAAATCTAAAAGTGCAATATCAAGAGAATAAGTTATTTTATGTCTTTTTTTTTCACAAATAGCCTACAACCAAAAATGATCCCTCTTAACACTCTCCTCTTGTAATATTTGCAGGATTCAGGGAAGTTATTTAATACTGCAACAGCAGCAATTGAATAAGTCTTTTTGATCGTTACTCTCACTTTGGCAAAGTAAGCGCCGCCTTAACTGGCTTTTTCCGTTGACACAGATGCCATAACTGTAATTGCGTTTTCGGAACACCTCCAGTGGCATATTTTCATGTTTTTGGATAGACAGCAGCTTCAAAAAGACCTTAATGAGAGGGATGCCCAGCTTCATATGCTAGATGTCGATCAAACAACACGTTTTCTCGTCACTTGTGACAATTGAAGATCTTACTTTCAAAGTGAGTATCTTCATTTCCGCTTGTTTTCTAGTTTTGCGCATCAATATGTTCTAAATATGCTCCTCCATAATGTTGACAAAATTGTGTTAAAAAACTAGGTTTCTTCCATGTCAAACGGCATGCGCAAATCATCGAATTATATCTTGAAAAATAAGTCTGAATGTTAATACTAGTATAATATCTCCTTAAAACTACAACAAAGGCATCAGGCCAGCTAATTGGTTCATTCAGTTAGCGTCGAATTTTGTTGGCATTTTTTGTACGATTTCTTCAGCCGAAGCATATAATCATCTACACCCCGAAGAGGTAAATCGTGACACTGGCACCCTCGTGATCTCTTCAAAGCGTCAGAACGCGAAACATGCCGAAAGACAAGATACATACGACAAGCATATGCCCAGGTTGTCCACGGCATCACCGAAATCGTTCAGCCGATTTTCTCCAAAACTCATACTTCCTAAATTGATCTTGCTGATGTCATCGTCCCTTGAATTTGAAACAGATATTTCTGTGGGGGTGAACTTTACATGAAGCATGTACTTTACATGAAACTCCTCAAAAATTTTCAAACAAATGGGTCTAAACTCTTTTAATTATATTTTTATTAATTAAATTTTCTTGTTAGATAGCGTAAAGGATACTTAAGAGAATGGTGGAAGTCTCATGTTCGTTGAAATCCTAGATTTTTTAAAAATCGAAAGAATGCAATTTTTTAGAGACTTCCTTCAACTATAATAATAAAAATAGAGATTTTTTTCGTAAAGAAATCTGTTCCTTAAAGGCAGATCATCAAATAAGTTCCTGTTGAATTTTTCGAAAATATGAGAATTTTCACGTCATTTTGGGCGAAATATAGGCTTTTTTTAATTAACAATTTTTTAGTCAAAACCACTCCAACTTTTCTTTGAATTTTCTCCCCTTATGTATTAAGGGATGGTAAAAAATATTGGCTAGTCCTATTTCCGGCACTTTCTGTTTTTTCGAAACTACAAAATTGAAGATAGATTTTTGCCTGAAACAAGGTCTGTTGTAAAAAAATCAGCTCTTTAAAAAAGACAATGTACAAATCTTTGAAAAAGCTTGTAGTTTTCGTGTAATTTGAAAGGATTGGCGCAAGTCTCATTTTCCTTGAACTCTTCGTATTTTCGAAAATTGCAAAAAATTAACATTTTTTTAAACTACAAATAAATGAGAGTAATTTTTGTTTTAAACAAAATCCGTTCTCAAATATTAGCTCATTAAAAATGTCATGTGCATTTGTTTGAAAAAAACTAGTTGTTTTCCCGAAATTTATGCTTATTGATGTCCAACCAACTAATGGCCTCGAGAAAAATTCACCAAGAAAAGAAATGGATCAAAAAGATAATAAAAAAAATAATTTAATTATAATTTACTATTGAAAATCCCAATATTAATTCGATATTCCCTGTTCTACACCTTTTATTCTTCATGTATTGATGTATTTCAAGCAATCCGCAAACCTTAATTGAAATTAAACCAATTTTGTATTCTTTCTTAAAAATACGATTTAAATACAATGTGAAAGAAAAATTAAAAAATTGAGTACCATCATTTTGTAAATATACTTTTATTACGATAATTTTATTTTATCGCCGTACGCTGCATTGGGCAACAATGCAGCGATGAATATTTGAGGAGTTCATTGTTGACCGGCGACACGAAAGGAAAGATAAGGCGGTTTTGTTACAATGTTTTCTGCGTTCAATAAAATGGTATATTCAACTTTGTTAGTGTCTGAGAGAATGTATATACAGATATGCATAAGGTAATGATATCGACGTTTCGAATGCATTCATAATGCGATATATTGGATGACCATTAGTTCTGAATGTTCAATTTATGGTACGATGATATGATTGTCAGCGACAGACAAGGAAAGAAAGGCATTTTTATCAGAAGTTTCGCTTTATTTCCAAACTAGTATTAAAAATTATCATCAAAGAAGCATGATCACCTTCGACGCTGCTGTGACTATCTGGGAGGTCTTAAGGTTGAAATTCAGATGGTAGCGGGGTTTCGACCGGATGTTGTACGTTAACAAACAGACGGCGCGCGATGTTTTCTTCCTTTTTCTTGTCCTAACCTCGTCTTTACTGAAACATACACTTACTTGCACTACACTACCACACATTTCGGGAGAGCAGTCGCGGGCTCAGAGCGTGTCCCGAGGGGGAGATACCTGGAGAAGGCAAGCTGGCTTCGGCGCTTAACTCACCACCAAGGAGAGAGACACCGTTACTTCCCAAGAGGAAACTTTCACTAATTAACGGAATAACATGAATCAATCCACTTAACAATTTTTCGCCTTGTTTCGTGACCGTAGGTGGTGCGGTGTGGGTGGTTCGATGTTGTCTAAAGAGCAAGGTTGACTCATTTTTAGCGGCGGAAGTAAATTTTTTAAAAATTATTCTGTCTTCTCCGCTGTCGGATGCACAATCTGGGTTAGGGTGAATTTTACCAAAGCGCTTCCCAGTAACTCGTTTTGCGATTTGTATTTTTAGCTTCCAGCAATTAAACTACGCAAACTGCTATCGGGCATGCGAGTTAATAGAGTGCGTCCCGTGCGGCTGTCAGCTGACGCTGCTGGAGTTCGCGGAGGTGCTGCTGGAGGCCGGGCGGCGGTGCGCGGGGCTGGCGCGCTGTCGGCGGCTGCTGGACGAGCGCGTGGCGGAGGCGCGCCCGGCCAAGGCGCGGGGGGGAGCCGGCGCCTGCTCCCAAAGGACGGGCAGGTGTCTTCATCCTCTCTGAGTGGGAGGTTTTAGGGTTCCGGTCTCGACGGAGGCAGGATTTTTGATACACACTACATAACAAGGTAGAATTCAGCCGCGGTCTGACCGGGAGCGGTAGCTCGGTGCATCAACTGATGTCACCGCAGCGCCTCTGACCGGGAGGTCCTAGGTTCCCACTCCCCACGGCGGGAGGATTTTCGACACTAGCTTTCCAGGTAGGTCGAATTCAGTCGCTGTCTGGAGGAGAATTCGGCTGTTCGGATCGGTAGTTTTCCGCAGTTTCTCCGATCAACACCAGACGAATGCTGGAGCAGTACCCTATCAAACGGGCCACGGACCGCGCGCGATCTGTCCTTCCTCTTCCTTACACATACAATTCCTTATCCTCTCCCCTTACACATACACACACTTACATTAACATACACTACACTACCACATACTCCGAGAGATCCGTCGGGAGCTTAGAGTTTGTCCCGGCTGGGGCAGTGTCCCGCTGGTGGGAGAGTCCTCGTTAGGGGGAAACCCCACTAGCCGACGGTAGGTCGGCGCCGGATCTCGCCATCCGGCGAGGGAAGATCACCGCCATCTCCCGAGAAAAAATAACATGCCCTACACAAACGGGACTAATGACCAAAGCTGTTGACGCGCCCGGAAACACGAAAAAATCAATCAATCATTCAATCAGCCGCGGTCTGGAGGAGAATTCTAGCGTCCGGATGCACTGATCGGTTCCCGGGCGAAAAAATAATTTACTATTTGGAACCACTTTTGCAGATTTATGTCATAGTATATTGCAGAGTCGTTAGAAACAATGCAAGAAACTTTGTGTTGTTGTAGCACCATTACTTTGTTTCTTTTTTCATTTGAAACGCACCACCAATTCTTCCTTTCTGCTCTATCCTTATGTGGTCGCAGCTCGCTTTGCTTGATCCATCGAACATACGCCGCCTTTGGAAAAAAGTCGGTGTTCGTACTGCACGTTGAGACTTTAACACTATTCTGTTTACTGCTCTCTTGTTTCTCGTTTAGTCTCTCCACGTGTTCATTACGTTGGAAAACTATTCCACACGACGGAAATTCCTTTTGAGATTCGAACCGCTGTTTGCTGTGTGATGCTCAATGCTTGAAGCTATCTATGCCTATGACGTAAACCTCCATCGAATCACTCCATACTGTGTCTCTCGTCATTGCGATGGGTGATTCAGTTCAGGCGTTGTTTTATAATTCCTCAAACCTGTTACCCTGGACTCTGACTTCTTCTGGAGCTCACTCACATTCGTTCTCCAAGCCGACAAGTCGCATTGTGTTTCGCCGACTCATCTTGAGAATTCTCCTGGACAGAGACCCTAATTTGATGGGCTAAGCAATCCTTTTTCAAAACCTGGCCAGCCGTGTTCAAGTCCCACCCCAATAGAGACCCGGCCCGTCCTCCTTTCCACATGCATCACCGCCGTACATCACCGTCCGTTCTCGTCCCGAACTGCCCCAAGTCTCTGTCAGACCTCCGTCGAAGCGGCCCAATTCGATCGGTGCCACGCCCCCAACCACAAGCTTCGTCCCACTGCGACGCGTTCTCCTTTCCTTTCCTTTCCCGCCTCGCCTCAGCCTCCGCCTCGCGCGGTCGATGGCGGCGCGCGCTCGCCGACCGACACGGCCGCGGCGGCGGCGGCGGCCGGGCGGCGGCGGCGGCCGGGGGCAGTCGCGCGAGCGGCGGCAGCGGGCGCTCGCCATGATCCCCATGCTGCGTCGCGGGGCGGCCTACGACCGCATGAGCGCCAGCGCCCCGGCGGACTGGCTGCGCTGCTCGCACGCGGACGGGTGGTGAGTTCAAACGCAAGCCGGCTCTTTCGGACTGTCACAGTGTGCCACTCGAGCCCTGACTTCAACACAATGTATCTTCAAGTTTATTGAGAGAGCATGTGTTTCACTGGGATAATTAGAATTTTTTCTCCAACTCAACAATGGCACTGTTTGCACATTTTATCTAATATTGTGCTCGACACTTTTGCATTTTTTATATGCTTTTGCATAACTAAAGAGTTGTTCTAAATAGATATATGTGTACTCTGAAATATATTATCTTCAAATGACCGTAATTTTGATTTTCAAGTTTTTTTATTGCGCGAGCTAAATAAGTATTACTTTGGAAATTGTTCGTTCAGTTCTTCAATCATCGACATTTGCAGAATTATTCAAAAGTTATGATGTGTGAAAGTAATCTACAGATTTTACGAAAAATGTTTCTTCATTAATTAGAACCTGAATTTCAATCGCTAAACATAACAGATCGACGTTTACGTTAGTTGTAAAAAATACAGACGTTTAAATTATTTCAGACCAATTATCATTGAATTAACAGCTCTCTGTGGTATGCTTTTGGTTAGAAATATAAATCATCTAGAGTAACACCAAACTTGTAAAAATTATTCACAAGTTCGTGAAAATAATTCCCACAAAACTCTTCAAATCGGCAAACTAATCCCCGTTAGTGTTGAGCACAGAATACCCAACATCAATGTATTCTTTCTTATCGTCAGCGCACCAGACTGCTGACACAATTTCCGCCTTGAAGACGGCCTTTGACTCGGTGAGGATACAAAGCAAGTAGGAATGAATCTGTGAGAAGAGAACGCTGTGATGTGCCAGTCTAAAACACAAATTGTTTCGGACGGAATATAATAGAGCAAAATATTTTTAATATAAGTCTGAAAGACGCAAAAATATGCATATTCGAGGTTTTAATAATACTCGGATCCTCTTCGGAATGAGAAAAATTCAAAATGTGAAGACGCAAATGCCTGATCTCCATTGTTTCTCTAACAGCACGTGGAAAGGAGGGTTATATTTTCCATTGCGCACATTGAAGTTTTCCCCACACTCATAAATATTTCTTCGAAACAACGGTATGCGATGATAATATCACTGCGTAGCTAATTAAAAAACAACATGTTAACTTTAATAAGGTAAGGAATTCAAATAACTAAGAGAAATGTATTTAATTAAAAGAAGTGTTGTCTAATTTCGTTCGAAGGGTGTTGCAACGAACCTATTCCAGCCCCAATAACCTAATGAAGGGAACAAAATCATCCGCATGAGTAAAGCAACTACCTCTAGTGTTCTGTCGCAAACGAAGGTCTTTGAGAAAAGACGAGTTTTCCATTCTTTAATCGAATGATGATTCTGGGGCACAGATTTTTTCATCACAGTCGCATACCAATGGAGGGGTATAACGATGGAGAGCATTTAGGAGTTTGTTTGTTTTTGTCATTTATTTCCTACCCGTTCGGCCCTCCAGGCCTTTCGGGAGTTATTATATACAAAATCTGCATTACATGAAAAACATAAGTCTCCTTCAGTACATCAGGGCACAAGTACACTTACTTGAGCGTATGTTTTTGATCTATTTACAGGGTTCGATTTACATTTAATACCAGAATATAACATTGAGAAAATATCACACTTGTGAGTAATACATATATACAGTTTTTACAATCATGTATAATGTTTACAATCATATCACCGGCAATTCATGGTGGCTTTAAGCGATCTTTTGGAAAGCGTGATAATATCCTGAATGGTGCGTAAGCTGTACGGCCAAGGTTGAAAGTTCTTTTGCTGCGACAAGCTTCAAATCTTAAATAAACATTTTCTTAAATAAAAATTTCGAGCATTCTAGTTTTTCTTTCACTTTTGTTTAGGTAAGGAGTTACTGTTTCGTCGTTTACAACTTAAACGTTCGTAAATACAAGTGAAAGTTTCGCCTTTCAACGTAATTCGACACCATCGCCATGCAAACTCGCACGTGGGAACTCTGACATTCTCTTACAACCAGGTCTGACCTTACCAGTAATTATTCAGTGTAATAATTACACAGTAAGGGAGGATTACTCCAGAAATAAAGCACATTAATGGAGGATTACTCCCCAGTGCAAAGCGTTCAACGCCCCTTAAGGGGCTTGGAGACGCGTTGCGTCAAGTTGTAGACGCAACGCATTAAAAAAAACAATATTTCTTAGTATCTATGTATGTAGAGAATATTTGTGCAATCAGTGGCTCCTAGTGAATGTTAAACTACCTCCTTTAAAAAAAGTAGGACATAGTTTGTGTGCACGCGGAAAGGACCACAAGAACAGAAAATGTTCCTCAGCTCACAAACTCAAAATATTTTACCAAAAAAATTGCAGGAAATACATGTAATATATTGTTAAATACATGTAGCTAAACAAAATTTTCTTTTGACTGCGATTTATTCTGAGGACGGGTGTTGACACACATACATACACACGCGCACAGGACCGGCCCTGGCACGCGACTGCGCGGGGGCGGGAGGGCGCTCGCTGGAGCAGGGAACGCACCCGCGACGGCGGGGGCGGGCCGACCTCTGCGCATGCGCGCCAATCACCGGCACGCTGCTCGGAGCCTGACCTCCGCAGACATACTGATTCAGATCGATGCGTGATATTCCCCTCGGGCTGCAACAGCTCCCTCATTCAGTACTATTGGTGCTACACCAGCTCAGATTCGTATTCAGCGCGTCAAAATACATATAGAAACATATGTCAAGTCTTATTTTAATAGTCGAATCCGATCGCTGTCTGGAGGAGAATTCTAGTCGCCAGCTGCTTACATTAATCTTATTTTTAATTCCGATAGTAATTGAACTTGCTGGTTCAAGCATATTTTCATTTAATAAAAAAGGTGAATTCATTTATTTATGGTTTACTAGTTCATTGCTGTGTGCTCAATTGATATGAAATTTACAATTTTGTAATGTTCCCGTGAATATATAATTGCCACCAGTCACTCACTGTAACGTATCACCTTTTTTAAAAGACATATTATGTGCTTCTTGAGTAGCAGTACTACTCGTAGTAACAAGATGTATAAGGCACATCGGCTAATATCCTCGAAATGTTATTTTTTAGTGTTATAACATATTCTAAATTCGGCTGATCGGGAGAATAGCTACCCCCCTATGTCAAGGCTACATTAAGTCACATACGTTTCTAAGCAATTGTTTTTTTTCTTTCGTTTGTTTGATTTAATGAAAGTCATTTGGTTTATGCATTCTTCTCCACATATATTGATAAAGGTAAGTTTGAAATGAGTCTTTAATTGCATTTCTAGTGAATTCAATTGCATTGGTGAGAATGAGTGAAATTTTAAATGGTATTTTTTTCTGTGAGTTATGTATGAAAGGAAAATTAGAAATTATTAAGTGGTGTATGAATGTTGGAATTATTGCAAGTAGACATGAATGTTCGAAGTGTGGAAGAGAAATGAAATTATCAAAAAATGAAAATAATGAGCACACCAATACAATCGAAAGCACTTGGAGTGCAATGAAGCGCCAATTGCCTCGGCATGGCGTCAAAGACCAATTTCAGATTTATCTTTTTGAATATATGTGGAGAAAAAAACATGTTAAAAAAGTATTAGTGACATTATGTGGAAATTCTTAACATCTATAGTATCAATTTACGAAACTTCACAAAAAGACTAGACGTGAGTACAATATTTTTTACTTACACTTTTTAAAATTTTCTTAGTAGGAAATGACATGTTTTAATGTCTATTTATTTACTATTCCCTCTAAAAGAAATTTTCTTAAAAGTGAGCGTTCCCTCTAAAATAAATTCTCTTAAACGTGAGGGAGGTATATACAACAACGTGAGCGCCGGAGCGACAGCGGAGACGCGAACCAGGTCTCGAGAGCGAGGGCCGGAAGGCCCTCGCGAACGTAGCACGTTGTATCCGTCGGGTAGCGACGTGCGCTAGCACGTCGCGGACCACTTGGTGAAAAAAATGCGTTGGTTAAAGAATTGTGTAAGTTATAAAATTAAATTTGTAGCGTAAAAAGTACGAATAATCAGTTCACTTAATGAGAGTACGTTGCTACGGAGATTTATACGTACAGGGGGCTTTGGAGCAGGGAGGTAGCTATTCTCCCGATCTACCCTAAATTCCTTTTGTCAATAGAAGCAAATAACCTCAAAGTAGCGTTTCATCAACGCAATTTACACTGTTATTCACACTGTTATAGAACTCTCAAATACATCGTAAATATTTTCATATATTTTTTGAAATTTTACTGAAAACCACTGTCTGTAGTTTTGTTAGCTTTAGCGAGAATTTCCGCAAGAACTTTTTTCATTTTGTACGAATAAATCAGTCCAATAACACGTATGCAATAGTAAAGAGATATACACTCTGTTTTGTTTATCTGACGTTATTTTGACAAATGACGATTACAATGCATCGTTTCACTTTAGACGCAAGAAAAATTATAAAATGTTTCGAACTCTCGTTTAATTCAGCAACGAACTAGTAATCCATGATGTTTTGTATGCACCACGGGCGTAACTAGATGTTTTTGCTCCTCAGACGACTTCCAAACCCGAGGGCCAGAGGCCTCTGCCCCTCGGGTTTGGAAATCGCCTGAGGGGCAAAAAACATTTACTAAACGCCCTTGATACATACATAACTATTAACGACAAAAATTAATATTGGTATTCAATATAACGTTTACTATCTTTAATAGTAAAGATAATCATTTAATATCTCACATGCGTACGTTATAAAATAATAAATTATCTAATAAAACTTTATTAATATTTAAATGAAACAGAAAGAGATACGGCGCACCTATCAACAATTGACAAAGAAGACAAAGATAAAGCACTGCAAAGAGTTACGGACGGCACAAATGAAACAATAGCAAAATACGATCAACTCTAGAAATGGGAAAAAGTTTTTTTGGAAGAACTGCACAAAGCCCTACGACAACTGAAACAAAGAAAAGCTCCAAGGGTTGATGGAATAAATCTGAACTTACTAATTGTGGTGGACTTCTGAAAATAAGGCTTTTATATCTGATTAATAAATGTTGGAAAATCCTAGAAGTACGAACGTCTTCGGTAATAGCGGATGATATCACTGTTTAAAATGGAGAAAGAAATTTGTGTGAGAATTACCAAAGAATAAGCTTCCTTTATTACCTATAAACTATATGCAATAATTATCAGCAACAGGTAAAAGAAAATTGCCGAAATTTTATTACTGGATGAACAAAATGGTTTCAGAAAGAGAAGATCTTAGAAGAACGTAACAAAACTTATACAGCTAATGGGGAAAAGTGGAAAGTTTAACCTGGAAACCTATGTTTTATAAATTACGAAAAGACCTTTGATCAACTCAATAGAAGTATACTTGGAATTTCATTGAGAAACGAGGACACCCCTTGCATCTAATCAATGAAATCAAACATTTCTATAAAAATACACAAGTAGTAATCAATATCAACTTGTGTATTTTATAGGAATTACAATCCAAATAAAAATATATATATATATATATATATATATATATAAATGTGTGTATGTGTGTGTATGTATGTGTATGTGTATGTGTGTGTGTGTGTGTGTGACTGAATGTGCGTTCCAAAAAATAAGCAAAGTTCGCTATGGCATGTAGAAAGACATAAAAATAACACAATAGTAAAATAACTCGGCTATAAACCAAATGGAAAAATAAGAAAAATGAAAAATAAATTAATTTTAAATTCAGCCTGAAAGCAAAATTATTTCAAAGAAGACGTAAAGCAATAGGATCTGCAGCCACTTCCCTCGATAAATATCCTGGAAGCGCCACTGTACAAACATAGTGCCTGAAAACAAATGATAATACCGTACGCATGTCGGGGATCGAAGAAGATAACCTTTAGCCAATGACCATGTAATGAGAAAGTTCACAAAACAAAGTTTCACTTATGACATTCGCCGTTGAATGATAGGCAACTTATAATGTATTGGTGTTCGCTGGGAACCCGAAATACCTTTGCGTCAGTACGTGGCTTGACCATCACCTGTGAATGATATTGGAAGAGGTGGCTCAGGGCATCAACTGATGTCACTACAATGCCTCTACAATACAGGTCCTATAGTTCGAATCCAGACGGTGGCAGGCTACAGTAACACATCTAACACAAGCTAGATAGGTCGAATTCGCTCGCTGTCTGGAGAAGAATTCTAGTCGCTGACAGCTATGATATGTAGTTTTTCACGGTGTCTTCGATCAATGCCGGGCGACTACCAGAGCAGTACCCTAACAAACGGGCCACAGATCTCGCGCAATCTTTTCTTCCTCTTCCTTGTCCTATCCTCACCCCTTACACACAATTACACTAACATGCACTGCACTACCACACATGCCGGAAGATCGGTCGGGACCATAGAGCTTGTCCTCGCAGGGGCGGTGCCCCGTTGGTGGGAGATACCTAATTGGGAAAATCCCACAAACCGACGTGTACGTCGCCAATGGATCTCACCATCTATCGGAAGAAAATCACCGCCATGTCTCGTGAAGAAAATGCACAGTGATTAATAACATTGGCAGTTGTGCGCCCGAAAGCACTAATCAATCCATCAATCAAAACAAATGCGTGAGCAAATGTCACATTTGTAACTTCGTAATGTGAAATTTCCCATGCCAAGTTCCCTGAGAAAAAGGTAACATCTTCACTTCGTGTTCTAGAAGTTTGTAATACTTATTCTTTGAAACTTTCTTTGCAAGACATTTTAGCCTACTAAACACTCATTATAGATGCTTAAATAAAACTCTATGAAACTCAATTAGGCAATCTAAATTAATCTGAAAATATCGTAATTTTGTATACATTTTAGTTTACTTCAAAATTTAAACTGAAATTCAGGATTAGAGAACGGCTAGTGAAAATATTAAACAGCCCACAATGAAAACGAAAATAAAAATCTGTAAAGAAAATCTAAAATCGGCTTCGGTGGAATAAGGGTTACCCAATTTCGCGAGTTGAAGCCCGATCGAAGACGTGGACTTTTAAGGACACACATCCTTCGTATGCTTTCGTTCGGAGGGGAAGTAAAGCCGGCTGTCTCATGTTGTAGATTTACTGTATGAAAAAGATCAAACGTAAAAAAAGCCTCTGAGCTGAATTCAAATCGCCTGTTTCGTCGCACAAATGATACTTTCTTTCTCCGCTATATGGTGAAAGTAGCGTAGTGGAATTTGCGTGGTAAGCGGGAACAGGAGATCTGATGACCTGGGCCTCACCATTTAAGCTATAATAAAATAAGTCATAATTGAATTAAATTGAATTGAAAATTGTGTTACATATATGACCATAGAATTCTGAAATGTAATATTCTTAACCAGCACAATTAACCCATTACCCAATCATTTTTGCTTCATTTCATGCTTCATAAATATAATTCTATTCACTTTAAAAGCACTGGTAGGGCATTAGCCATTGGATCTATACCGATGAAAATAACGGGTACAAACACCCAACTTACGACAAAAATGGATTTGAAAATCTTCAGGTTTAATTTTAAATTTTATTGTGTTTCTTTCAAATGTGTTCAAGTGTTCCTTACTCGTTTTAACAATAAAACAAATCCAAAAGTCACTGAAATAGTCTTTCTGTCTCTATCCCTTCAATTCAAATTTACGTAGTAGGTTTTTTGTTCCTGTGGTATCTGACCGCTCATGCTGAGGAGGAGGAGTCCTCGGAAGAACTAAATTTCCACAAATGCAATGCAAGGACGCGCCGTTTCCGAGTTATGTATACTGGCACTGAGATGCAGTAATTTGTTCCGTATTATAATCTGCAAACGTCTATTTTTTCGTCTTGAATCTGTTTGATGTAGAATTATGAAGTAATTCCATATCCAGCAGTAGCATTCTTTAACAGGGTTTTGTGCCAACGGTTTTTCATAAATTGCAAAATCTGACAGCTGTTTTTAGCGTGTTAAATGGAGAGAGAATTTTCACGAATATATTTTTTATTGAAGTACATGAACAAGTAAAAAACAGACGAGATGGTATGACTGCATTTCTAGTTATTTAATGTTTACTGAAAATGACAGACTAAAAATAATAATGTTTCGCATCCCTTTTGCAAAATATGTTCGTTTCGTGACTCACTGGTGGATTATGAGCGTTAGGAATGTAAGTAAAAAGTCAAAAAATTAATAATGAGCATCTTTATTCGCTCTAAATCAATACATCAAAGAGGTACATTACAGGAGGGTATTGGATAAAACTTTTTAGTAGTGGACCTCGTCAGTATCAACACAGTAGAGGGGAAGTTGCAAGGCAAAATTGGGGAAATGTATTGACTTTATTGGAGGATAAAATTTTTTTGCATATCATTTTATATGGCATTCTTCCATCATAAATAAATAACCATTTTGTAGAAAACGTTATTACGTAACTGTCTTTTCTGACCGGATTAGGACGATGTATCTAATACGCTTACGTACTAAATATTCTTAGGAACCTGCAGCACTCGTTTTTATCACAAAAATACAATGCCCATAAAAGCAAATAATACATAATAATATCATTTATTAATGATGAATAACTTAACACAGACTATTCATAACGCATGGCGTTTGGTTACTTACTAAACTTTTTTTAAAACATTACGTTTCCACAATTATTTCTTGTCCTTTTTCGCATAAAATCATGCCAAAATGTTAATTATACAGATTTTATACAGAATTTATTTTTAATTTTGTTCTCGTAATATTCCACAAATTACACAGCAGATGATAAAACAAACTAATTTTAACATTTATCTTTAAGGTTTAATCGATGAAATTTAAAATTACTTTGCTACATTCTCATTGTTTTCGTTGCAGTTTTCCTTATAGCTGTAGGTTTTGTGCGGGTCTCTCTCTGCAACATTTCTTTCATGCTTAATTTCATCTCTGGCAGTTTTACACTCCTCATCAATCCAATGTTTTGTTTTATTACTTTCTCGTATACATACGTATATACGGAGTAATGCACGATGTATAGAGAATGTTATGTAATGCTGCAGAAAATGGATTTCGAGATTTCAACGGAAATGCACTATTTAGGGTCCCCTGATACCGCAAAAGTGTTGGTTTTCTTTTTTTTTTTTTTCAAAACGTCGGTCCGTATGTCTGTGAACACTACTAGTACCTAAAACACGCGTGGTTTTTTTCCAAAATTCAAGAAATCCCTGTCCATTTGGCTAGTTGAAGCTTTGAAATTTTGAGAAACATTCTTTAAAATTTAGGGGTACTTTACAGGAAGCCATCGGACATTTTCAAACTTTTCTCAAAAACGACTCCAATTTTTTCTTTAAATTTTTAGTAAGAATAGAGTAAAATACACATATAAAGGTAGCATAGGTTAGATTTCACGGTTAACTCTGAATTTTCGAAAATTGCATGTTTGAATTTTTTTTCGGCGTCTTCCTACAAATATAAAACTGAAGATAGATTTTTCCTTCAAATTAAATTTGTTGTCCATAAATAGTTCTTTCATTGAGGTCACGTAGATTTTTTGTAAATTTTAGTTGTTTTCACGCAATAGTGCGTGCAATATTTGCAATTTTAAAAAATAATAAAAACAAGATTTTCTTGAAAAGAGCTCCAAATTTTTTCTTTAAATTTTTGGTACGGTTAGTGCTAAACAAACCCTATCCGATGGCATAAACGCCATATTTGTCTATTCTTTGTTTTTGTTTTTTTTTAATTACACAAATGTATTTTTTTTACTTGTCTCTCATGTCGGTAATACTTGCTTTAAAAGGGGATTTCTTCACATATTAGATTTATGAGTACCTGTGCTTTAAATAATGTCAAAAAAAGTTTCTAAAAACAACGGTTTTGTATGAAAGTTACCTCAAAATCTCGCATTTTCAGGAACGCTCAAACGCTATTTTCTCAAAAATTGCTCTAATTTTTTAACTTTTCCAATAGATAGTGCTAATTGCTCTGTTTAATATGACATAAAGTTCATTGGGATGTATTCTTTTGTTTTTTCAAAAGTTACATAAGTGTTTTTTATTAATATGTCACGCCGTTAATAAGCACATTTCCGTCTATTTTTATACAGTATTGCATTTGTGAGTGGAAGTACTTCAAATGATTTTAAATTAAGTTTTTCGAAACGCAATACATTTCTGTGAAAAAATCTTCAAATTTCGAATTTGAAGTAATCGTTAACGCCATTTTCTTAAAAACAACTTCAATTCTTTCAATGAAAATTTCCATTTACGACAAGACTTTAGCATTCGTTAATATTCTTAAAATAATATTTCGGTTCTACCATTAGAAAACCGAAAAGTTGAAAAAATGTCAAAAAATGTATTTTGGTCAACGATAGATGGCAACTGGCAAGAGGATGGGGCACGTCCGTAAAGTCAGTCCACACCAAGGAAATTAGAAAAGTTAACTACGAGGAAGTCTGGGCCATTCTGTAGCACCACTAGGTTTTCATTTGAAATAACCAACTGTCTTCAGCAACTCTTTGTACTTCGTTTGAAGTATTTTCCTGTATTCCTTCAACGTCTAAATATTTTTGCTCTGAGATTGTCTTCAATTTTTTGAACTCGTTCAAACGTTGCATTTTACCATTCGTGAAAATTCGCAAAGTTGCTCAGAGCCAGGGGCGACTCGTGCCAGTTATAGCATGTTTTTGCAACAACTAAAAAGTTTCGCTATTTAAGTTTACAGGGGAGTCATTTCAGCTTCAACATGGATAATTTCCTTATTGTTTTTGCCTCAGAGGCACAGGAAGTATTCGCTTTGTAATTTCTCTGTTTCGTTCCATTCTGTATTTCGCCGAAACTTCATGAGCGTTTCCAAGCTTCGAAGAGCGGTTGTAAACTCGGAAAGTCATTGTCGTCAATTACAAACTGCAAGTGTACTACGATTGTGACGGTCGGCTGGTAGACTAAGACTCTGTCGACCTTAGGTCCACCACGGTCTCAGGGTCAAGATGCATACAGGATTGTGGTAATAGTCCGATTCGATCAATTCACAAATTTTCCTTTTTCCTCGTTTGCACTCGAAAAACTAAGGTTTTTCTTCATCAATACTTCGAAATAACTTCGTCTCTTTGACTCCCTATCCGCAACATTTTCCGAGCATAATAGAAGAAGACAAATTGTAAAGCAACTATTGTGTTTCTCACCATAATGCCATCGGAAACATATGTTCGTCTAATTGAAATATGGTGGTTTACATTGTTACCTGAAATGACTCACCGTGTAGTATTAGTTGCGAAATGCGTTTAATTTGTACTAATACTTTGAGCGGTCGTAATAGCATCTCGTTTTGTTCTTGCATAACTATCAAATTAGAAAGGAGAGTCGCCCGCGCGTAAAACTGCAGGCTCACACTCGATGCCGCTCCGACGCCTCAACAGTAAGCTACGTGTATGCCGTAGAGGTTTTCAGCGGGGCGTTGAGGGCCATCTAAAAGGCCTGGTTAAGAGATCCAGGACGTGAGACAAAGTGCGCATGAATCTCCTTCACATCGCTTTATTTTTTTTTAATTTGTTGCGTAAATTTACTCGTCGCAACGCGTCTCCAAGCCCCTTAAGGGGCGTTGAGCGCATTGCGCTGGGGGCTAATCCTGCATTAATGTGCGCTATTGGGGAGTAATCCTCCATTATTAATATGTCTTGTGTGACGTCATGGAGAAAAACACACAGACATTTACAAGTATGTACAAGTTTATTTACATGTATGTACAATAACCAACTTCTGCTCCCAAACTACACACTTGTATTTCCCTGTGGATACCCCACATAGCTAGGGAGGCCCCGCCTCCTCTGACGCTACTCCCGCACCACTACCGTGACCTCGTCACCCGTGCACTAGGCACAACACGCTCCAGGGGGAAAACAATTGTTTCAAGAACTCTCCATACAAAATAAATACTTTTCAAACTTCATTTTAACATATGACATCTGCGTCCCGTTCTTCGGTCTGGAGGAATAAAGCGAAAGGGAACCTATCATATAAATTCACCTACGAGCGTCCGCTGTCACTCACTGTCACATCAAAAATTCATTGCACGTTTGCTTTCGAAAACAAATCGTCATATTAACGATTATATAGAGCTGTTTCACAGCGAAACACAGCAGCATATCCTTTCATAAATATTTAGGAGTTTCCACTGAATATAATTAAACTTCCACGTGAATGGAAAGCAGTTTAGAAACGTGCATCTCTGCAAATAAATCTGCGCTTGTATGTCTATACGTTGCCAGAGTATTTGATTTATTATCAAGACATCATTGAATTACGTGGGAAAGGAGTTTAGAAATCACTTTTTCTCGTGTTCAAGACTTAAAATAAAATAATGAAAAAGTAAAGACGTCGGGAATACACAAATTGCATAGAAAATTCACAGCTTTCCCCAAGCATTAGTGTTGTTTGAATAATGGATAATAGAAAACGTTATTCAAGGTGTTTCATCCAAATTTGCGCTCGGGGGTTTAGACGCGAAACCCACGAAACTTTATATATCTTTTAGCCATAGAAATTAATGCTTCCATGCACACTTCACTCATATTGAAAGTGTTAGTTTGCGCCACGCAGACAGACTAGAGGCATTAAGCGAGACGCGGAGCGCAACGTAAACAAAACACTGTGTAAAACCAAATAAACAAAACCCTGAAGCGTCATAAATCAACGCGACTGACACCAAAGTAATGTTCGCAAATTGTACTAAAATGAAGTTCGCATTGTCATTTCCAAATGCCGGACCCTACTTCTATCATTGCCACGCGTGTCAACTTTGCACTTGTAAGCCAAAGATTATCTTTCCTACTAATTATGTAAATGTGTGTGTGTGTGTGTGTGTGTGTGTGTGTGTGTATATATATATATATATATATATATATATATATATATCCCACGTTGATGCACGTACTCATTGCGCCCTCCTCCCTACGTCCCATTTAACGGTAAATTACAGCCCTGAAGAAGGTCACGATATTGTTTAAACGTCCGCATCTCAGCCTTGAACGTGGCGTCACCCGGACAGCCCAGATCATGTGGGCGGTAAAGAAAAATCTGTATTTAGTGTGAATACATTACAAAACGGCCCATGAATCCGGAAAAGAACATTCATATTGATACCAGCTGTGAAAGCCAACACGGTTTCATAGGGTCTCCTTTTACGTGCAGCCGGGTAAAATTCGATAAATTAATGTCGACTGCAATATACCGGTATAGGTGCCTCATAACATCAATTGATATCACTGCAGTATCTCGGACCTGGAGGTCCTAGGGTTCGAGTTCCGACGGTGACAGGATTTTTGACACTAGCTAGACAGGTATGTCGAATTCAGCTGTTTAGTATCGAGGAGAGTTGTAACAATAGTCTGCTCTGATCGGTAGTTTTTCGTGGTTTCTCCGATCAACACCAAGCGAATGCCGGAGCAGTACCCTACCAAACGGGCCACGGACCGCGAACGATCTGTCCTTCCTCTTCCTTGTCCAATCCTCTCCCCTTATACACACACACTTACACTAACATGCACTACACTACCATATATTCCGGGAGATCGGTCGGGAGCTTAGAGGTGGTCCCGGCAGGGGCGGTGCCCCGCTGGTGGGAGAGTCCTGGTTAGGGGGAAACCCTACTAGCCGACGGTAGGTCGGCGCCGGATCTCGCCATCCGGCAGGGGAAAATCACCGCCAGCTTTCGCGAAAAAACATACACTACACTAAGGGGACTAATGACCAAAGCAGTTGACGCGCCCGGAAACACGAAAAAATCAATCTATCAATCAATCTGGACCCCATTGTGAGAGCGTGCATGCGGGCGCGAGCGCATGTGGGCGTTGCGCGCAGGGACAGCACGCGGCCGCCGCCGGGGCGCGGCTGCGCCAGCGCGTTCAGCCTGCCGGGCGGCGACCAGTTCCGCTCCACGTGGTGGCGCGTGGGCACGTGGCCCGGCAGCGGCGCAGCAGCGAGACCTGCGACGCCCTGGCCGCGCCCTGGACGCTGCGCGGCGCCGCGCGCCCGCCGCCCAGCCCGCGCCTCGCGCTGCTCTCGCCCTCCGTGCAGCGGTAAGCAGCGCGCTCGCCGCCGCTCTCGCCGCCGCCTTAGCCAGAAAACCCGCTTACACACTCGCTGTCATACTCAGCGGCACTCTCGCCGCCACCCTAGCCAGAAAACACGCTGCCACACTCGCCAGATAGCAACCACCAGCTCACCAGCCGGCACACTTACTAGAATTCCCGCTTACACACTCGCTGGCATACTCGGCGGCACACTCGCCTGTCACCCTAGCCAGAAAACCCGCTGGCACACTCACCAGAAAACTCGCTTACACACTCGCCAGATAGCAATCGCCAGAATACTCGCTTACACATTCGCTAGCCTACTCGGCGGCACTCTCGCCTAAACCCCGCTGGCACACTCGCCTGATAGCAATCACCAGCACACTAGCCGGTACTCTTGCTAGAATACTCACTTGCATACTCGGCGGCACTCTCGCCGTCACCCTAGCCAGAAAACCCGCTGCCACACTCGCCAGATAGCAACCACCAGCTCACCAGCCGGCACACTTACTAGAATTCCTTACCCTCGCTGGCATATCGGCGGCACCTCGCCGTCACCCTAGCCAGAAAACCCGCTGCACACTCCCAGATAGCAACCACCAGCTCACCAGCCGGCACACTTACTAGAATTCCCGCTTACACACTCGCTGGCATACTCGGCGGCACTCGCCTTCACCCTAGCCAGAAAACCGCTGGCACACTCGCCAGCACACTATCCGGCAATATACTTCTCATCACGTATGTCAGCACCCTCGTCAATACACAAATCTATTTTCATTAAGTTGTATGTCAATAGCCACTTATCATCGAAATAACATTCTTTTCCAGTTTTGTTGATTTATATTTTCTGATTTGAACTGATCTGAACTTGATTTCAGTGAAGAAATCATAAATAAGGCACCTACAAATGGATTAAATGTGTCCCCGACGTGAAAAAATTCATTTTTCAGCATGAAACATCCAACTCCGAGAGGAGGGGCAATTTCAAGCATTCCCCGTCAATTCTTGACCGAATTACCGGCTGAATTTAGTCCTGAGCCAGCATTGCCGCTGTCTCGCAAGCGACTTTAACTGGGAAGTTCTAGGGTTTCAGACCCGACATTGGCGGTTTTTCGACATTATTTATATATCTAGGTCGAATTCAGCCACTGTACGGAGGAGAATTCTTGCGGACGGCTGCTTTGAGCGGTAGTTTTCCGTGGTTTCTCCGATTAATATCAGTTGAATGCCAGAGCAGTACACTAAGAAATGGACCACGGACAGCCTGCAAGCTTTCCTTCCTCTTCTTTGTCCCCACACTCACACAGACGTACATACACTTATATGCACTACACTATCACACATAGCGGGAGATCAGTCGGAAGTTTAGAGCTTATCGCAACCGGGTCGGTGCCCCACTGGGGAAGATACCTGGATGAGGAAGCTCCCGGAAATCGACGTGTGGATCGGTGACGGTCACCAACAAGCCAACGGCACCTCCCGAAATAAAAGCATTCTCTACTTTAACGGGACTAATGACCATAGCACTTGATATGGCCGGAACCAATCAATGTCCTATTTATATCGCGCCTGGAGCCTAATCAACGTCTATAATTGAATCGGTGGTGTTAAAAAGGAAGTGAGTACACTTTTTCGTAAAAGTATTTTATAGTTATTCTTCAAGCCATAGATCAGTATCAAAATAAAACTTTTCCCGCTTAAAGTATGTGTTCTATTGTCAAGTACAAAATTCTAATTACTGGAAAAGAGAAAGAAGTCCAGAACTAGTTTCTGATCATCAAACAGAAAAAATAGTATTTCGCGCAATAATGCATGCAATATTTGCAATTATAAAAAATAATAAAAACAAGATTTTCTCAAAAATGTCTCCAAATTTTTTCTTAAAATTTTTGGTAGGGGTAGTCTCAAATGTACCCTAAACTATAACATAAACGCCATATTGCTGTATTATTTTGTTTTGATTTTTTTTCATTACATAAATGTAATTTTTTACTTTCTCACTTCGGTAATATTTACAATAACGTCTTCTTACTACCTTTAGAGGCGATTTCTTGACATTATTATATTTGTGAGTACATGTTCTTTAAATAATGTTAAATAACATTTCTGGAAAACTCAACAGTTTTCTGTAAAATGAGTTCAACATTCCGCACTATCAGAAACGCTTTAACATCATTTTCTCAAAAATTGCTCAAAATTTTTTCTTCAAATTTTTCGAATGGATACTGTTTTTGAATTTTTAAAAATTTTTTGTTTTTTCAAAAATGAAACAAACGTAATTTTTTTCAAATCGTTTTTGAGAAAATCTTCTTTTTGTTAATTTTTTTAAATTGCAATTATTGCGCGCAATATTGCTCGAAATCTACTAAAAATTTTCAAAAACATGTACATGACCTTAACGAAAAAACTATTTGTGAAGAACAACTTTTTTAAAAATTCAATTGTATAGTTGTAGGAAGACGCCGAAAAAAATTGAAACTTTCGCAATTTGTGAAAATTCAGAGTTAACCGATAAAATCGGACCTATGCCACCTTTATGAGTGTATTTTACTCTATTCTTACAAGAAAATTAAAGAAAAAAGTTCGAGCTATTTTTGAGAAAATTTTGAAAATGTCCGGGGGGCTCCATGTAAAGTATCCCCAAATGTTAAAGTTTTTTTCAAAATTTCAAAGCTTAAACTAGAGCCAGATAGACAGGGGGTTCTCCAATTTGGAAAAGATCGTACGTGTGGTTTAGACGCTAGAAATATTTACAGACGGACGGGCGGACGGGCGGACGTACGTTTTGAATAGAACCACTTTCTCGGTATTACTCCCGTATATACGTATGTATACGAGAAAGTAAAAGTTGCCTGGATTTTATTTCTTCTCATACGTGACATACAGTTTTTTTCTTTAAATAAATATCAGAAACTGTTTAATATTGTTTAAAAACATTAGCTTAAGTTTAGTAACATACGTACGTTTAACTCACCCACCGCCACTGCTTGTACTAACACCGTCAATGCGGCTTGGGCGGCAAGCCATCTGCCGCCACAGCCAAATTTGCTTTTCGCGTTAGGCCAATAGGACTGGCGATCGCGTGTCCGATGTGAAGCACAGCGCGGCAATCCTATTAACGACCAAATCAGGAAATATCGCTATGCAGTAAGTCAATACTTCAGACAACCAAATGAGGTAAAGAGGACTCAGATACTGGCTGTGCTGTTCGCAAAATTCTGACGAGCAGTTATGAGGTTCAATAGATTTTTATTGTGTAATTTAAAATTAATTTATTAAATTTAGTTTCAACTAAACCATGGGTTCGGCATACAACATTATTACTCCTTACCTGTTGCATGTGGACTTGTAATTATATACGGAATCACGATTCCTGGAAGTTCTATTGATTGTAACCAATTAATACATTGATGGCAACTACTATAAATAATCCGCCTTTTTCAACAATAAAAATTATATATATATATATATATATATATATATATATATATATATATATGCGTAAGCTTTCTACTTGCGCAACTTTTCTTGAACGATGACCTTGCTTCCCCCTCCCTTGAGCAATACACAGTTGAAGGCGAAAGCTCGCAGCGAGCACCGATAAGTTGGTGCGAAACAGAAGCAAGTCAGGGCTAGTTGCTTTCATAGTCAACAACTTCTGTTCACCTTTATTACCATGATCTAAAGAAATGTCTGAGGCAGGACCTTCAAGGGAGACACCTAAAACTCCTATCTACTGTCCCTGCTGTTGCCTACCCGGAGCGATAACCCGATCGCACACGTAGCAGTTTTGACTTTGATTTTCGAGTGGTTGCCATGACTGTAAATACTCTACTGGCCGACTTTGTAACTGATACCCCCACTCCGCCTACACTTCGTCAATCTATCGTTCAAGAAAAGTTGCGCGAGTAGTACAATAATATATTGATAGATGGCTTTTCGGCTGACTAGCAGAATGTTGTCCATGGAATCCTTGTCATACCAATTCTCGCGTCTTCGCCTAAACTAAAAATGTTCCAGAATGTCCTCAACGATTTGTCATTACTAGGACTTAATATTCAAACAAATTAATAGGCGATCGCGACTTTCCCTATCTGTATTTCGTATTAAAAACACCTACTCGCGACTGACTATATTTATAATAGTTATTATTATCATCTACGGAGCTACCCTAAGGTACATCCTCTCGAAACACGAAGTGTATTTTTCCGAACCTCCAACTACTACATTAATCAAAATTACAATTACAATTTAATACTACTTAAACAAGCTCTCAAACCTCAAACTAATCATAAATTCCCGCCTTACTACCATTTACACAATACCCAGCCTATACTGAAAATCCGTTCGCACCTCACCAACCGCTTACGTGAGTTCGCTACAATAATTTTCTAGAGAATGATCCCATGCATCTTTCTAAAAGATCAGGCCATCTAATGCCCTCTTTACACTTTTTCCATATAATGTGTTCGGGGCCATGTCCATCTGCACAGCGGTATGACACCAAGCATGGAATATTAAACTTTATTGATTGGTTGTCCTAACAAAGCGTATTCTTTGACTTCCGAGTTTGAAAACGATACCATTTTTCCAACGCTGGATGCTGATTTTATCATTTAGACTAAACCCAATGTTCTTGACTCATCACACTATACACAATCACGAGTTCTATTTTCGCTCACGTGTAGTAGAACGACACTCAACAACAAGAAGTCATTCCTCTGACTACTGATTTTTTGAGGTGGGAAATGAAATAGAATTTTCTTAACACTTAATTTTGAATACATTATTTAACTATTACTAATTTTATTATCATTATTTTTATTATAATATTAATTATTAACACCACATTCCACTGACAACCGCACACATCTCAAATCCGTATTAAACAATCAGAATTCGAATTAAAGATAAATATTAAGAGTACGCTTTAGTCAAAGGGTTCGATCGCATTTTCACGTGGGGTGGGTGAGGCTGGTCACGTCACGTCGTTCAGTGAAGTTTAGAAAACTGTAAACTGTTATTTTTTAGCGTCTTCAATCCTAGCCTCAGCTGCGGAATGTCACATTTCGTACCGATAGTTTTGTGAATAATAAACCTCGCAATAAAAAGACTATTAAAACGGGCATCACCTTGAAACTTTTTCAGAAAGTTAAAAGCGTTGCCCATTCATTGTTTAAATTTCTTTCACTAACATTCACGCCCAATTACAAGAAAATCTAATGACGAGTTTGACCAAGGCCCACTACTCCAATGGTGAGAGATGAACACAAGCGTAACAAATTTGACAATGCGCTCTCCGCCATATTGTAGACAAATGTGAACGTCGTCATATAATACTGTGTATCTTAACTTTTTTCATGAGATATTACGGATTCACAACTTCGAAAATCATATTGTAAATGTATCAACTATTATAAATAAATTGCGAAAAAAATAAACGGGTTTTAAACGTAATTGGAAATAGCTCGTGTTATTTGTCTTGTAATTGGTACCCTATCAACTCATATCGAATAAATGTTATTATTCTTATGATTGGTGATTCCGGGCGAGTGGTGGCGGTGATATTCTCTAGCTGGATGGAAAGATCCGGCGCCGACCTACTGTCGGCTAGAGAGGTTTCCCTCTACCAGGTATCTCACAGCAGCGGAACAACCAGGTAAAACTACCGATCGGAGCACCCTGCCGCTAAAATTCTCCTCCAGACAGCGACACAATTCGAGCTAACTACTCGAACCTAGGACCTTCCGGTCAGAGGCACTGCAGTGACATCAGTTGATGTCCTGAGCCACCTCTCGCGGTCCCTTTCCCGTTAACAGACCAATTGTACAAATCAAACATATGATTCCAAAAGAAATTTCAATTAAGTTATTTGCATTATTCTTGCGTCGTTTTGTTGCCCTCTTTAGCTAATGCAGTTTCTGAAGGAGAGATACAGATACAAAATTTTCTTTAAAGTATTTTATTTTTTTATTATTTTGTTGTTCGAATGATGAGTACATGGTTCAGTAGCTTTTACTTTTTCACGTGTCCTTGAAATTACTTATAGTTATCCTTCATTCTCTAAAACTAATTCTGTTCTAACTACAACATTCGTTAGGATGCTCATTTAGCACCTTCGCTTAGTTAACATCGAATAATATATGGAGGAAAACATGAAGCGGATATCTATTTCGGATTCGGGTCGGGAAATTGTTAGTGTGGCTAGGTTTTAGTGGGCTATTTGATTTATTGACGATTATTTGAATAGAAATTATTGAAGAGATGAGCGATATGATGATTGATGGATAGTAAGTGTAATTCTGTATGGAGTTTATCATTAGAAATGAATCAATTCTTTAAAATGAAAAAGATTTAAGTAATACTTAGCACAGAAACAACTTAATTCTTAATAAATGAACAAATTTTCAAATGAATAAAAAGAGTAGGAAAATATGAATATACATTATGTACACAGTGTGGGATGTGCTAAGACCAAATTAAAGTATTCGTTTAAACTAGATGAAAAATACTCATATATTACTAAATGAAACATGCTTTTGTTGTATCGTTTGAGTTTTTGAAAGTGTTTCTCGTAACCCTAATGCTGATTTATTTTGGCCTTCAGGTCACAGAACCATGAAGGTCTCATTATATATATTTTTGGTGCATAAATAAGCCTTTGTAAAGCAAGACAAAAGCATTGCAAAATAATAATTTACATGAGAAATACTTACAACTCTCGTCGCGTACGGACACAACATGCCTGTCAGCGCCTGCCAGGGAGCTATTTGCCTACAAAACAGCGCCCAGCGCCATTCGGTTTGTAAAGCTCCATCTGCGCTACATGTGTATCTAGGTATTACTCTCCAATATCTTTGGGTTTGACTGAGTAACTATCATATTTGCGGACGAAATGCCCAAAGATGAAGTTAAAACAGAACGATCGGTCAATTGGTTAAACAGAATCGGTTAATTATTTTGCTCTAGAAACGAAAAGACCTATATCTTACGAAATTACGTTGCTTCCTGTTTCCTCCTTTTTTCCTACAGGTCCCACAATTTAACTGGTACCCGGAAATGACCTAGTAAAACTATTCGCCTAGTTTACATTCTTAGACTAACTCTGGTACAAGAGGTATTACATGCCAAGTGTAGATATTCAAAAAAATATTTTACTGAACCATTTTTCTTCCATATGAATACTTTGTTTCAAGTTCTGCTGCAAGTAATACTAAAATTATGTGTATCCCAAAATTTCAAATTGCTGCAGTAATTTGCAGATTGGAGTCATCAACGTGAACGTAGATCCCAATTATTTTCCCACATTCCTGCATTTTTTGTACGGCACCCTTGTTCCCTATTATCCAGTACGATGTCCACCTCGTTTAACGACCATTTTCCCCGGAAGCGCCTAATTGCTCCGCAGCGTCTCATTCGCGTGTGCTTGCAGGGCGGTGAGCCCGGGGTCGACGGCGCCCTACCTCTCCACCTACATGTGGGACTACTCGCGCCTGCGCACGCCGCCCCCGCCGCCGCCCCCGCCGCCGCCGCCGGCCTCCCTCGGCGGGCCCCCGCTGCGCCTCGTCAACGCCATCCGCCTCTCCGAGCTCAGCGGAGGAGGTAACCGCCCCCGCCAATGCGGGGAAGGAACGGGGTAAAGAAAGCGGGGAAGATGGGGTTGATGACGTGCAACGTGTACGATGTGCCTTAGAGCTTGGATGTTGGGCACGGTACTGTCCATCAGGGCCGGATTTACCCACCAGTAAAACAAGCAGTTGTTTGGGGGCTCCCATCCGTGAGGAACCTCGCGCTCGGAAGAAGTTCGAAACAAGTCAAAAAATATTTCTGAATCAGTACAATAATCGTTTATCAAATATTCTTCAGTACTAAACAGGTATTTAAAAATTCTTTTTTTGAATACAGGATTTTTTAGTAATCTGAGGGATTTTTTTTTCTGTAAAGGGAGTCCTAAGACGATATTAGGCTTGAAGCTCCCGCGGAAATTAAATCCGGCCCTGCTGTAGCTAGTAATACAAGTAGTAGGTATTGTACGATGTGCAGATGAGAATATATATAATTTTAAAGTGAGTGGGTGGGTGAGTGTATTTATCGCGATATTTCAACTGTATGATTTGGTGTCAAGTTCTTCTCTTGTTCTTGGGTAAATTATATAATCAAAGTGGCCTTTTACTTGTTATTGGACATTTGTGTTTGTATTACATATGTAACTGTAATCTTTAAACTTCTGACTACTTAACTCTTCCTAAAATAAATATCACCAGTTACATTATTGAAGAAAATACTGATCAAGGAATGGAAGAATGAGTAAATTTGAAAAATCAAATATTTGATGTGTTCAAAATTATTTCGATTAAAGGGAAATCAAAATCGAACAGACATTTTAAAAAATCGTACTCTTTTTACAAGAATAAGAATGTAAAGGGTTATCCCTTTGCCGTGTTCTGGTCTTCTCAAACTGAAAAGTGAGTTTTCTCATCGACACACAGCAGCATGTACTGGGACATCGCAAGGAAAATGCACACTATAATCTTGCCCGACCAGGAATCGAACCCACGGTCGCGTGATGGGAAGCGAGCATTCCCATTGTACTACGCCCATATTCTTCCCGCAAGTGCAAGCAATACGTTGACAAAATTTTATCGTAATCAGATGAACGGTAAGATAGCAGCGCAAAAAATACGAACGAACAAACATTGGTTTTTATTTATTAGATTTAACTGTATATGCATTGAAACGTCCGTCATATTTCTATATTCTGCTTCCCTCATAATTCCATTTTCATTTCAATAGCTCAGGGAAAAGAAACACAATGCGACATTTTAATCAAAAAAATGAAATAACATTACATATTGTCAAGACATGGCACACAATGATCCGACTTCCCAGTAAAAATCACTAAATACAAAACACAATTCAAAATACAAAATAATTGGAGATTACATTTTACATTTTTTTAAATGTTAGAATTACATTTTAAATCACTTTCAGAACACTTCATATTTTACTCTACTCATTTTTGCGCCAGAACTAAAGATACAACCAATGCTGAAACAAATTAATTCACGTTAGAAGTACTATAAAGAAAAAAAAATTATATCACCTGTAGTTGGAGACATAAATGTGAGAAATGATCAGAATGTCAAAAGACAAAACGAATGTTTTTAAATAACATTCACATTCTTATTGTCTACGTCATAATATAATTGATATAATATGATCATATAGGTAAATTAAATTATCAATGCTGAACCGTAATTCCTGGATTTTATAATTATTTAAAATACGATAAAAATGTATAATTTAAAATGTATATTTTAAATACAACAGAACATACTCCTATTTATGTTCAAAGACCTATGACATATACTTGGATTTTCTAATCTGGCCGATGACACTTTATCAGCTGTTACGGTGTCACCCAATCGAAAGCTAAAACGTCGTCACGGTGACGTCACTGTGGTGACATTTCAACTCCCAATTGGACGAAACTAACAGCTGATCAGTTGTCATCAGCCAGGTTACAGAAACCCGAGTATATTAATATGTAGTATAAAACTTAAGTCGAATTCTATGAGGAATTGAATTTACTGTTCGATATTGTATGCAATATAAGAGACAACTTTTTATTAATAATGATCAGAAATAAATTCTAATTCACGCATATTACCGGGCTTACATATCGTAACGCACATTTTAGGAGCTGACAAAGTGTGATATTTTCGTTCGGAGTTAGCCAATGTTTAAAAAAAAGCTAGAGTTAGAATTTAATACCTAAATATTGCATGCATGCTCTACCACTAAACTTCTACCTTCGTTTTGGCGGCACGTAAACCAAGTGACCCCTTGCGATGTCAATTGTTGTAGTAGCAGAATATAATTTTAATATAAGTTGAAAAATGACTTCATGTGCTCATTAGCGCTTTCGCGTTCAATTTACGGTATCTCCCTTGGAAATCTGTCAATCTGTTCTTGTTGTAAAGAAAAGTAAAGAAACCCGCATAGTGGTGGTTCACAATTTGATATTTGCACCGGGGTGGTTCACGAAAAAATGTGGCGGGATGGCCCATCAACAAAACGAAGTGTTACATTCTCTCAATTTTTATAACTATTGAAATTTTATAACAATTGGAATTTGTTCTGCTCTGTTCACTTTAAACATAAATTAAACTGAAATATCTATAAATATCACTTTATGAAGTGTGAAACTTTATGAAACATTTTATGAAACTAATGTGTTTGCTGCGCCCAATTCGCAACTAACTCATGGAGTTTGCTCAACCTTGCCCTCTGTGGAGACTCGTCGTTGGCTCGTGGAGCACGCCACGAGCGCGAAAGCGATCCCGAAGAACGTTCCCCGATTCGCGTGCTCTGTCTGGCGCTCCTGTTCGTCTCCCCTGGTCTTTGGGTGGGTTGACTCACGTTATTAAATAACTTTCCCCAATCCCCGCTGCCCACCATTGGAATCCCACTGTTGACATCACCTACGCTTTACCGCTGAGGCGCGTCGGTAGCATTTAGGAGTCTTCAGCGCGGATCGTCCTCTCGAACAGCACTCGGCACAGGTGCATGAAATCTCGACTGCGTCAGAACGTGACAGGCCGAACATCTGTGCATTCAGGGGCAAATGCCACACTCATAATTGCATATAATTCCGTTAAACAATGTCACACTTCATATTCATTGACAAAAAGCAATAATTTTCGACCGCTCTGCAAGCCCTAGAAGTTTATTATAGAAACATTCGAAGGTGATCCAAAAAGTAACTTACGTTTTAAAATTTTTGAAAAAAATGAAACAAAGAAATTTTATGATACACATTTGAAAGAGACAATCTGAAACACATTTTCTGCACAATTGCAATTTCAATTGAGACACTTATCATAACGATCCACAAGCTTTTCTACGCCTTCTCTTCAGAAATCTACCGCCATAGGTTTCAAGTACTGGCTTACACCGGCGTGGATCTGCGTCACTTCAAAGTGCTATGTTGCGAGCTAGGTCGTTATCGCTGGAAAGAGGTCATCACTGGGCGTCAGGTCCACGCTGCACTGAGGGTGATCAAACACTTCCCATCCAAGAGCTCTCGGGTACGGTTAATCGTGAGAGGACGTGCGTTGTCGTGGATAAGCATCACTTTTGAGCACTGTTTCCCCCACGCTTTTGTATCGCTCGCTTTAGTTTGGTCAATGTTTCGCAATACCTTTCGTGAGTTAATTGCGGCGATGAATTTAAATTGGAGTCTTCTTGCCAGTAAAAACCTAATCACTGAACGCACAGCACCTCTCGCGAAATTTTCTATTGGAGCGGAGATTTCAGTAATTCGCAACGAACCAAGTAGAAAAATCACAATCCACACTACGACAGCTTAATGGGTACTGAAACGATTTGAAGCTAAGATGGCGGTTCTATCTGTCCCCATCTCCGCGCTGGGCATGCCCAGCCGTTTGTGCACAAACGTAAGTTGCTCTCAGGATTGCCCTCGTATGTAGTAGTAACATTTATTCTGAGACAATTGTTTTGTTTACCTACATTTGAAATCTGAAAATAGATGGGGCAATTTGAAAATGTACAACACTGAAAGGGCATCAGGTTATGTTTGATGATATGCATCCAATCAATAATGAAAAAAAATGTACAAACTAATGTTTCTATATCATTGCTTACATATGTCCTAAATACAATACCTGCTTCCATCTATTTCCTTACTGTAATAACCGTGTATCGACTGTGTATGTGGTGGTGTTGTTCTCGCCGAAGGCAACCTGCACCGGTGCGCGGCGCTGGGGCCCGACTGCGTGCGCCTGTGCTGCGCGCGCGCCTACCGCCTGCCGCGCTACGTGTCGTGGGACCCCTGCCGCCAGGCACACGTGCTGGGCATGCGGCCCGCGCCCGCCGCCTGCCGCCTGCTGCAGGCGCGCTGACCCCACTTGCGCGACGCCAACTGTGCGATGAAGGTTGCTCTCTCTGTCGACTCCCAAACGGCTAGCTACGTTCAATTTAAACTCGCCTTACAACATCGCAAAATTTTAGCAATATTCTTTAGAACAGACGGTTTGGCCTTTAGCCCGTCACAAAATGGCCTCGGACTTCTTTGAACGCATGCCCTCTACATAAGTAATGTCGAACTACCCTTATGCCGGCAACGTAACTAAATTCCTTACGTTATTCGAGTTCCCCGTTCGATTTGTGAATAACCATCTACATCTCGTTTTCAAGATCGCACAGGTCGGAGCGCCGGAAATTAACTTTCCCAGTAAATAATTAGTTGTAAATAAAAGGAAATATTCAATCAATATCTTAGGGGGTAATAGATTTTGTATGTAGATACACCCCAAAACAGAATGGGCCTTGTTGCTGAACTGATTCGTGAACTACTTGTGATGCGACACTTCATTGTACTATACACATAGGAAATCGTTTCAGCAAATAAAATAATTGAATATAATCCCTTTTTAAGAAAAGGTCAAGGTATTAAAGAAAATTATATTAGGTATTATCCCTCATGTAAATTAATAATTTTGTTACTTAATAAAGTAAAATACACTCATATTAATAATTTGTACATAGAAATTCATTTTATATTACTACAAAACTACAAGAATGTTGTGAACATAATACCGTGTGATAGAATTAAAAATTAACTATTTCACAATTGTATTTTTTCCTCATTCATTTCAAAATATTAGTTTCTTATAATGTTCATATGAACATGTTATAGCTTGTCATTAAGATCTCCCAAGTTCATGGCAGTTTTATTCCAATTTTGCAGCAATCCTGAGAGTGAATGATGAGATGGGCCTTTGCTTTTGGACAGCAAATGTTGCTTGACCCCAGATATGTTACCTTCATACAATGTCAAGACATGGGATAAAATTTCTCATTAAAATCACATACAGTTTTAAATACTTATTGGCATGAGATATATACAATCTATTTATCACATTGATGAAAATTGTGCCTTCTCCCTTCTGAAGCTCTATCAGCAAACTGCCAGATCATACAGTTAAAATGGTTTTCATGGCATCAACTAAAATTAGAGAAATGGAAAACACACCTTATATTTCTTCAAAGCTTTCATATCAAAGTGGAGGAGCATTTGGTGTGGTACATGAAGTAGAACAAACTTTGTCAAAAATAGTTGTTTTCATTTTTCACAATTTTTACATATTTTGTAATTCATACTTTTCATAATTTTAAAACAATGTAATTGATTCAGCCTTCTCCAATATATATTAATAGAAAAGTTAAAAATATCATACTTAAATAAATTGTGAAGCTAGTGAATTATATTTCCAGAGAATCATAAATGCAGTTCAAGAAACACTCCCATCAGGACATTCTAATACACATCACAGAAAAAACTTTAGGTCAGTTAGAAAGAACCAGTCCAACCACAAATCAAACTTTTATTAAAACACTAAGACCAAAATATGTTTTGAGGAACTGTTTGCCCACCTTCAATGGATCTACATCAACAGTCTTTAATACTGAAAACTGTTTTCAGCATACGAAATACATTAGTTTTTATCAGTTGAAATATATTTCACTTTTCCTTTAGTGTTTTAAGATTACACCCCTATTTTTGACAGAAAAGTTTTCAAAATATTTTTAAAGAGCTTATTTTTTCAAAAAGATAAGGTTATAAAAAATGAGTTTATCATGCTGTGGTATTTCGACTGCACTTTTTTTTATTACAAAGGTATGTAGGCCACACAAAACATTTATTATATTTAGAACTAAATTAAGGCAAAAAATCTAGAAAAAGGTCTATCATTGAATAAAATCACAATCCTGGCCATAAAACAAAATCAGGAACATTATGTCACTGATTTTCCTTCATTTTAAAACAAACTGAACCAACTAATCGTAAAAAGAACCAAGTCACAAAATAGTGTTGAACTGTGTTATATAATAAATAGTAAAATAAACCTAATATAGTAAATATTAGGTTTATTTTATTTATAAATTATATTTTTTTATAAAATTTATTTATAAATTAAGGCAATATAACAAAGTAAGAATGCAGTAAATAGTTGTAGTGTCAATCTTGTTTCTATACATAAAAAATTACTTCCTCTAGCTCATTGTGTAGTCAGAATCCATGTTTTGTAGGTCCTTGATACAGAAAAATCGACTGATGGCAAGACGTCTGTCTGTCTGTCCATCCGTTCATCCAGCTGTCACTAGCACCTAAACCGTTCAGATGATTTTCTCCAAAACTGATAATCTCCAATCAATCTGAACAAATTCAAGGCCCCATGAGTTTGAAACGGTATTTCAACTTTGGAGGTATTTTACTTGAACCTTCAACATTTTCCAAATTTTCTCATAAATGGCTCGAAACTTTAACTGTCTTTGGATAGCTTAGAAATCACTTTTTAAAAAACGGCACAGGTCTCATTGTCATCTGAATATGAAATGAAAACTCTGGATTTTTGAAAACTGCAAATGTTAAATTTCTTTTTCGGTGTCTCTCTACAACTACGGTATAGAGATTTTTTCTGAACAAAAGACAGTTCTTGAAAAAAAGGTCGTTGTTGAGCGCTATTGGAATAATCCTCTGTTACTTCTACACATAATTTGGAGTAATCTTTCATTACTGTAGATATATATTTCTGTCTGTCACGTTTCGTCGCAGTCTGTTGTCAAGAGGATCGCCAGGTAGCATATCCACGCATGCACCTCCCACCACAAGCTCCTGCGTCACTACCAAATGGCCAGAATTGGGAAGGAATAAGAAAGGGGTAGGGTTTAGGACACTTCGCAGGGGTTGGACTAGCCCTTGTGAAGCAGCCAAACTAATTTTTTGGGATTTACAATTACAGAATCATAATACAATATGTAAAACCTTTCAAAAAATTGATTAATCCAAGACTTCAAATAAGCACACTAAAACCATTGTAAACAACTTGTGCTTTTTTATTATGACATATATTTCCATTATTTGTTGTTGTTTTTATCTGATTTTACTATAGAAGCTTTAGGTTTAGACACTTTTTTAACTGCTCTTCTTAGTCTCAATAAATGCAAATTTTGATTATTGACAAAATTCATGAAAGTAATTTCACAAATATGCTTATACAATCAGTTAAGTAAAATAGTATTACCTACATATGCTCTACAAACTTCAACTTTACTTTCAAATGAAGTAACAAGTTTTCAAGTAAACGAATTTGGGATTATGTTCAACTGTGTGAAATTTAAGTTTCGATGTTTGGCAAAGATTTAAAAAAAAACTCAACAATATTTATAGTTTAAGGCAATATTACACCATGATATAAGTTGTGAAAAAAATGTGTTTAGTTGCAGCACTAGTAGTGTTGCTAATATATGTAGACAGAACATGAGTACATTAAGATGGGGTCCAGGTTTGGTTAAAAGAAAGCTAAGGAAAGTAAAATGGAATAAATTACAACTATCTTTAAGACATTAACAGACTAACAACAATTCAGAAAACTTGTCAACTTAAGAGGGTAGTACATTTAAAAATGCACATCAAGCTGTGCTTTTTGAAAATTTTCAACAATAGCCCCTGTATTTGAAAATCAAGTGACAAATGCTTTAGATTCAGTAGTTATCGAGAAAAATTAAAATGATAAACTCAGATGAAGTTAAGAATTTGCCAGTTTAGCTCTCATCCATGAAAGTAATTTTTTTTTCCTCCTCCCAATGAAAAGTCTTCAAAATCATTAGTGGCAATTACAATCAAACAAGATTTTTCTAAAAAAAATTCAATTATCAATCTTCAGTTTCATTTTTAAACACATTCCTTTCAGAAACTGTTCTACCATTTAAAGAAACAATATAAAAATCTTACAAACTTTTTTTTTTTTTTTTTTTTCATAGAACAACAAGGATATTAAAATTTGTATGCTCAGCAGAAGGGTTCAACTGCAGCTCAAGAGAAGGGCTTTAGAGAAAGCTATTTATTTATTTTTTAACAGATACCAGCCAAGTGCCCTTCACATGATACAGGAAAATGATTGACTAGAAACAATTGAAGCACTAGATGTAATAAGCATAAGACGTTCTATGCTCTTTATTACATTAAGAACATTTTGAGAATAGCAGTTGCTCCCTCTACATGGAGATTTCAATTTTGTTTCTCTATGTTGCATCTACATGCCTAGATAGTAATAAATGTAGAGTCCGATGGTATGCTGTTCTCATACATAAGCCAAAGTGCAATTGCACATATATAAGTGAGGAGAAAATGTCAGGTATTCTTTGTTTGCCATCTTCATCAGGTATCTCAGCAAGTTTAGATTATGATGATCTAAACGAGTTTACAGTCCAGCAAAAATTTAACACCAACAAACAAAAACAGAAAAAGTATTGTCCTTGAAAAACATTAAAACCATGTTTTTGCAACATTTCAGGAAAAATTGCAAATTTGAAATTAAAATATATATGTTTCTCCTCTAAACAAAAGCTGAAGAGGGAGCATACGAAACTAAGCCTTGAGTATCTCAACAAAAAATATACATATATGGATGTCCACAACATAAATCTAAAACAAACTGGAAAACAGGTGTAAAGAATGAAATGAAAAAGGATGTGCTGCCTTTGAAAACATTTCTAATACTAGAAAATTCTCAGCCACGTTTCCTGACTCAATGAAAAGGTTTGTTTTGGGTCTTCAAAACATGAGTCAATAAAAAATAAACTACATTCATGGAAACTATAGCTACTATTTTATTTGAGTAGATATCCTTCCTTTCTTCCACGCCGTAAAGAATAGACTTATGCTTGCGTTAAGTCATATCCAGAAAATTCTTCATTGAAAAGTGCATAAATATAATGAATGCAAACCATCATGCAAAAATAGCCAACAAAAACTTTTCATTATATTTTTTGTAGCAAACAAGTTTTATTGAATTTTTGACAGATTCAACAGTTGTGCATAACAACTATGCTTCTGATTACATACCACCCATTAACTTCATTCAATACTTTTTGTTGGGCAGAAAAGAATTCATTATTTCTTCCAAGCTTCAATAGACTTATGCTCTCATAACATCTAATGCTTTAATTATACACAACTGAAAAAGAGAATGAAAAGCTGCATTTACTGCCCCCAAACACAGATCATTAAGTAAAGAACCCGTCTCTCATTCTCAATTCAAAATAGAAGAAGTGCATCAGAAAGTTAATAGTTAAATCATTAAAATAAAATGTTTTCAAAAGATTACTTTGCACAATTCCAACTATATCCCATGACCACAATGATGAATTTCTTAGAAGTATACCTTGAAACAAATATATCATTTGCATCATCATATTTTAAACCCTTGAACTTCTGAGAAATCATTCACTCAGTGGATTTACAACTTCCCTTTTGTGTACTTGGATGTGCCATGGAAATTTTGGGGAGGGTATTGAGAAAAATTTGCACATGCATCAAAAAAATGAAAAAAAATCACTTTTTTCAAAAAGTTTTTGGTTTTGTTTCATTTTCAAACAATCACTTTGGACGACTTTGACTGGTCAAAAATCTGTCCAAAGAGAAAATGTGCTTTACATGTACCGTACATTCTCATTATAAAAATCTCTCCTTAAAATTATCTGTTATATTCCTATGGATGTAGACAATGTTTAAGGAGCAAATGAATGTTACTGAACCACTGAGGTACAAAAAGGAACAGACATAGCTTTGCCATATAAATGCTCCACAACAAAAAATATTTAATTCATCATAGCTCTGATGTATGTGTGAGCTGTTTCAGAATAACTGAAATGAAGAAAATTCTAGCTAGGTATTTCCATCAAGCTATCAATTCCAGCCTTTCAAAGCATAATGAAATGAAAAACATGGTCATAATCCTTTGAAATAGAGCATTTTGAAAACTCAACCAATTGTATTTAGCACATGTTTTGTAATATCATTTACTGTATGATTTTAAATATTGTATTACAATATTTCATTTCATTCAAATGAATAAACTAGCTGTAAATGACTAAACTTAATATACTTCACAATTTTTCCTGGATTGCACCTGATTGTTAAAATCACTATTCATCTTCAGAAAATACGTTCTTTCTTACTTCAGTTAGAGACACAACTCAATCAAGAAATAAAGACAATAAAACAATCTATTGGAATTTGTAGGAAAGGCACTGCCTCTGAGGTGAATGTGGAGACATGTACAGCTCAAATATTTTATTTAGAGCCTCTTTCTGAATTTCCCAAACATGTTTTTCACACATTACAAAACCTTTCTTTGACTTCCATACATCTCAAACATGATTAAGAACTATTAAAAAATAATTAACATGATTTATATAGCTGAGCTTATCTTTCTACTAATGCTACAAGTTTTAATATTTTTAAAGTATATAAAGTAAGTAAAAAATGCATTTTTCAATCAAAAATTGTTGCTTGGACTCATGACCCAAAAAGTTTACATAACATAAGTATTCAAAGACTAATTAAGATTGTACACAAATGTTTGCAATATTTACGAATCATTTTGGGAACAGTTTTATTCCATTTATACAAATATTTCATCAAATCTCAGTAATCAAGAAACTTAATCATAATGTAATAACTAATTCAATTACTTTCTAAAGTAGGAACACTTGTATAACTTTTTACCAAAAGTTCTGAGACTTCTGTGCTCTTAATTAAGCGTTTTGAACCTTTATTCATGATTGTAGCCAAATGAGCAGCTAAAACATGTTTACAAGACATATCAGTTCTAGTGCCAACAACATGGTAACGAAATGCTGGGCAAGGGCAATAATTCACTTCAGGTAACAATGTGTACAATGATCCACCACTCCCAGTCACCTGGAAGAAAAAAAAACTTAACAATAGAAGGACCTAAGAACTTCAAAATATATTTACAATGAATGGGATTTCCAATGAAAACTAACCTGTATTACAGTCCTTATACCATCTGGGTCACTCAGGAAAGTTACACAATCCTTTTCCAATAATTCTACAGCTCTTTCACAAACATTTCCATAAACAGAATGCAGTGCAAGTAAAGATCTGTCTGTTACTAAAACAAAATTTTTTATAATTATATATTTTAAATTACAATACTTCATAGTAATTTCATAGGTTGGAAAAGATCTCAGAAACCACTTTATAAATAAATTTTAACAAATTAATTTTTACTAAGACTTGGATAAAAAATAACAAATATATCTCTTTTTTTTTTGAAAAAAAAAATTTTTTTAAATTATCAAATTTATTGTCTCAATTTCTACATTCAGACAAATACAAAAAAAATTAAGAATTATTTTCTTTCGAAGATAATGTTGCTCCATAAAGAGCAAAAAGCAGACACTTCAATAGTCTGAATCTATAGTTAATTTGTAGCTCCCTAAATAGCATAATTGAAATACCAGTCACTAAAACTTGAATACTTGAATTAAATTCTTCAGTTCAACGATTGTACAATATATACAACACTGTAACTAATGTTTGTCTAGTTCTTTAAAACAACAGAAATCAAAGCAAAATGAACATTTTCATTAAGTGTACACTATACAATTTCAATGACAAAAGTTTTACTGAAAGGAATCAAAATATTCATTGCTTTTGCATGTATAACCCTCTTTATTCTTAATACAATACATGTATTACACATGCACGCAGAAACTGAAAGAAAACTATAATCTCCAATAATGTGAGACATAACTATGTTAGATTACTTTTGTTAGATACACATGTACTACAAGCAAATTCAAAAACAATGAAATAGTTTCAATTGTGGCCGATAAATGAACATATTTTATCCTTAATTTTCTCTTTTTTCTAAACCCTTTTAATTTTTATTCAGATCAAGAATAATCTATAATGCCATGAACCAGACATAACAAAAAAATGTTCAATCACACAACAATAAATGTACATTGCCAACAATAAAATAGCATATCCATAAATTCCCTATCTTTATTTTCAATGAACATTCACTTTCATTACTTGCAAATCATTTGCTTCAAACCATATTCTTTTCTTTTGTTCACATTTTGATTATTGAATTTTTATTGTTTTCCATTGATTCTTCAAATATTTCCGTGGCAACATTCACACTATTTTTGTTTCAACTGGACCATGAAAGGATAAATGAAGAGTTGGTTAAGTAAAATAGAAGATGCTTTCAATTGTGACCAGAATTTCCCCAGAATTTTGTGAAATATAATTATATATTAGTAAACATGGCTTGCTTCAGTCATATTGCAGTCAATATTGCTCTTCACTGAGCTTCGAATCTTGCCTATCTTGCCTATAAATCTATAGTGTTTGTTAAAACTGACTTATCATAAGGAACATCCATGTCTTCTTGAAAAGTAAAGTCACCAAACTGAAGTGGTACAAACAGAATAGGACCTTAGAGAATTAGGATCTCCAAATTTAGAAGTGATATAATTAGAAAATTTACAAAATCACAGTTTCGAGGTAATAAAAGGCAAACAAAACATGTGGTCTGAGCAACAAAAGCAGAACCATTCATTATGTGTGAGAGATTACTGGGCTAACAACAAGGTCAAAAAGTGTTGATTCCCCATGGTCCTAAGTTACCCATTTACGAAAAAGAAAAAGAAAGGAACATATTTTTATGCAATACTGATATTTATAATTACAACACACATAATAGGAATTCGCATTCATCAGGTATCAGTGTCAATAACCCACTACAAGAAATCCACATGTAATTCGTGTATGTTGCTTTACACCATATTACCAGATGACATGAAACAAATAAAATACAGTTAAGTTAAAATCTTTTCTGCTGCATAATTGTTTCTATACATTTAGAGGTTATATTAATCAAAAAGAAAAATATTATTTTAACAGTGATGCATTAGTTGGCATTTGTACTGTATAATTTATTTAAATGACTTAATATGCCTGTAACAAGTAATGTACATTAGCTTCCGGGTCCATGACCGCCATCTCGATGACATTTTTGTCCAGTTTCCCTGATTCAATGAGTAAATGCTGAGATGGCCCCTTGTTTTGCTTCTAGACATAAATGTAGCTCACTATGTGCATGTTCTGTTGAGTCATTTTGCTTGTTGTGGTATGAGTAGAGCTGGGGGGTTAATTTAAGGGGGATAGTGTAGTAGGGGGTGTTACTGTTGTTAGCAAAGGAATAAAATCTGCAATTCGTTTACCAATGCAAATAAGTTTTCTATAACTCATTAGCAAAAATGTCATCCCTCCCCCAAATGTTGCTAATCTCACGTATTTTTAATTTTATTTTATTACTTATTTTATTTATTTTTTTAACTTCTATTCATCTATCAACTATTTAGAGTTAAAATGTTAGGAAGAGATTCTGGAGCTCAAGAACATGAGTGTAGATGGTACTTTTCCTCCTTAAGTCACATAGTTTTTTACTGTTCTTCGACTAAATCAAATCAAATCCTTTGCTACTTACTGCCAGGTATTATCATGAAATGGTTTGAACTCATCAGCTATGACCGGTAGAAAATCTCTTGCGTAAGACTGTGTGGTAACCCCTAGCATCTTGCCAGTTAATTATTTTGAGAACTGATCATCTCCATTGTGTGTCACCAAACATGGCCCCTTCTGAAATTCTCCTAATCTATAGTCCAGCTGGACATAGTTGTCCAATCAGGAGCTTCATTATGACTAATTTTTGATATTGAAACTCTCAATTGAATAATCACACCATAGTTGACAACCTGTGCAAGTCACTATATTTAAATCAGACAATAACATCTCAAACCTAATCCAATCCACACTTGTTGATGGAACACGTCCTCTTGAAACATATCAAACAATGAAGATCAGGTAATGCCAATAAATGCCATTTTAGAAAAAACAAGTGGACATTTTACAATTTATTGATTCAATTTAATTGATAGTTTTCATGGAGGTAATGTAATCTTACATTGAGAGTGATCAGAAAGTTTGTCTACATAGAAGATTTAAAGAGCTAACATTTCTACATTTTGAAATTATTTTATACTAGCTGAAGAACCCTCCATTGCCAGGGAATTTTTTATAATTTTTTTATTAAACAGAAAGAGGAATTCCATCTATTCCCGCCCTTTGGTGGAACCTACTTCTATCGTATGTCCCTTCCACCCTTCCCTGCCTTCTACTGCCTCGCTTGAATCTGGAAATACCCAGTTTTCTGTATTCTCTAAAACACTTTCTCATTAAAAAAACATTTAAATTTTATTCCTATTGTGGTTCCTGACCCAAAATTTCTTTCTCTTTATAACTTAAAATAATAAACAAATCTAAACTAAAATATACAATTCATTTACTCACATATATTATTTGTGTGGAATTTTATATATTACACCAATACTTTCAATCAATTGCCACATTATAAAACTTATTCTTTTTCATCTTTTTTTCTTCTTATATATTTATAAAGAAAAGTTTGAAATTGATCTTGCTGTATCAATCGACACTTAAAATAATTGAATTAATTTTAACTGAATTTGAGTATGTGTTTAAGGAGCCTTGATAATTTGTGGCTGATGGAAAGGAACCATTAACCACTTATACAATTATAATATCTCCAAAAATTCGAGATCACAGTCAATCCCGGCTAGACAAAACTTTTTTTATTATCTAAAATAACAACCTTAAAAACCAGCATTGTCACACATTAAATTCCTCCAAATACCTTTTTTCCAATACTTTAAGTATACTGTCGTTTTACTATAAATTATATTCTTACTGAATTTTCATCAATCTAATCATTCCTTCAACATGCAAAACTTTCACTCTCCACTCTATTAAAACACTTCTCTACAAAAATGCATCTATCTGTTAGTTTCAGCTTACCAGTAAATCATTCACAATATATTTTGGATGCACTGTCGCTCACCCAACTTACAAATACATAATAATTATGCATAATTTACTACAACTGAAAAGGTGTGCATTCATAGCTTTTGACAACAACATTAACCACATCCATTAGAAAATGATTTCTTCCAAACATTTCATCTTTTGTAGACTTAATGCACTCATGCTTACTCATAATTAAAATCAATATCTAAGTTCCTTTTATAAATAAAGCAGAGAAAAACTCGTAATTATTTAGGATTAGACAATTGACAGTGAAAATAAACAGTTCTCTATATATGCAATTCTGTGCCTTGATGAAATCAGTAGTACATCTCAGACACCACCCTCTGGTAAACTATTGATATTGATGCATGTCATGAATTGACATTCATACCTGATGCATAATCATGAATCTGTGATATAAAGCTAGTCGAAAAATTCCAGAAAAGTAATTATTTTGTAAATATATTAAGGTTTTTACAAAGGTTTAGGTCACAGCCTATAACGTCAAACAGTTAAAGGAAGCTATCACAAAAATTTCATCAGTATTGGTTCAGTAAATTCAGAGATTTTCATGCTGTAAGTCAACACACTTCAGTCTTTACATATTAGTATGAATCTGTGATACAGAAGAGGTACAGAAAATTGTAAAAGGATATGAAAAACATGACATCCCACAATAAGTTGGGCACACACATTGGTTAGTACTGCCCACTCTCTTGGAAGGGCAAATATCTACAACTAAATCTCTTCATGCATTTGAGAAATTCAGAAAAATTACAATTTCAGAGTGTGGAAATGTACAAATGCATAATAGAGAAATAGCTTCAGGCAACATGTTTTGTTCAATTCTCAAAATAGATGTCATAAAGATTCTGAGAACGTAAAAAACATTATTGAAGGTTTGTAATTTATTAGAACGTGAATTATTTAAATTAAGCTTCAACTTTAAGAAACATACAAACAATTTGACACCCATTTGAGAATGAAAGCAGGTTGCAAGACGGTACATCAAAACCGCTTCATCAAATGTAATGGAAGAGAGGAAAGTATAGGACTTTCTGTGGGACATAAAATAGTGTACAGTCATCACTTAACAACTGTTGATTTTTCCTTTCTTTCTCTTTCTCTCCTCCCCAGACAAGTATACTGTGGTCTACTGTAAGTAGAATAATGTATTGATGCACTAAAATATTCTTTCCTAGTCTCAGAATGTACATGGAAACAATTTACACATCAACCCCACGCAATCGAACTAATATTTACTAATACTTACGTCTGTCATTACTAGAACAAAGGCCCGAAATCTCTTTCATCAAATCTCCACTTACATTGGCCAATAATGAGGCGAAAATTTCAGTTCGGTCTTGAGCCATTATAGATAATATATTTCCACCGTTAATATAATACTTTTCATTGCGACATGAAAGAATTCATTGGGGAATATAGCGCCTGTCATTGATTCTTACATTTCAATAGAGTACAAGTTTAAGTAAACAATAATTATCCTCTCGAATAAGAAATTCGTATTTCTACCGCCATTCCAACAACTTGCCAGCCACTTGCCAACCAAAGAATAACTTATATCCTCTACGTAAATCAAGATAAAGTAATAAATGCATGGATTTTGAGAAAAGTAATTTGAAACCATTCAAATAATAGTTTTAAATTGAATGAGTAGAAAATCTAAAACAAATATCTTAATTTTAAGTCTGCAATACAGAAATCATTAGATATGGTCCGTTTCCAAAGAGTATATGGTTAGAGTGGTCCGTTTCAATTGCATCTGTATCAACGAGCTTGAATTACGCGTTGCTCTGTATAGTATATATATTGCATCTCGTTGATCTGTATAGTATATATCTTCTATATATACTATATATCTACAGTATATATAGTCATGAAAGCCACGGGCTGTTTGACAATCTTAGAATAAAGAAAATATACTTGCGATTTCGTAACGTGGCGGATGACATTAGGTCATTTTTACACCTCTTGCCTTATAAAATGAATCTTTATAACAGTGATAAGCACATATTTGAGGCCATGAGCTCCGTTGAGAAGGACGTTTGCGAATTATTTTAAAACATTAATTTTATAAGGCGAGAGGAGTAAAAATGATCGAATGTCATCCGCCTCGTTACGAAAACCCAACTATATGTTCTCCTTTATTCTTTGATTAGAACGTAGGGATCGTCCATTAATTCCGCTGGCCCGTAGGTTACACAATCGCAATGGCGAAGGTCGTGAATTTACTCACCACCAGAGGCCCAATTTTGGCCAAGAATGCAGTTGAAGCGGCGAAGCCTAAATTCGACACATTTTTGAAATACGCCAAGGTGGAATTGGTGCCTCCTACTCCAGCTGATATTCCACAAATACGATCTGGAATTCAGAAGATTTTGTCCGGAGCCAGAACAGGAAGATGGAAGCAACTTACAGTGAAAGAAGCTTGGTTGAATACTCTCGTAACTGCAGAAGTTTGCTTTTGGTTCTTCGTGGGAGAATGCATTGGCAAGAGGAGCATCGTAGGATATCAAGTATAAAGTAGTGTCAAACTCTTGTAGCAAATCAATTTGTCAATCATATGAAGGACTACAACTTGTGCTTAGAAAGATTACCTTCTGTTTGATTACAAAAGGGAAATGTATGTAAAAATGTTTGGTGTTACATTAAATATTTAAAGTTTCACTTGTGAGTTACTTTTCCCAGTAAAATGGATCCTTGTGCACCTGTGAATACATTTAAAACTATCTTCCAAGGTGAAAGGGTCAGTTAATTGCTAAAATAATATATTTGAACACATTTGTTCCCATTTCATTCTCATTGCTCTTCCTGGAGGCTTGAAAACTTGTGTCCAAAAGCCCCAGTGTGAACCAGTCTGTTTTTGTTTAGCAGACAAGTGTCTTGTAACTGGTTTTCCATTTATTAGGAAAATATTGCCTCATAGTTTTTTTTTTTCTGGGATACAGTATTGAATTTCGCCCATTAGCTTCTTTGAAAATAGCTCTTGAAGTCTTTTCTTAGTGGAAGATTCCTTGGGTTTCTGTATTTCAAACAAAATTTTATAGTAAGCTTCAAAGTTTTGTTCCCTTTCTCTAACTGTAATCTTCATGATCTTCAAAGGAAATAAATGTTCTCTATATGCAAAGGAACTTACATTCCACTCATTCAGCATAGTGGAATGTTTTGTAATTTGAAGTAATTTCTCTGTCGCTGAAATAATGCAAAGAAAATAGTTTTCTTACCAACACCACTTGATATTCATAGAGAAAAACAAATTTAGGGTATTGTGTTGAGCATTAATATTGCCACTCCCAGTGAAGAGAGAACAGTGGATAATTCTGCTATAAATGAAATATACCATTTAACTGAATTAGAACTGCATCTTTTCATCAACTTATTTTTTCTTTGTGGGCACTACTTTTATAAAATTTGATAGGATAGATGGTGTCCTACATTACATGAGAGGAAATACCTATGTCAATCAATGTAATAAGGGGATTTCTCTTTATAACAAATGCACAATATATTTTTATGATCACAGTTGCACTAAATATTTTGCATTTTTACAAAATTGAAAACTTCTTAAATTATCAGACAATGATTTGCCTGATATTTGAACAATTGTTTTAAAGCTATGCAGTGAAATCCTTATTAATTTGATTACATCTGCAGATATTCTGTGAAAATGTTAATTATTGATTTAATGTGATACGGGCAAATTGCCAAGAATGCCAAGTCTGAATAACTAATATCTAAAACATTTTTGACACTATTTTAATGCTTCTCAAATTCAGGCATAAAATATCCTGAAATTAGTTTTTAATTATTTCCATGTTCATGATGTCAAGATTTTAATGCAAAAAAATGTGGTTTGTGATCAACATTAATATGGAGGTGTGCTTACGCTACCTTAGGACGATGTGTCAGAAGCGCACATCTAAATTAATCATTTAGTTGGGATTTTAAGAGAAAGGAGTGCTACAAGATCCTACACACTGATGGAGAATAAACATTTCTTAATCACTCAAAACAAGTGAATTGCATCAATTTTGATCAAAGGTACACTATTCAATTGAATTTTCTAGCAGAATTTTTTTTTGTATCCAGTATATTAAAAAAATGCAAATTTTTCACAAGATTGTTTATAAAATAAGGGATATCAAGCATAAAGAAATACCATTTACATAACCTTTATTCGTGCAGAGAGATTTCATTTTAGGGAATGGATAAAGCTCTTAAAATTATCAAGCTGTGATAGCTTTAATTCGTTTTATTATTAAGGCATCTAAATGAGACAAACATTGTAGGGTGAAACATTTAAGAACTTGTGCAATGCTTGTTGCTATCTTTTATTCATAATTAAACTGTCTTTGATAAAATTGAAGGATAGGGATTCTGGAGCTCAAAAAAATATATGTATAATACCATTTCTCCAACATTCTTCTGAACTAATGACATAAACTGGTTCCCATTTCTTTTGTGGCACAAAAGCACTTTTCCATCTATTACATAAGCCGATGTAGTGTCAGATTCTTACACAAGTCATAAAACACACAATGGAATAGGCTTAACTCAAATAACATGAGAATCAACTTAGAAACAATTTCTTCCTGATGTCATGACAACAATGTTGAAAGTTTCTCCTGAAAAGTTTGCTTCTCATTTGTTCTGAATGAAAAACATTTCTGTATTTCTAATATTAACAAAATGTATATAATCTTTAAAAACAATTCAGAACTATATCCTAGCTATGTATTTTAAGGATTTCAAACAGAATTTAGATATGCATTGCATTATAAAACAAATGAATCTTCCGTAGGATATTGCTACTCCAACTCATAATGTTTAAAAGAAACTAACTGAAAACTGCATAAGAAACCTTGGCGAATCAACTAAAAGAAAATGAAAAACGTCAAATTTGTGAGGATTGACCTATTATATTCAGCACTACTGTGGTCGTAATGAAGTCGCTCCATGACCTTTTACCCTGAACTATTATCTTGGGACCGTCTTGGAGTCCAGTGCTAGGGTTCCAGATAATTCCATGAGTTATTCTGCCATCTCTTATGTTTAGTGTAATATCTTGCAAGTATTCAGATAGCAAGATTAACATTTGCGATTGTTGTGCAGAAACGTTGGGGTCCAAAAATACCCAATGATAGTAGTTGTGTGCGAGGATTTTGACAAGTGTCACTTTTAATCTGAAGAAAATTTGCAATTAATAAATCAGCAATTAATATTGACAGGTGAAATATGACTGCTAGTACAGATCAGTACAGTCATATGCTGATCTGTAGCCAAACAGTTCATATGATATGAAGTATTTGGCTACAGAGTGACAAACATGTAGTCTGGGACAAAGAAATATGGACAAAAATTATTTTCAAAGTGCTCACTATATGCAGAAGACATTCAGAACAATGGTGTCATTTGCACAATGCAATTATGTATATTAATGGAATATCCATAATTATTGATATTTGTGGAATTTCTACATTTACACAAAACATTTTTAAAAAATCTAGTTTTTCAAACTAAAAGAATAGTCCGTAATACACTTTTGTTTTTTGATAACAGTTAATTACATGGAATGTTTTGCCTGCATGTAAAGGAAAAAAGAAAAATTATAAAAATTTAAACATTTTTGAGGCATAACTTCTTGATAGTACCTGTGCACGTCTTGATAGTACACAAAAATAATAGAATCAATTTACAGTAAAATTTGAATTAATTCATATTTGACTCGTTTCAAATTGAAAATCAAAGCATTTAATTCCACCCCTTTGATATTATTGTTATTCTTTATAAGCTCTCTAGACATGCAACGTGCTATAAAGAGGATTTAATTTATCACGTGTTGATATTAATTGTAAGAAATTTCTTTTGAAAAATCTCACCATTTTTAAGATGAAAGTTTGATTAAATTCTGTTCTATTATCTTTTCAAAGCAAACAATAAGTAAAAAAAATGGATGAGAATAATAATTCACATGCTTACAAAATGCACAGGAGAGAAAGGAGGGAAAGAAAGTTATAAATTAAGCAGACTCATCTTACAAAAGAGAAATGCAGTACATTAGCTTAAGAATGTGAAGAAATAGATTTCAGGTATTAATAAGAATTTCATGTAGCATTGTGAAAGTTTGAATGTACTATATATTTACCTCAAATGATAAAGCAAGAATTTCATAGAAAGATAAGAGTTACAAGCAGCAGTAATTCTTATCTTACAGCTTTCTCCTATTATTTATCGTCACATTCTTTCCACTATAATAGTACCACAAAAATTATTAATGGATTGACAAATATTGAGACATAAATATTTATTTTCCCATAACATGTTTCATTACATGTTTGATAGTGTGTTGTGCGCAACACTGATTTTATTAATATCCCAATCAAAAATATAAAATGAAATTTAATTTCAGTACCAATCAAACCTTATAGGCTGTTCATACAGAATTCATCATTTCTTTTTAGACACAGACTTCCCATACATACCATCTAGGAACAAACCCGAAAACACAAGCAATGTGGCAAGCCACTGCCTAGGCAATAATGTATTACCAAATAATAATACTGATCCTAGGACAGTGAAAAATTTTCTTGTTGTTGTCATTATAGAACATGGTAAAGGACCAAAATCACTGACTGTCAAGAAAATAAAAAACTGTCCAAGGGCACTTGCAACAGAGAAAGTAACAAGATGCCAAATTATACTAGGATGCCTTTGAATAAATGATATAAATGTGAATAATTCACCAGTTGAAAGGACTGCAATACCTAAAAACAAAATGGACCATAAATTCATGCTAAGCATCATGTGCCCAGACTTGGTCTGGAATTCACCTTTCATTCGTTCTTGAATGGCAGCTGTCAAACCATCCATAGTCAATGATAAGAGTAACAAAAATTCACCAAAGCCAATCATTGTGTCACTTTCGGTGGATGTTTTTCCATCCTTATACATAAAAAGTGCCACACCAATTACTATCAAAAGCACAAATAGATATTTTTGCATGGAATAACTTTTTCTACCCAATAGTACTCCCAAAATCATAACAGGTATCGGCTTGGCCGATTTCCCCACTACCTGTGTGGGATAGTTAATCCATTGTAGAGCCATGTTACTACAAACCATTGCCAACAAGTATGTTAGAGCACTGCAACTATAATAAAGCGTTCTGGTGTTGTCTTCTCCTTGTTTCATCACAGTTGAAGTTACTATTTTGGCATATAAATAGTTGAAAATGCATTGCACAAGCACCAACGCTAACGTACAAGTGAACTTCTCTTTATTTTCACCTTCACCATAACTGCCTCGGGTGATTTTCTCTTGAAGGATGCCGAAATAAAAATAACATACAAAAATGCCAGCAGCACAAATAAATAGTTTTAAATTCTTTTCCATTTTAAAATAAGGTGTGTTCAATCAATAACACCACATCATTTATGACACAAAACGATTCGGTATAAAGACAACCCCATACATGTGAACTAACCACTGACACTCAGCCAGTACAACTGCACCACGTCACTCATGGTTGTCAACTAAACATTTGCGCATGCTTTCGTATGTGGTTGAATGTAGTCCAAAGAATATCCATAAATTATGTCAGCCCTCCCTCTCCGTCACGATGTCTTATACCGTGCCACGGTGTAAACTATGTCTTACATCGTACACCATGCCCTCCGCACACGGTGTAAGAAATATATCTTACACAGTGTCTCCGCATATTCGAAGTTGAATCGGTCGTGAACGATTTTGACTAAATCATAAACGAGTTGACACGCTCACGGTGTAAGAAACATCTTACACCGTGAACACGCCACAGTTGCTGATTAGTGATATTTTCATTATATATTTTACTTTAAATCTTGGAAAATTACATCAAATAGTCATAAATTTGCGTATTCTCTTATCTCTTAACTTGTACCCGTTCACGAATCGACTCCTCACGCCGTGAAATCTGAGAACGAAAATTAAGAAAAATACTCAAGGAGCTTTTCGTAGTGTGAATGTGCGTGATTGAACGCCGTGTTTAAGGCCTGCAACAGACTACACCGAGATGTGCGTTGCCAGAAATGTGCGACGAGAAATGTGAAAAGAGGCCGGCAAGGCTGCGTCCACACACTGGAAATAGGTTATTGAAGGTCTTGAAATGCCTTCATGCACTGGCGTAGCTTTAGGTTGGTGTCACCCGGGGAACAACTAATGGTGTCAACCCCTCTAAATGAAATATAAAAATATCTATATTTCAATAGTTTATAATTATTTAATAACTAGAAGTGCTACAGAATGGCACAGACGATCTCGTAGTAAAGCTTTCTAATTTCTTTGGTGTGGACTGGTACTGTACAGTCTTGCCCTTCCTTCTTGCCAGCTGCCATCTATCGCCGCCCAAATATGCTTTTTTAAATTTTTTTTATCTACTTTTCGGTTTTTAAATAGTAGACCCGAAATATTCTTTTAAGAATACTAAATAATGCTAAAATCTTGTCCTAAATAACAATTTTCATTGAAAAATTTGGAGCTGTCTTTAAGAAAACAGCGAAGAATGGAAAAGAGTTTCTGTAAATGCGAAATTTGAAGCTATTTTTCATTTCATTTTCTATTTCTATTGAGTTTTCGAAAAACTTCATATGAAGAAATTTGAAAAGCTTCCACTCACAAATTTAATAATGTATACAAATCGATGGAAATGTGCATATAAACGGCGTGGGAAAACACATTTGTGTAATTTAAAAAACAAAAACAAAAGAATACACTAAAGTGAAATTTACGTCACATTAAATAGTGCAATTAGCACTATCCGTTGGAAAAGATGAAAGAAAAAATTTGGAGCCATTTTTGAGAAAATCCCGTTTGAGCGTTTCTGAAAATGCGGTGGTTTGTGCTCATTTTAACAGAAAACTGTTGAGTTTTCGAGAAACTTTGTTGGGCATTATTTGCAGCACATATACTCATAAGTACAATAATGTGAAGAAATCGCCTCTAATGTTAATTTACCGACGTGAGAGACAAGTAAAAAAACTTACATTTTTGTAATTTTTGAAAAAACAAACGAATATAGCAATATGGCATTTATGTCATCTTATACAGTGCATTTAGCACTATCCATACCAAAAATTAACAAAAATTGGGTCCATTTTTGAGAAAAATTGTTTTTGTTATTTTTAAAAATTGCAAATGTTCCTCGCACTATTGCACGAAAACTACTAAATTTTTCAACAAAAATTACGTGATCTTAATGAAAGAACTCCTTATGAGCAACAAATTTCATTTGAAGGAAAAATATGTGTCTTCAATTTTATAGTTGTAGGACGACGCCGAAAAAATTCAAACTTCTGCAATTTTCGAAAATTCAGAGTTAACCGTAAAAATTGGACCTATGCCACCTTTATAAGTGTGCTTTACTCTATTCTTACAAGAAACTTAACGAAAAAAATTGGAACCGTTTTTGGGAAAATTTTGAAAATGTCCGGGGGGTTTCATGTAAAGTACCTTCAAATTTTAAAGAACGTTTTTCAAAATTTCAAAGCTTCAGAGTCAGATGGACAGGGATTTCTTCAATTTGGAAAAGATCGAACGAGTGGTTTAGGCGCTATTAATGTTCACGGACAGATTAACGGACGGACGGACGTTTTACTTTCAATTGGTTTTTCGGCATCATGGACCCACAAAACTAGGATTCTGTCTGCAGCACGTGTTAGATGATTTTTTTCTCCTAATTTACCTGCTGTATTTATCCACTTTCTTGTTTCTAGGGCCCGATAATGATTTTTTTTCTGTCGAAAATTTGCCGTTTTTTCGCGCAGCATTACATAACTTTCTCTATATCACGTATATTACTCCGTATATACGTACGTATACGAGAAAGTAAAAATACAAGTTTATTTGCACGATATTAAAGTTAATTTGTAGATTATTGTATCAAGATTAACGATAAGAGCACATTAAGTAATCGCCGAAATCGAGACTCTTGGACCACTGAAGAATTGGGGCTCACTGCTTATACTTTCGCGTTTTACTTTACATTATTTTTCGTTGCTTTCTTAGTATATATGATTTAATTGTATAACTATTAAATTAATATGTACATCTCATCAGGTTTTTCGTCCAGTTTCCCTGATCCATTGAGCAAATGCTGAGATGGCCCCTTGTTTTGCTTCTGGACATAAATGTAACTTCATTTTCTGTGCACGTCTTCTAGAATTCAGTGGGAAATACAATTATTCAAATTATCGTTTCCATGTTGTCGCGGCAGGAAGTAATAAGAGCCAAAATTTATTGCTTATTTATCTTTGAAAATAGATTTTATTACATGGGAGTTTTTTTTCTCCCTTTCAAAATTCAAAATTTATTGCTTGTTTATCCTTGAAAATAGATTTTATTTCATGGGAGTTTTTGTTTTTTTCCTCCCTTTCAAAAATTCAAAATTTAAGTAGTATGTGACTTAGTGTAGGGATCACAGAATTTTGAAAATGTGCACACAATTCACTTTTCCCCATAGCACGTCATACGCAGTTTCTAACTGTTTTTGACGTAAAATAAAAAAACATATAATTTTTAAATAAATCTTTAAAATTATTTAATTCGAACCATACAATTTTATAGTTGGTTTCACCCCTAAAATGGTGTCACCCGGGGCGCACAAAGACAGCCCTCAAAAATGAAATTTTGCAATTTTGAAAAGATCTGAGATTTCAGCGAATATGAGACCTGCATCATTATCTTAAACGTCCTTTACGCTATCTGAAGATAGTTGATCAACAAATTTAATGCTGTTTTTGAGAAAATTTTGAAAATGGTATTGAGGCTTCATGTACAGTACCCTCAAAAATAAAAATATCCGTTTGAAATCCCCAAAGTTTCGAGTTCATTCAGATCGACCGGGGAATATTACTTTTCGAAAAAATCAGCTAAACTGTTTTAGGTGCTAGCGTTGACCACAGACGGACAGACAAGACACGATACGCCTTCAATCCATTTTTCTGTATCAAGGACCCACAATATTTTTTTGTCTACACCATATGTTACAGGAGTTTTCATTTTTTTCTATATTTAGCAACAGGATTTATCCAATTTTTCGTTACCAGGGCCCGGCAATAAGTTTTCTCTGCCAAAACTTCGCTTTTCTCCGGCGCACGATTACATTACTTTCTCTTCTTACGAAGTACCTTGTAAGGGCGAGAAAGTAAAGAGAAGAAAGTAACAAAGGTATATTGATCATTTGGAAAAAATAGAGAAAGGATAGACATCTGGTTTGAAATGAGAAGGGCCGTTTTTAGGATATTATAAACGCTTTTTAGGTTTTATAAAGGTTTTTTTTATGCTATTTTATTATAAACGGTTGTAGGCTATTTGGAAAGTCTATTTAGCTCATTTTAGGATTGTTAGGATTCTAATCATGTTAGGATCAGGCAATAAATGCTGTAATTAGTATTTAAATTACTAACTCATGTTATTCAAACTCGAATGAAGTACTTTTTAAGAAACCACTAAAATTTAAGAATGATTTTTCAACTTCTAAAACATTCCCATTAAAATTAGAATCGAAATTAAAAAGTACCTGTTGCAGTGAATAAACATGTACGCCATACGTCAAACAGGTTTTACTGGTATTTTTACCAAATAAATCAAATCAAACAAGTAAATAATCAATCAATCAAACAAACAAACAAATATTAAAGTTCGGCCAACTCAACATGAAACCACTGGGGAATACTCTACAGAAATGAAAAAGCACACAATTTACGCAGTAAGACTGCTTTTTTTTATTTCTCAGTTACTTTTTTCTTTCTAAAGAAATACATTTATTTATTTTGTAAATAATAAACCATTTTCGTGTTTCTGGAGTGTTTTTCATGCTTTTGCAATGCAAAGTTTTGCCTATAATTTTTATAGAAATTATTTTTCAAACCATCTTTTGAGTGCTTATCGTGCAACTTCTGCTGAGTGCTCAGCCACTCAGAATATCTGAGTAGTTTATTAGACAAAATGTGCTTAAAATTGACTCAAAAGCTTATTTTCGAATTTTCAACTTTTCCTCCCCGGACATATTGTACTATAACATAGAGAGGAAAAGAATTGGAATCACCTCAAAACTATGATCTCGTACCTCTTCGTAAGATCTGCGTTTAAGGTTCTAATCAGTTGACCTTTGCGCTCTTATCAAAATTAAGTCATGTTAATGCTGTTCCAAAGACGCTTAAAATTGGTGCAGCTGGGCAGGAGAAACATGCAATTTTGTACCCGAAAATCGATTGGTATAATGGGAATCGATGTCGTGCATTCTGATAGATTAGAAGCTTTTGAGGTGAAACTTGATAAGGATGTGAGAAGTAAGATTCATTTATAAGTATAAGACAGTCCCAATTTTCATTAAACCTCTGACATGTAGAAAATTGCAAAAATCTTTTTCGTTTCGAAAGAAATTTAGGCTTTTCCCTCAATTATATTTCGTGGGTTTTGTTTTAAATGAAAGGAAGTGGGCTTCTCATGTTTTATAGTTGGCTATAATTAAAGTTTTTTAATACTCGTATAAACACAACATTTTAATAAAATCATAAAATCAATCAAATGAACGCATATCTACCGTGATTTGTTCATTGTTTCATGGCAGAATTGTAATCAATCTATTGAAAGCATTCTCAAGCAATCAAATTTATTGAAAGTTTCGTCTTCGAGAAAACATGTGAGTGTGATGTTAGAGAAGCTAATATCGCGAGCTTTCATAAGTCCGAAGAGTCCTTTGAAACACAAAGATTTATGAGTATATGTAAACGCAATGTTTAGCAATCGTTTCGCACACGTCATTTGAAAACAACAGTTAAGTGTTTATAATTATGTGGAATTTCTTGGCCGTATTTCTCTTCACACACATGTACAGATATTGGTAATGAATAGTGATTGTATTCTTCCAGAATGTGTAAACCTCCCTCATTTCATTAGTCTTTAAGACTTAATACTGTACGACATAAAACAATGTTTTGGAGGTTTTCTATTTTCCATATAGTTATGTAGAACTTTTCTACAATCACATCCCACTACGAATATATTTTTAGACATGCATCCTTGTTACTCAAAATTTTAAGATATGACCCAACTTTCGAAGCTATTTTTAACCTTATTGATTTTTGTGACTTGGATGATTCTGCGTACCTTCATTCCATTGTACATCTTTAAATATCATACACATTTTTAAAATGCGAGTAATTGTTGAGTAATATTGACACTAAGAGGAGGAAAAGAGTTGGAATGCTGCATGTCGTATCGTAGTGGTTACAGCGGTAACCCGAAGCTGCGGGATCTTTAGGTTTGAAGTCCGCCTTGAGCAAGCACGTTTGCATTAGTGGGGCCTATCAAAGGTATAATGTATGCACATTCAATTCCTTCCTAGTCTCCCTGCCTCAATTTCGCCCACGAGGAACATGTGCGTCTACCTGAGTATATACAAGAAAGTATTCTTAACGAGAGAAATTATACTGTCTTGGTTAAAACATATCTGCTCGCGAAAGAAAAAAAGCGTTCACGGTACAATTACGTACGGTACGTTGTACTACCACAGTACAATCCACCCTCTGTTGTTTATCGATTGAGTATTGTAATAAAGTTTTACGATACGAATGTCGTACAACGTTTTATACATTTCGTAAAAATTTCAATGAACTAAGATTTACGTTCAAATTCTTTCTGCGAAAGGCGTCAGAATTCTTATGTTAATAATAGTGAATAGGAAGCCATGGGTTATTAGAACTCTTTTTACGAAATTTATCTAAGTTTCGTTAAGACAGACTTTATATAATCAAAGTGGATAAGCATAAGTGCACGACAATGTAGTGTTTCGAGTAGTAGAATTCTTCCTATTTTAATTCTTTTAGTTTATTTTTTCTGACATGATAATACAATTTCTCTTTTCGTGGACTTCAAAAAGTAATCAAATAAATGTACACGAAAATATCATTTCAACAGTTCAGAAAACAAACATTCAAATGAAAACGAGCTTCATATTAAAATAGGTCACCACCAAGGACGAAGTGTTCGAAAAATCCATTTGTGGTAATTATTGTTTTTACGACATGGTCTGAGAAAAAGACGATGTGTCGCAGGTTGCTGCGCAAGACACAACTTTTTGGGACGGTGGACTAGCAATTGTGCTGATTCATTGTACAACCAAGGTCCATCAGTGACACGTGACGAACATGAAACCAATATGATACTGTCTTCATCTCCGTCAATGCAGTATTCAGCAACTGCCAATTGGCCTTCTACATTTAAACGAATTAATTGGGTGTGTCCATATCCATGACACGGCATCATTTTCATTAAATTGGGTGGTCCGAAGAGTGTTGAATCCATACATGAGTTGGTTCCCATATTACGAAGCTCTCCCCAATGCACGTTTTTGGGAAGATCAGGAATAATATCGTACGCTACGTTTTCCATATACCATTGGAAGCCTTTGCACCGGAGTCTTTTTTTGAGGCTCAGTTGCTTTGAAATATCTCCATGGTCCAAAAATCGAGCTAAAGGTACTCGAGTGTAAAAGTATTCCTTGTGTTTAGGATCAAACCAAGTTTCTACAACGCGCTTGTAATTTTGAAGATCCAGAGGTCCTTTTCTACTTTGCCCAAAATCGTACGGCAAAAACTTTCTAAAAACGTGTCCAACTCGAGAACACGGCACCCATTTTATACTTCCACCACACTGCCAAATCTTGAACGATAGTTCCATATTTTCACCGCCCCAAATGAGAAGACCTGGGTCGTATGCTTCGAGGCGTAAAAAAAACTTACGATCGATGGCGAGCAGGCCGCCGGCGTGAGTGGGAGACTCGTACGGCTCACTCTTATATTTTCTACTTTTTTCCTGTTGCGTTGTAAGTTTATGTTTCTCGTACAGCAAACTCCAATCAAATCCACCCCGATAATCACCGTTGAGATTTTCAGAGTGGTAATGAAAATTGTTTAAATCTATGACATCAATAATAGGCACTGTCATAACAGTTCTATCTCGATAAATTGGCTCTAATAATGGAGGCAACCAATTAACATTCACCTCACAGTGAGCATCCAGAAAAACAATTATTTCCCCTCGTGCTTCCCTGGATCCCCTATTTTTAGCCCTAATTAGTCCCTCTCGTTTTTTATTTCTTATTAATTTTATTATTTTGCTGAATCTGGCGATGTATTTTTCGATTTTTTTTCTCAAAAACTTTCTTTCACTACCGTCGTCAACAAGCAAAATCTCTTCAAGGAATCTTTTAGGAGTCCTGTTCATTATGCTGTTAACAGTCCGAATCAATGTGCTCCAGCCCTCGTTGTGAAAAACGATAATGATACTAACTCTCGGCATATCTACAGGGTAGTTCCAATATTTACATTCATGCAATCGAGTGTCCGGAATATGCCTATTAAGTGATATGTTATCCGAGCATGCCATATTTACTCCGTATTTCGCTATCGAAAGTTGAGATATGTTTTTGTAAATGCAGTAGGGACTGATTTTTTCTTTAGAATCAACTTTTTTTTCCCTTTTGCTTGTAGACTCAAAGTTGCCTAAGCGACCAACAAATTGTGCTGTTTTTATCGATTTTCCGTTTCTGATGTTTGATAGAACAACTTCATTTACATTGTCATTCTGTGTGATAAAATACATGTATAAAACAGCTCCGGTCATACTTACAATGAAAATCGTCGAGAAAAGTCTGTTTTTCTGCAATCTAACTCTCATTTCGATCATTCTAATATACCTATGTGACGTGAACACCGCTGGAACTTTAAGTTACTTGTAATCACACAAGTAACTTGTAAAACGTAGGAACTCGAATCATTAAACTTGGTAACGTCATTGACCTTCAATGAAAATCATTAATTCCCTTACTTCGCGTTCGACACTAAGGAAACGGAATGGATGTTGATTGTGCAGCGGCAACAAATGTAATTCAAGAAGAAACAAATGATTTCAAAAATAACAAGGTAAATTAATGTCTTACTTTTCAGCAGAATTGAAATTGCTTCCCAAGAAATTCATATTTTAAAAAACGTAATATTAGTTCGTAATAAGTTTAATTGTGAACTGAATACAGTTGCATTTAGTTTAATATTTTCCAGCATAAGTACTTTGTGTAAATATATTACATTTGGTGAAAAAAATCGCCAGCTTATCGAAGCACGCCAACAAAACAAATGCTGTAGTACTTACAATATTCAGATGAATATCTTCCATCCAACGCGCTAATGTATTATATTCCTTGCGGTACATACTTCTACACTTTTTAAGTAATACATTTTGTTCCGTATTCATGGTCATTTTCAAAAATTCACTCAGGAATATCTATACAATCATCCACATTCTAGGCTACTTCTGGATAACAAGCATTCTTTGCCATTGTTTCCAAACCAACTTCTTTAAAGAAGTGAACATCGTTCATTAGATATAATTTTAATTCGATTTATTGTATTGTCATCAATAAGTAAGTGAGTATTATTAATCATATGTTTTTAAAAGCACCACGAGGTTATGTTGATATGTTTGCTCTTCAGGCCTGGAAGTCACACAAAGGAAGTCGCTCAAGACAGAGCATAAACATTTTAAGTGCCCCTTGGACAGTGCTGTCCAAAGATATTGGATAGTATTACTCCTGACATTATGTTCTGACATTCAGTCGGTTCGCAGCGGGTTATTAAAATTATTGTAATTCGCAGAAAAAATTTTAAAATTATTATGATACGCAGAACCAGTTGAAATGAATTACAAACAAGTTGCTAAAATTATTATAACTCTAAATAACATATTTTGTTTGAAACACTGTTGCTTTCATATGAGAATACTTACTGTATTATGGCATTACCTTCAAGATATCGATTTGGTTTTGTACTCATAGAAAACTCGACCTATGAGATTCCTAAACAAATCATGAAATACGATCTAGTGGTATATGAAAAAGCTCTCGAGTGGTTTGCAAAGAGGCTCCAAGAAAGCTCAATTATGTAAGCCTGTGCTTATATCAATTTAATGCATTTATATTGGGTTACATTTACTGGTCGGAGGGGGCTTACTAACTAACCTTAAAGTATACTTACAATCTGTGCATAATTCTAGACTTAAATAAGAAATAAATTATATAATAATAATAATAATAATAATAATAATAATAATAATAATGATAATAACAATAACAACAACAACAACAATAATCCTCTCCTATATTATTTTAGTGGTATAGATGAGTTTTGAGGCTCTCACACGCAACCTATCTTTATAAATGAGGTCCCTAAAGAATGAGAATTTTACGGAGACTTGACGAATTTCACTTTAAATTTAAAAATATAAAGGATTTATTTACAATACGCATTTATATATTCGTGCCAAATGCAACCCACATCACTCGGTCAGGAGTGTTTATATACTGCCACGGTATTTGCCTGGTATTGATCGGAGAAACCAGGGGAAACCTATCTCTTGTCCTATCATCACACCTTATTTACACACACGCGCGCACGCACGCACGCGCGCGCGCGCGCGCGCGCGCACACACACACACACACACACACACACACACACACACACACTCGCATGCACTACACTATCTCATATGTCAGGAGCTTAGATCTTGTCCAGGCTGCGGCGGTGCCCGCTGGTGGGAGATACCTGGTTGAGGAAAACCCCGTTAGCCGACGGTAGGTCGGACATGTTTATCTCCTTCCATCGGCGGAAAATTACCGCCACCTCCCGAAAACAAACACGTGAAGTAACTCACAGGATTAATGACCTTAGCTGTTAATGCGCCCACAATCATCAATCAATCAGTCGAAGCGAGCGGTCCTCTTGACTCAGTGGCAGATCCAAGGGGGACCGAAAGCGCGAGAACCCCCTAAATTAACACTAAACATTTTGGACGAAATTTTACTCTTCTTTAATATTCTTGAAGTAATATTTCGGTTCTACTATTAAGTTATCGAAAATTAAAACGGCAAGAAAATGTACTTTGACATTAGATGACGATAGATGACATTAGTGACGATAGATGGCAGCTGATCAGAAAATACAGGAAGACCTTAAAGCCAGTCCACGCCAAGGAAACTAGAAAAATTGCTACGAAAAAGTCTGTGCCATTCTGTAGCACCTCTAGTTACTTTTTCGTATATACGTAGTATAGAGAAACTTATGTAATGCTGCGAAAAATCAATTTCGAGATTTCAACGGAAATACACGTTTTGGGGTCCCCTGATAACGAAAAAGGTTGTTGTTTTTTGTTTTGTTTTTTTCTTCCCCCAAAACGTCCGTCAGTCCATCCGTCCGTCTGTGAATACTACTAGCGCCTAAACCACAAGTACAATCTTTTCCAAATCGAAGAAGCCCCTGTCTATCTGACTATAGTTAAAGCTTCGAAATTTTGAAAAACATTCTCTAAAATTTGGAGATTCTTTGCATAAAGCCTCCCATCCCTTTTCAAAATTTTCTCAAAAACGGCCCCAAATTTTTCTTTAAATTTCTTGTATGAATGGAGCAAAATAAACTTATAAAAGTGGCATAGGTCCGATTTATACGGATAACTCTGAAATTTCGGAAATTCAAAAAGCTTGGATTTTTTCGGCGTCTTACTAAAAGTATAGAATTGAATACAGAGATTTTTCCTTCAAATGAAATTTGTTGTACATAAATAGTTCTTTCATTAAAGTCATGTAGATTTTTTGAAAATTTTAGTAGTTTTCGCGCAATAAAAATTTGCAACATAAAAAATAACAAAAACAAGTTTTCTCAAAAATGGCTCCAAATTTTTTCTTTAAATTTTTGGTAGGGGTGTCCCAAATGTACTCTAAACGATTATATAAACGCCATATTGCTCTATTCTTTTATTTTTTCAAAAATTACAAAAATTTGATTTTTTTGACTTGTCTCTGACGTCAGTAATATTTACAGTAAAGGCGATTTCTTTACATTATTATATTTATGAGTACATGTGCTTTAAATAATGTCAAATACAATTTCTCAAAAACTCAACAGTTTTCCTGTGGAAACGAGTTCAAATTCCGCATTATCAGAATCGCTCAAACACCATTTTCTGAGAAATGGCTCCAAATTTTTTCTTCAAATTTTTGCAATGTATAGTGCTAATCGCACTGTTTAATATGACTTAAAGTTTATTTTTATGTATTGATTTGTTGTTGTTGTTGGTTTGTTGTTGTTTTTTTTTCAAAAAATACACAAATGTAATTTTTTTTAAATACCTCTCCCGCCGTTAATATGGACATTTTCATCGGTTTGTATGCATTATTACACTTTCGAGTAAAAGTGCTTCAAATGACTTCAAATGAACTCTTTTAAAAACACAATAGATTTCTGTGAAAAAGTGCTTAAATTTCGCATTTACTGTAATGCTTAATCATAATTTTCTTAAAAATCGCTTCAAATGTTTTAATGAAAATTTCTATTTAGGACGAGTTTTTACTCTTCTTTAATATTATTGAAGTAATAATTCGGTTGTACTACTAGGAAAGAAAAAAGTTGAGAAAATATAAAAAAAATGTACTTTGGACGACGATAGATGATAGCTGGCCAGATAATGGTGCAAGACCTTAAAGGCAGACCACACCAAGAAAATTAGAAAAGTTTATACGGGAAAGTCAGTGCGTCTGTGGCACCTCTAGTTTATTTTATGCTATTAATTAAATACTGATTTCATAAATATTAATGGGGAGGGGCGTCCTAATGGAGATTGGCCCCTCCCCTCTGGAATACTTTTTGGATTAACCCCTGACTTGACTGGCATTTTCCACACTTCCAATCTTCCATTCATACGAGACGTAATTATGCCTCATGAATTATATTTTAATATTTTCATTGAAACATTAATATTCTATTTTATTCTGACGATTATTTTTACTTTCTCGCTATCGCTTACGTAGTAGAGAGAAAGTTATGTATTGCTGCGGGAAAAACCGCGAGTTTTCGGCAGAAAAACTCTTGTTACAAGGCACATGGATAAATCCAGTTGCCAAATTTAAACAAAAAATCCTCTAACACGTGGTGTAACCTGAATCCATGTTTTGTAGGTCCTTGATGCCGAAAATCAAATGACGGCAAAGTCCGTCCGAACGTCCATCTGTGAACAACGCTAGCGGCTAAATCGTTCAATCGATTTCCTCTAAAATTGATTTTCTCCAATCGATCTGGCTGATGTCGCGGCCTCTTGAATTTGAAACCGATATTTTAATTTTGGGGGTACTTTACATGGAGCCTCTGGGACATATTCAAAATTTCCAAAAAAAAAAAAAATGGCTCCATCGTTTTTACTAAATTTTGTTGTTTGACAGTGTGAAGGACATTTAAGAGAATGGTGCAGTTCTCATTTTCATTGAAAACTAATTTTTCGAAAACAAAAATTCAAATTTTTCGGCATCTTCCTACAACTCAATTATGAAGATAGATTTTTCCCTTAATGAATGTGCTCCTTAAAGATAGATTTTAAATAAGGTCATGCACAATTTTTCGAAAATTTTAGTTATTTTCGCGTAATTTTGCGTGAAAGTACGAACGAGAATGTACTGCCGTTTTAACACCACTAGTTATAATTTAAATTTAGTTTCTGGAAGTGCTCTACTAACTTTTCAAAGCGACACCAGAATGTATGTCCTCGCTGTACGTAAATGAAACTTTCTGCCCGAAGCTAATAATTGGTGACTATCACGCGAATACTCCTACACACGCGCGATGACGACATAGACGAACCACATCCTGCCCGACAAACTTAAATCCAGTGACATTGTTCATAAGTTGTAGGCTGAACCATTGTTTGCACGTTGAGAGTCTTGTAAGGCATAACCGTTCCAGATCTTACTCACACAAGAAAATTCGATCAGCTGCCAGTATAAAAAGTGAATGTACGTAAAAATATGCTTTCGATTTATATTTTCAAAAAATTAGAATTAATCATTAAATGACATCTTGCCTACGGTTTTAGCAGCGCATTGCTATAACGCATCACACTCCGAGAAGCGAGACGCATGTAATCTCGAAAAGCTTCATTTTCACAGTAGGATGAAATCTTTATGATACTTCAAGAGGCAGTTTTGTTTCTTGTATATGTTTCTTGTGCTCCCTTTCCTCTTAAACCAGTTTTTGTCAGTTTGATCACGAACATTGCCTATCCTTAGGGCGAACCATTTCCTTTCACTGACAGTGTGGTCAGAAGTGGAGAAATAAACCGAGCGCAGTTCGAAATACAAATGTGCATATTATCTTTTTATTTCAATTTTTGAATTAACACTTCTACTCAGCGCAGGAAGCGAATTCCGAGTTACAGTTCTGAATTCATGGGCTGAATCCAATACTGACTTTGTGCGAAGTTGATGCACATGCTATGTTAAAGTTTTATTATAATGCGCAATACATCAATAGTAACGTTTCGGAAATCATTGTTTACATCTTCAGACTGGATTTAAAATGTCAAAAACAAATAAATACAATATTTTAAAACAATAAAGATTGATTACATGTTGAGAAGTCCAAATAAATTAGTAGAATATCAATCTTGTTGTGACCAATTGTGGATAATTATTATTCAATTATTATTTTCTTTTCTGTCAGTAGATGTAACAACTTTGTCAGACTGTATTTGGTCTTTATTTTATTGTCAGATATTCAGTATTTGGGATAGCAGTTTTACATGAAAATAATAAACATTTGTTTGCAATTTACTAAAATGTATAATACATAAATCGCAGCATTGTCACCCCTTTGTCACCTTTTCGAACAAGTTCACTCTCGGAAATATGTTCCGCAAACTTATAGGACAACGGGTAATATATATCGAGATAATTCACACATTTCATACTTTCACCAAATCAAGAGATGAACGTTTACGAATAGATGGAGGATTATCTTGTTTCTACCCCAAGCCCTTCAATTAATGCATATAATATTTTGTATTAAGAGAATGAGTTGATTCTAAAGCCTTTACTTAATCAGAACGAAGGGAACTTTCAGGAAATGTTTCTTGAGTATAATACAATGACAACGCACGTTTTGGACGAAGAAGAAATGAATGCAGCATGTTGAGGAATCAGTAGGCCACGTAATGGCTCTGCTTCAGCACAATTGCAAAAGTCGCTGACGGACGAACAGTTGTGGACGTCGCACACACAGGAATGCTTGCCTAAGCAAGTCGAACACACCGAGCTCCTCATTGAAACTCCATGTTACCTTCAGAAAGAAATCACACTCATCTCATGTGAAAATGAGATAGCTTATTAATTCAACGTGTTAATTTTTCTTTTTGTTTTTATTTGATCAATTCACGCACGTGCACAAGATGTAAAAATATCCTAAGCCACTTCCCAGTGCCTCTGTCCTATCCATTTGACTGAAGAGAGTGGTACTAGATTATGTGTTTCAGTTATTAATACGATAAGTCGTATATAATAAGTGTTCAGTTCCAGTAATTAATCTAAATGCTAGATCAAATGTATTTGTGTGTGAGGTGTTTATTCCATAATTATTTATGAACCACTGCTCCCAATTACTTCCAAATATTGCACGAATGCTTTCGAAAAGCCGAGAATTGAGGTTTCGGGACATGAATATGTTTCCACAGTTTTTTATTCTCCGATTTAGAGTAAATAGAGACCTGCAATGAGAAAGGTCGTTGTCAAGCGATAGTTGCGCGCGTTGGTTGCTGGTGATGATTACGGGTGGTGGTTGCGGGTGTGGTTGTAGGCGAAGCAGGTCTCATCTCAAATCTCATGTGAAAGTTGTCGAGAAGTCGAATCTCATGTGAAATTTGTTCCAACAAAACGAGTTCGGCTGCTTCACAAGGGCTAGTCCAACCCCTGTGAAGTGTCCTAAACCCTACCCTTATCCTTATTCCTTCCTAATTCTGGCCGCTGGGTAGTGACGCAGGAGCGCGCGGTAGGAGGCGCGTACGCGGAGATGCTACCTGGCGGTCCTCTTGACAACCGACTGCGACGAGACGCGACAGACAATATTAACGGAGGATTACTCCAAAAAACAAGCGCTGTTAATAATGGGAGGATTACTCCGAGAAGCGCAAAGCGCTCAACGCACCCCAAGGGGCTTGGAGATTCGTTGCGTCAAAGGAGACGCAACAAATTAAAAAAAAAAAAAAAAAAGCGGGCGTAGGGGGCAAGGAGTGGCTTGACGAGCGGGGGCAGGCGGTGCTGTTTAGTAAATAGATGAAATTAATAAAAACGGGTAATGCTGTATTCAAGTAATTAGGTACTTCGTAGTAATATTTATACTGGAATCGAGTAAACCTCAGTTCGGGCGTCCATCACTCACTGACGGTTCCCTTCCGACCAATTGAGACAAATGAGGAAGCATTCAACTTGTCTTGGTCTCCCAGTGGAGAACTGCTCATCTTTTAGATCCAACTAGAAGATTCTAAGAAATTTCTCTTAAAAAATTGATTAGTTTTAAGCAACTAGAACGCAATTTGGGTGACCAAGAACACCTACAGAAGGGATAAATAACTCAATCCATTCATCACGACCAGAAAAATCGATTGGTGCAATTTTTAGTAGATTCCACCTAGGTTAATCTACAAAAAAATGCTCTTTTTTATTATTTCAATGTAGTACCTACGAGAGCATTGGCGAAACGCTGTGAATTACATTTACATGTAAATCGTAACGTGATTCGTCTCAATCGCAACAGGTGCACTTAATTTTGTTATGAATTATCGACAAAGCGAGATGAGGGGGAGTTTTAAAGGCTTCTTCGGAGGATGTCGTATTAGAATGTTCTCCGCAATAATCGATTGGTTCTCTTTCTGGCCGGATCTTTCAGAATGATTCCGGAATAATTGTAGAAAAAGGGGTTTTAAGGCACTTACATTGCTGAAACGCCATGGATTGCCACACTGCCTCTCCGGCTTAATGTAAATCCGAAGTACAAGATTCAGTAAATTGACGATGGAGTTTCATTATATTGATAGTAGTTAAACCTACTAAAGTAATGAAACACGATTTTTTTTAAAAAAAAGGGCTTCTACCTGATCTTCAAGCACATTGATAGAAACGGAAAAAAGTAGAATACTATCCAATTTCTTCTTCATTTTATTAGCTTCGTGTCGCATACCTCTGTCTTGATAAACGAACTACATTCTAAGTAAGAAATGTAAAATGAAATATGAATAAAAAGATTTTTTCTTTTGTTAACTAAATATGCTCATTAGTTCCATGAAAAATCGTTAATTATCTCTATGTTAATAGCATGCGTGCAATTAAAATTCCACCGTGCAATTAAAAACTCACACCTTCCAATCAGAATTCAGAAAAGAAGCGAAATCGTGTAATTAAGAATCACACACGAAGCAACGGTATCTGCAGTCGGCCATGAAACGTGAACAAAAACGTACATCACATATTACGTACTTACAACTACGTATTAACAACGAATTAATAAAATTAAATTGAGTAAGTAAACGTTAAGATAGCTGACTTACAGTTAAAAATAAAATATTTAACCTAAATATATTAAATGTTTTATATGTAAAACGTTTGGTCTTAGAATGTCGAATGTAAAAAACGTAAACGTCAGTTGTGTTTACCAGTTCTAAAATGTATGCTCTATCAAAACTGTGTCAGAAGTGACTAGTTTTTCGTATTCTCTCTCTTACCTGTCTTTACTTTTCGCGGGAAGTAATGTTTTCATGACTTTGTCAGCTTCTTATATTTTATCAGAAATATGTCCAGTTTCTTCCATTTGCAAATATTTCGTGGCAACATAAACAATACAAGGCCCGCTAAAATAGATCTTATTCAAAAGCAATACTACGTCATGAAATGCACGCCATGGATGGAAAAGATGCGTTGAATTTTATTTAATCTGAATTATTTGTCAATGGAAACGAAAAAATATTGAACGTAACATGTGTATAAAGGGGGATAATTGCATTCATTGTTTATAAGAAACCTCATTCCTATCGTCGCTCGTTTTCTTGAACATACCATTCGTGCAATTATCCCCCTCTTTATACACTCGTTTCGTTAATTACTATAAAATCAAATTTATTATTGAATAAAACTACCTTGTTAATTGATTTTTCTCTGGGAAAATCAACTAATCAAGGCAAACAGCGCATACTACACGGGTAACTGAATTTCACCAGGGATCTCAAATGTGAATTATTGAAAGTCTTTAATTTTTATACTACTTTTCAAATTCAGTATTATGTACTACAAACACACAAAGTATTGTTTAAAAATAAATGCTTTAAACTAACACTTCAGCATTAGTTATTTTGCATATTTCCTACGTACGTTTTACACACACTTTCTTTCCTGATATCCCGGAAAAAATTATCATTTCGATACACGTTTTTGTATGAGAGTTTTTTTTAATTTTATTATCATAATGTGAATTTTTGGAATTTCTAGACCTCCTTTGCAGTAGACCCTAGATTTAAAAAGAATCTTGGTCCAGACAATACGATATCTCATTTATTTATTCAGTCAAAAACTGTATGTGACGTATGTGGGAGAAAATCATCATTGAAAATATTACACCCTTCGATTACGTGATTTCTAAGCATATAGGCATGTATTATTTTCATATGCACTTATTTTAATAATTTGTAGACATATATATTCAATTTATTGTTTTATTACTTGAATCCCATTTCGATAATATCATTATTATGCTTAGAGATTCTGAAATACATTTTTAAATTATCACAGTAAAAATAAAATTTCACAATTTAAGAACTTATCTTTGTACTACATTAAAATTTTGCTACAAAATTTTGCTACAAGAAATTATCATAAGTATTCTTAATTTATATCGACTGGCCAGCAGTCCATAATGTTCTCTGAAATTTAATTATTCCACTTGTCTGCTTCTCTGCTAAGATTTCGGAAATCAATATTTCTAATAAAAGCAACTTATTTTCTGTACAATGTCTGCAATTCATTTAGAAAACATTTCTTGAAAGAAGATGCTGCATGAAATATTATTATTATCAAAAACGTCTAAGCAATACATTTCAAAAGCGTGAATACGTGATGATGAATATTAAGTGTTCTTTTTTGTTGCGTAAAACAATTTCAAACTTATTTTGAATAGCAATAGTTTTGGTTATTTTTTTAGTTGTTCCTTATTAAAATATATGTATCTAATCATTAATGACACTTCTCACTTTCATTTAGTGATCAATGAAGACTGCCTCGTAATCTTCCATTTTCCCCGAAGTTCAAAATAACCAGAAAGAGGTTTCCAAAGAAAGATCGAAGAGTGGATGGAATTAATTACTGACAATCCTATCTTTCCTCGAGTATTTGGTCTCGCAGTACACGCAAAAATGATCAATGATGAGCAATTTTGTCAGCTTTGTATTTTATGTCCAAAGGGTACGATATTCATTATCTGGAGCAAACGAACCTCTGAAGTTGGATTTACGGTCTGCTTATGAATAGAAATCGCACAATTAGACACACATTTGAGCCGTTGATTTACGCTGCATCTTCAAAGGGATGTCACGATTCTAACATTGCTTCTTTTTCTTTCTCTTCGGCGCTCTGGGAGTTTGGAATGATATGAAGCTCGACGGACTGAAAAATAGAAATAATACAAAATTATATTAGTGTTCTTGTGCAGCAACCCAATGCTATAAGTTTCAGATCAAGAAAAAGTATGAGAGTGCTAGGAGAAGTGGGTCGCATTGGGTGCCCATGTGTCAACAAATAGGAGAATTCCTAATAATACAGTCCATGTACAGGTGTGCAGTGAATGAATTTTCAGAAAACATGTATTAGTTTACATCATAATACAGTAAAATCTCGGTTTTCGTGATGTCTTAAATATCTGATGAAAACTAAATGAACGAACACTGATGCAATAATTCGCCTAAGAAGTAATGTACTCGTAAAGAATTTGACGCAAATACTCTTCCATAAAAAGAAGCGGCTCATCTATTAGCGTGAAAGTCCGCTCGCATTTTTCCTGTGATTTGATTTGTGGATTGGTAAGGCACGCAATTCCGTCCGGAAGACAACGTTTAGAGAGGAAACAGCGAGAGACGTGTGATATTTGACAAGGCGAAAGGTTAATCATCACTGCGTTCTTTTGAGTTTTCTAACATTGTGTTGATATTATTGATAGACTGATGAACAGTGCTCCGTTTTTGTGAAAGGCAATGTTTCAACAGAAAGATAATTTGTTTGAAAACTCCAGTTGCGATGGCTTCGAAAAACTGCAATATCAAAGAAAATTAACATCACATGCCAAGCCGAAAAGAGTAAAAATGAAATTAAAGTTAAAATTTATAATAAACTTATGTATGCATTATAGACTTCAAAGAATTCCGGTAAGAGCAAGTGTCAAAAATGTAACACTGTGTAACACATTCAATGTACACCAAGTAAATTACAACGGAGTTCTGTATTTATTTGTTAAAGCACGCGTAAAGTCGTTCATTTTTTACGATCCTAGAAAAATAAAATTTTCGTCTTTGACCTCCAGTTATAGGAAAAGAGCACCAGAAGTGAACATAGATAACCTTTCCGTAGTTCTCTTAAATATCTTGGCTACTGTGCTACAAATTCGGTATGTGAAAATTAATTAACGATATGTACCTATTTCTGATGAGATAACTTCCCTAAAATGACCGATTTTCAATTTATACTAATTTTTATTAATTTATTTTGAAACCCCAATTTTGATTCAGTAGTGGCCATTTGGAGATTGCAAGTTTTTGTAATGCCCACATTCTCATTCGGTAACGTCGACTCGATGTTGTGCCCGTGACCGTGTTGGAGGCTCTTTGAGTGCAACAAAGTACTCTTCTTGTTACAGTATTGTTGCGCCACTTACTCTTTGAGCTTATTCTTTAAATACAGGCTCCGGCATAAAGCTCCCCGTATTTCAAAAGGCAGTTACAAACAAAGATAAAGAAAAAAGTGTTCTTTTTGAACAACAAATATTATGCCATTTTACATTACTTGGTTTTAAAAAGTTTTTCCGGAAAATGGCTTTTTCCATTGTTGACACATTGACGAAGACTTTCTCTGAAGTTCTCCATTGTTCTCCATAGGGAGAAGTCAGATTCCAACACGACGGAGACACTTTACAGTGCCCTCTAGGATCAGCTGAGTCCTAAGGTCACCCGACTTATCACCTGGTGATTTTTTTCTTTGGGGACACTGTACGCAAGACGTAGGAGAACAAGCATAGCTCCACAACCCTGCCAGCACTCAAGGAAGCAATCTCCCGGATAGTGGTTGCCATTCCATTGAAAATGACATGCAGAATTATTGACACCTTTCGGGAAATACTTTATCAATGTGTCAGCGATGGACACCATTTACTGAACATAATTTTTAAAACCAAATAGTGTAAAAATGGCATAGCCAATTGCAGTTCAAATAAATGTATGTATTTGTTGTTCACAAATAAAAGTATTTTTCTGTATCTTTCTTTGGTTGATTGTAACTACTTTTTGAAATATGGAAGGTCTTTTTGCCGGACCATGTGTAAAAGAAAGAAAAAAATAAATGTGCTTCCTTCTACACTTCACTACTAGAAGGAGTAAGCCCCACGTTCTGCAGCGTTTGAAATCAGTGAGAATTTTCCAATTTGTATTCCACCACTGAGTCAGTCGCCGTTACAGATGTCTAAACCCTAGCATCTAAGCCTATTGACTTCAATCTGCAGCTCGTAGCTTCATTTTCGGTGGCCCGAAAACACGCATTTTAAGTAACATTAAATTCAAGAATGTTACTATGCTTTGTTTTCATTCACATGGCAAAGCGTAAGACAAAATATACAACATACATATTATAGGACCTACTAAAATATCAAGCAATTCCTACAGTTTTTGGAATATAATTATTATTTGTGTTTTGTAAGAATCATATAATGTTAAAAAAATAAAAGGAACCCGCTAGGGTTTAAGCACAAAGAAAATGGCCCCTTAATTTAAAAAGGTTAGAAACCACTGATCTAAAAACACAAAAGTCTTATTATGGCGTAGTAATATGGTTCGTTTGGATCAGTACACGATTTTCTGACATGTTTAGCTAAGCAATAGCTAAGCATTGCCGAAGACAACCTCACTCTCCGAATGATGTTCTACCGATAACCATGTGCTGGAGCGTCAGCCGTCAATGGCCCAATGTCTTCAGTGCGTGTGGTTGAAGGTTAGGGATAATGTTCACGAGTGGTTTACATTGGCCAATGTCACTAAAAATAATATTGTAAGAATTAATATAAACCATATCGTAAAGCGAGAATATGTATGTGAATGTGAATTAAAATCATCAGATCATATATAGAGATCCCGCGTTGTTTAATTTCAACACACCCAATTCCACCAACACACCCAAACTCGCAATAGACTAAATTTTCATCACAGAATTGCGCATATAAATGACATTTTTGAAAAAGAAAATTTTAAAGTGTGCTTTACATGCTAGCATAAACGCATTAATTTAATATATATTCTCCAGTTGGTGGAATAACAAAAATTATAAAGAGCACAGCAGCTCCAGGGTAGGATAGCCAACTTTTGTGAAATGAATGCTAATCATTTCTACGCGTCGCTCACCGACCACGCCCCCAAAGTGCTTAGGCATCAAAGAGACGCTCCAATAACTGAAGACAACAGCCCGCAGGGCAAAATCATGACCGCGCAGGAGGGGTGCATGATTTATGGTGGAGATTTGTAAACGGCCCTGAGTTTCGCGGCAGCACTCACGTCGCTAGCTTCAAAGTGGAGGCGGTGTTGAGTAGGCAATGCTTTGTGTTGCCGGGTTCGCCCACCAGTTCCACCCTAGCGCGACGACCTATGGGCGGGATCGAGCGGAAAGTTTCGTTACATCCTCTGTGTAGCAGGGCGGCGAACCACATACCCGCACATAACGTCCAGACGGGGATCATGAACCCTCCTGTTTGGTATGCCTAGGTTTCGTCGGTACTCACGTCGATAGCATCAAGGTGGAGGCAGTGAGGAGACAGGTTGGGACCCCAAACCTCGGCTTTGGCCAGGGGTCCCCTGTTGGGTAGTTGGCTTCGTCATGGTGGTGGTTCGATACACTGGGCATAGAGGATGGACGTGTCCCAGCGCTTTGTCGTGGCGATTGTTTCGACCGGAAACCGGAGGGCGGCTCCCAACGCGATGGGGGTTTCAGGGATAACTGCGTTCCGGCGGGATCCAATATCCCAAAGCGCGGGTGTCGACCGCAGGGAGTGGCAATAAAGGCAAAAAGGCAAGGGGTCCACTCCGGGGATCATCCTCCCGTTGAAAGTTCACGACGTGTGGGGTAGACGTCTCACCTTGTATCCGTTGGCGGTGGCGGGGGCGGGGGCGGCGCGGGCGCGGAAGAAGCGGCGGACGACGGGGCTGAGCAGGCGCGCGTCCACGTCCTGGGGCCGGTTGGCGCCCGTCAGGAAGCTCACGGGCAGCGCCACGGCCGTCGACACCACCACGCCCAGCAGCGTGTACCACAGGTACGACATGCGGTACAGCGGGAACACGTCGCTGCTGCAACGCGAGGCGCGCAAGCCCTATTTAAAAGAGCCCGTTGCGTCAACAATCGCAACAAGCGCCTGGATCTGCCGTCCAACAGGTTTGAAAAGTGATCTGGGCTGTCCGGGTGCGCCGCGTCGAAGGATGAGGTGCCGACGTTTCGTCCAACATGTCACGGTCCTCTTCAGGGCTGTACTGCAGTACTTGGCAGTACTGCCCTGAAGAGGACCGTGACATGTCGATCGAAACGTCGGCACCTCAGCCTTCGACGCGGCGTCATCCGGACAGCCCAGATCACGACTCTGGCCGCGGAAGCCTACGATATCAGGTTTGAAAAGTGTAACACTTAAATTCGGCAATAAATTCTATGAGCTTATGTGTAAGGAATAAGGACCTAAGGGGCTGATGTGTTGATGGCGTCTAATGAATAAGGATCTTATGTTATGGCAAACACATCATATGTATTAGTTCCCTGTTATGTCAATAACCTAATTAATTACAATGGTAACATGATAATCACTCCTAGAGATGAATTGAGATAGTTTTTCTTGGGGTAGGGGGGAAATTTCAGCTCAACCCCCCAAATATATTTTTGAACTTTGTTATTTGAAATTATTTTGAATTAAATTTTAAATTGTTACCTTGAAATAAAAAAAAATATATTACTCAAGGGAATACCGTGTCCACTACAATTAGATCTACTTCATATGATAATTATTTTCAATCAATTGAGAAAAATTACAAACAAAATTAGTTTGGGGGAGGGTCCTCGGGCTCCCCATGGATTCGTCACTGATTACATCCGATAAAGTTCGAAAATCATACGTGCGAAAGATTTGAAAAGTAAAAGACTTAAATTCATCAATAAATAGCGGGTGGAATGGTTTGGTTATCTGTATTAAATAAGGGCACCATATGATATGACACATTGTATTGGGGTAACCAGTGTGTCTCCGGCCGCTAACCACAGTTACAGGCTCTTCCGGTCTAACATTCGGCGCAAGTCATTCGAAGCGTGTCGGTCTACGTACTGGTGGAGAACCGCCCATTTTCTTGGATCCTTCCGAAAAATTCTACGAGAATTCTTGAAAAAACGTGTTTTAAAGAGGGTTTAGGCATCTAACATGCTGTTTGTGAGGTTTTAAGACACCTAATGAGGTGTTAAATGGTATGTTGAATTTCCCTCGACAAGAATCAATTGACACTATTTTTAGCAGGTAGTGAATAATGGGAAGACTCGGAGAAAAAACTCTTTTGGTGAATTTCAAGACGCCTTCAGTGATGAATTGCTGTGAAGTACTTTTCAGCTTTCACGATAATTGGATCACGATAAAATTTTCACGATAATTGAAGCTAACTTTGTAAATAAGACAGCCCTTGAAAGTGGCAGGGCCTGGAGCGACGTCGCGACGAGGACAATGAGTATTTAATGTTGCAGGGCGCGTCATCTTCTTTGGTCGTTAGTCCTGTCAGTGTAGTTCATGTTCCTGTCGGGTGGTGGCTGTGTTCCTCCCCAGGGAAACCGTGAGACTCCACCAACTTACCCAGCATTGGTGGGTTCCTCCTCCGGAATCTCCCACCAGTGGGGCGCCGCCCGACCCGGGACAAGCTCCTAGCTCCCCACTGGCCTCCCAGCATGTGTGGTAGAGTAGTGCATGTGAGTGTAAGTAAGGAGTGAGGCTAGGACAAGGAAGAGGAAGGAAAGATCGCGCGCGGTCCGAAGCCCGTTTGTAAGGGCACTGCTCCGGCATTGGCCTGGTGTAGATCGGAGGGACCACGGAAAACTCCCGATCAGAGCAGTCAGTCGGTAGGATTGCCAGGCCGGGCCGAGGCGTTGAGGGATGGCTCACCTGGCGTCCGCGGGCGCGGGCGCGAGCGTGGCGTTGACGGCGTGCGCCGCGAAGGAGTAGGTGCAGCCCTGCACGCTGAAGGGCTTGGTGGGGAAGGTGATGTCGCCGGTGGCGATGGCCGCCTGCGCGCCCAGCACGATCCACCCCATGGCCAGCAGCCCCGCGCAGCTACCCGCCAGCATCCCCTGCGCAACACAAGCACACGGCGGACGGTTACGTCTACCAACGTCATTACGCCGATTGGAGTTTGTAAACCCCGAGGCGACAGGTCAAGTTTACAACCAACTGACATTTTTACTTTCTCGTATATGTAGTACGTAAATTCAGAGTAATCTGCGTGGTATAGAGAAAGTTATGTAATGCTGCAGAAAATCGACTTCGAGGTTTCAACGGAAATAATGTTTTGACGTCCCCTGATAACGGAAAATGGATTTTTTCAAAACGTCCATTCGTCCGTCTGTTCGTTTGTCCGTCTGTGAACACCACTAGTACATAAACCATACTTAGTATTTTTCCAAATTGAGAAAATCTCTGTCCATCTGGCTCTAGATGAAGCTTCGAAATTTTAAAAAATCTAAGATTTTTGCTGCAGCTTTACAATAAGAATATTATCATTACTACGTAAGTACTTACAATGGAGAGAAAACGAAAATTAGATAAATAAAAAGAATGATTAAGTAAAGTACCAAGCCATATTTAGCTACAATTCATTTGTTTGGTTTTTTCTTAATGGTCGGCGGACTGTTAAATTCTTAACGAATGCCGCGCTGACCATTATAAGTGTTTTTTATTTTCTCTGCTACGTTACTTACCTTGTTGTTTACCCACGGCAGAAATAATCCCATCGTGAAGATTCCAAGGGCTGGTCCATTTGTCATGGCTCCCAAAGACATAGAAAGCTACGTCAAGAAAAAATATATTGACAAATTTGTAAAGCTTGATATTAAGGAATGATTATTAAATAATAATAATAATAATAATAATAATAATAATAATAATAATAATAATAATAATATGAGATTCGTTATACGTTTAAAGGTTTGAAAACCATTTGTCTAATTGTTTCTGTATATGTTTATACAACGCATGTTCATATACGTACTATTAGTTTGCAAATATTCGAAATCAAGAAAATGAAAGTAGAACACACGTTAGAAATGCAACCACTGAGCCATCCAGGGCGGAATTTATGTACTGCAAGACCCACGAACACACAATTGTGTAGCCTTTCCAAAATAAACAAAACTTATTTAAAATATATCAAAATTTTAAAAAATAAATACAAAGTTTTTAGTTTGGTAGACTAATCGATTAACAGATAGAGACGTATTTGACGCCTTTTTCCGAATGCGCTTGTTCGGCTCGCACCTGGAGGATAGAGCCGAGCTTCTCGACGACGAAGACGAGCGACACGCAAACCACGCCCGTCACCACCACCACGGTCTTCATGAGCGCGTTCGTCTGGCGCTCCGTCAGCGGCCGCTTGGCGAAGAACGTCTTGTAGAAGTCCTCCAGCACCACCGCCGCCATCGAGTTCATCGCCGTCGACATGGAGCTGCATCAACACACACCACACCCACTAGCCTTGTTTCCCACTACAATGGTATTTGGTGCAGAGGATGTGTTATTCCGGGAAGGGCGGTGTTCCTTCTCCGCTCGATGGTGATATCCAACGCCAACCTAAACGTCGGCTTGCAGTGAATTCCTTTTCACGGTATCTTCTCCAGGGGGCACCGCCCCAGCCGGGATAAAGTCTAAGCTCCCGACCGGTCTCCCGACATGTGTGGTAGTGCAGTGCATGCAAGTGTGTGTGTGTGTGTGTAAGTAAGGGGTGAGGATAGGACAAGGAAAAGGGAGGAATGATAATGCGCGGTCCGTGGCCCGTTTGTTAGGGTTCTACTCCGGCATTTGCCTGTTGTTGACCGGAGAAATCACAGAAAACTATCAGATCAACCGGCAGCGGTAGCAGAAAGTGTTGTAATACAATGGACGATATTCTTTGATAAAAACACGGACGGTTGTTCTAGTTCCATGAACACAATTTCTTGATAAAACTCGAAAAGTCGTACGGTAGACAAAAATTCATTAAAAATCTGGAGTTTAAACTCTTCTTGTTAACAAACTTTTAAATTTATGTTCGTTGTATTGGGTGCACATGGCCCGTTTACGGAGTATTTACTATCACATTGCACAAAAATTCGAAACTTCGTGTCCCTTTAAACTTTTTCTGAAACGGAAGTCGGCAAGTTAGGCTCCTCAAGCTTACATCTTCAAAATGAGATTTTTCGGGTAATTTACTATTTGTATTTTTAGGACTTTCAATATTTTAGATATAGTATATACTTTGTATAAATTGAAAGTTATGTATACTTTTTGTACATACAAACACGTTTGGATGACATCTTTCTCCTTCATTAAGATGTGGAAGACTGAAAGGGAAGATCATGTTTCCCTAAGCAAGAGTTTTCGCATGGGTACAAAGGTATATTCTATTCTTTTTCCGATTAACCACATTACATGTGATTAATTACAATCTCCTCAGCTTCAACGTCTCTCAAATCCCTACTCAATATATTTCCATCGTGCATAGCAATGAATCATCTGAGATCATTACAATGGTCGAGAGTGAGTTTAATTTTGATAAAATAAATTTCGTAATCGGGTTTTGGGTGTAGTTTGTGCATTTACATTTGTTGTCGATGTTAATCGCATATTGTGTCGCGGTAGCTCTATTGTAATGCATTAGAGTGCGCTAAATCTTACGCGGCATCACCCTTCCTCTCCTCCCTCCACTAATAACCGCATCCTTATTTTATTCGGACCTTAAACGCATCTATGATATATAACTAGCTAGCTGGAGCCATGCGAAAACTCCACTCTTGGTTTATCATTGATTTATACTGGAAATAGCTTCTTTGCGAAACCCAGCTTCTGAACAGTATGTTACAGCACTTTGTGCCCGGTCCTGTGCGAGAATGAACATTGTAATATTACTGAGCGATGAAAATAAATAGTGAAGAAAATCAAATAATCTCTTTAATTTTTGTGTAAAAGATTATTTCTGTCTTTTTCTTTTTTTTAATTTTACACGTATTTCGGGCTTCTGAACTTGAGCACTCATGCTATGGCGTGGAGAAATCTCGAAAAATGTAATATAATATTCAAAAAGGTTTCCTTTTGACCAATACTGCTAAAGAATCTTAATTCGGGCCTCTTTCCTTTCCTCACATGTCCTTCACCCTACACACGTGTCCCTCGACATTTCTTGTCTTCCTAAAACTCGAGTACTCACAAAACTTGCCTCCCCCCCCCAAAAAAAGAAAGTCGTGTCCCCTTGGGAAGATGAAAACCTGGGGTGAGATCTACAACACATCGTTTCCGAGATACGAGAGTTTGTAATGTGAGTTACAGTAATATGTTCTCTGTATCAAAATCTGAAAATGTCAATTTTTTCCTCTTAAATCTGTTGGAAGCAGCACTTGGTAGTAACTCTCTATCCAGTAGTAGCACGCATGCATGTTTTTGTTCATGGTTTCTTGTTGTACTAATCTCAATTATAATATTAAATTGTCAAACAATTGTCATCTATCCTTAGATAATCATTAGGGACCAGATTTATATTCGCTAATTGTCTATGAAAATGTGCACGCATTTATACACTAACTATTCACACATATGGAATGAAATATTACCTACGATTGTATAACCCATCACAATACTATTTCACACAATTTTTACGCACAGTGTATTTAACCGGCATTTTACTCTTACTATAAGTCTACGAAAGTTTGAAGAGTAGTATTAGGAGCTTCCACAATTAAATGTCTGCCGCTGAATCCATTTAACAATTAGGATTAGAATCAAGTTTGAACACAATTCCGAGAATCCTTTAGCAGGTCACCTTCATATTATGAAAAGGAAAGTAGTTTTTTCTTTTCCGCACCCTTTTTCGCTCACATTAGTTGAAGCTTCCTCTGTGGCTGGTGGCAGTGAAACAGTGTGTTAGTTATTCAGCGTTACCGATTCTCAAGTTTAACTTGACGGCACGGGACGTACTTCAAATGATCGTGGTAAATGCTTTGCGTAATTGAGACATAGAATATCGATTTTTACTACAACGAACCACGCATTTAGAAACGCACATTACAAAATTAAAAATTAAATTTATTAAAATGAATATAGTAAATAAAGAGTATCGATAAACGTTCTTAAGTAAAAATAACTCAGAATAATTACCAGTGTGAAGAAATATGAGGTTTATTAGGAAAACACATGCATCATAAAATCACGTTTAAAAAATTGGAAATGGCTTGCTTCACTGAAATCCGGTCCCAACTTATTGTATAGAGGAGTTACTGTAAGAAGGGACCAGTTTGACACGTCGGGAAACAAATGGATTGATTGATTGATTTCTTCGTGTTTCCGGGCGCGTCAACTGTTTTAGTCATTAGTCCCGTTAGTGTAGTGCATGTTTTTTCTCGGAAGATGGTGGTGATCTTCCCCCGCTGGATGGCGAGATCCGGCGCCGACCTACCGTCGACTAGTGGGGTTTCCCCCTAACCACGACTCTCCCACCAGCGGGGCACCGCCCCAGCCGGGACAAGCTCTAAGCTCCCGACCGGTCTCTCGTAATATGTGGTAGTGTAGTGCATGTTAGTGTAAGTGTGTGTTTAAAGGGAGAGGATAGGACAAGGAAGAGGAAGGACAGATCGTACGCGGTCCGTGGCCCGTTTGGTAGGGTACTGCTCCGGCATTCGCCTGGTGTTGATCGGAGAAACCACGGAAAACTACCGATGAGAGCAGCCGGCCGCTAGAATTCTCCTCCAGGCAGCGACTGAATTCGACCGAGCTGAAAAGCTAGTGTCGAAAATCCTGCCGCCGTCAGGACTCGAACCTAGGACCTCCCGGTCATAGGCGCTGCAATGACATCAGTTGATGGAAAACAAATGGATGGCACGCAGGACGATGGCATTGCAAGAGATAGTGATGAAGCCACTTGCAAGTGAAGTAGCGTTCATTTCAGTGCACGGCCATAAGCGGCAGTCGCGTTATAGCCAAGCGGCAGCAGAGGACTGACCTGGGGCGGCGCGAAGACGCCCGCGACGAAGCAGCCCGGCAGCCCCGGCCACTGGCGGCCCCGCCAGCTGCGCACGCGCAAGCACAAGCCACTCATCAGCGCTCGCGGCCACTGGCACGGTCGCCCGACCCGTAAGTGCAGGGCCTGCTTTTATCTCGGGAGGGGGAGACGTTTTGCCACCGCTGGATAGCGAGATGCAGCGCCTACCTACACGTCGTCTTGCGATGTTTTCCCTCACCCAGGTATCTCCCACCAGAAGGGCACCACCTCAGTATGGACAAGCTCTAAGATCCCGACATTTGGTACTGTGATGCATGTAAGTGTATGTGAAAAGGGTGAAGATAGGACAAGGAAGATTGCGCACGGTGCGTGGCCCGTTTGTTAGGGAACGACTTCGGCATTCGTCCGGTGGAAATCTGAGAAACCATGGGAAACCAACGATTAGAGCTAGAGTGTGAGATCAGAGCTACCTAGTGTCAAAAATCCAATCACTGTCGGAACTGGAACCCTAGAACATCTCGGTCAGAGACATAGCAACGTCATCAGTTGATGCCTTAATCCACCGAAGCCGGTAGTACGTATCGAAAACACTACACGTAGGGATTATCTGTTCGCTCTAAGGTTACCGGCGCTGGTGGGAGGGTAGCGAGCTGTCTCCATCAGGCATCGGCTTGCCACATCATCGCAAATCATTAACGCGTGCACGACCAAATGTGGAGTATGACTGGGTGAGTGTAGATTGATGATGACATGACTGGCTGAGTGTAGATTCCGTCCGCGTCAACTAATAAGGTAGCCTCGTAAGTGCAGTATCCCGTGAAGTGACGGTGTTGCTCTCCCGCAGATACATGAGATTTGGCTTAATCTCGAAATTCCACCATCGCCATGACTCGAATTAATGCTGTAGAAGCAACGGATCTGTCGTCAAACTATCACAGCCGGTAGAATAAGGAGAAGCTCACAAGAAAATGACAGGAAAAAATAACGAGATAAAAATGTGCAGAGGAAAAATTAACAACAACAACAACAACAATAATAATAATAATAATAATAATAATAATAATAATAATAATAATAATAATAATAAATTCCTTTATTGATATGGCGAGGCTCGGGCCATCAGTATTATTATATCAGTTATTATTTGATTATTATTGATAGATATTATTTGATTATTATTGATTATTATTGCTATTATTATTGTGTTAATTACTATTAAATGCGTTCCTGTTCTAAATATATAATTATATTCAAAGTGGTATTGTATTGAAGTGTTGTGACGTGTTGTGCAGTGTAGTGCAATATAGAAGTAGAAAGAGAAGTGAATTTCAAATGTTGTGAAGTGAAGTGAAGTGAAAGTGAAGTGTAATTAAAAAGTCGTGTAATCTTGTATTTAATAGTTTAAAATAACTGTGCAGGTCAACCATAAAATGTAGTTAATGCTATTATTGTTAGCATATTATTATTATTATTATTATTATTATTATTTTATTATTATTATTATTATTATTACGTCTTTAAAGAATTTAATGTTACGTTGTTAAGTAATTTAAAGTTAATATTAGTAATATGTTAATTGTAGAGTTCTGCCACCAGGTTGTATATACCTATCTGCAGAATAATAAATATCTATCTATCTATCTATCTATCTATCTATCTATCAGGCCCGCTCTTCCGCCTAACCACATGCCAGATGCATACAAGGACATGTAATATTATATACAAATGTAAAACATATTAAAGTTGCAACTAGTTAGTAGAAACCAAGTATAATTTAAGTGCAGATTTTAAAAAGATAAATGAAATATTAAAATAGACACAGAAATGTGGCAAATTTTGTTTGACGAATTATAAACTCATAGATTAAGTTAAAAACAAGTTGAGTTGAATAGCATTGCTCCAAACGTTTGCGCGCTACGCGGCAGCCGGGTATTCAGCCTGGCATAATAATTGGTATTGTTCGAGAGTTAAATAATTCATGTTCGGAGATGTGCTTTCAAAACGATTTTAGGCCTTCTAATACGCTATTTTATCCGTAAGTACAATAAAACTTGTTCAATGCGGATCGTATATAATGCGGAAATGTATCTAACGTGAACATAAATCTCGGTCCCGGGATATGTGAAGTCCGTAGTTTTAGATTGGATAATGTGGAATCTTGCCCAATATGGAAAAAAAAATATTGATCCCTTGAGATTCCGCATTGAGCAAATTTTACTGTAGGTGCTTCGAAACAGAAAACCAAGCATGAGTTTCAAGAATTTAGAAGAAGATTGCATGATGAAAACAACAATTCCGTATTTTATTTTTCTACTGTAGGCAATTTTAAAGCGAACAAGTAGTACAATCGTGTACTAAACACTTGTAATACAGGCTTATGACCTTATGCCTCATGGCCAGTGTGCTCGTTTGCGATTCCTCAAAAAGCCAGCTCGATGTCAGGCAGGGGCAAGCGAAATTTGTAGAATTTCTAGCCTCCGCAATGCAGGAGCATGTCCAAAGCAGTGGATGTGGAAACGAAGAAACCCATGGTACTGGGTGGTGCGGAGTAATGATATTTATTTTCTTAATTTAATTTATTTTACGTCAAAACAGTTAAAAGCTGTGTGTGACGTGCTACGGAGAAAAGTGGTTTCTGAGCACATTTTCTTAATTCACAAAATAAGCGTTTTGGAAAGAATTAATAAGAAAATCTTCGCTTCGATGTAATAAAATATATTTTCAAGGATAAATCAGCTATACATTTGGGCTCTTATCCCTCGTCATTTCCTTCATGAAGGAATAATACTTCCTACCGCGACAGCATGGAGAACATGCCATTCTTGCCAAAAACGCTCTTGCATGCGCCTATATTCATAATTCAACTGAATATATTTATTAGATTGAACACAGATCTCAGAGTTCAAGATACCGTGCATTTCTCTCCATCGTACGTCAGACTTTTTTTTAGTGTTTTTGAACGTTAAATAAATAAAAGTATCCTAAGTTTATATACCCTTTGAAGATTGCATCATCGTCTCCGTTCTGTAGTACGTCACACACTATGTGCTGGAACAGCTGTGTATTATTTTCATACGATTGTAATGTGATAAGATCAAACTGAAAGGAAAGTTGCGATGGTCCCCATCGCATACATTGTATTTTTAATTAAATTATTTCAAATTATAATACGCAAACTTCTCAATATGTCATCATTACAACAAGCATGGTTTACAACGCTTGAAAACCTTCCTCCCTTGTAATAGAAAGCGTGTTAGTTTTAGGTAGTTTCGATTTTTAATCAATTGAAAATTATGTTAAATACTAAAACTTTAATTGTCGCTTGTTTGTAAAACATTTGTCATCCAGTAGAGTATAACATTATAAACTTCTAAGTGTACTATAATATTAACAGTATCATACATTTCAATTTTTAGTTCTTGTTTATTATCAAATTTTAAAATTGAGCCATGTAATTTGCCTACCGCCCCTTCCTAACGATTTTGCTTGTGGGTGCGGCGGAGTTTGTGTGTGTGAGCTCGGACGAATTGCGCCAGCTTCTGCGCGGCCCGGCTGAGTCAGGGCAATGCTGCGAAGTACGCGATATGCTGTGCTCAGCTCACCTCGGTGCATCCACACAGCGACAAGAATGTCAAGCGCGAAAGCTGCTCTGTAAGCGTACGGTTTCCCGCGAATGTAATCCATTCCTCCTAGAGTGTAGCGTTGAACAAACTCAACATTACGTATGTTCTCAAAAGAACATACCTTCGTAGTGAGAGGATCGCAATCGTAGTAGGTGGCGTAGATGAGCAGGCCGCTGTAGCAGCAGGTGAACACCAGAAACAAGGCACCCAGCACGAAAATCCACACAGACCTGTAACACACACCCATGTCAGGCTCTGTTTCAAACATTTCAAAGAAAGTAGTATATCTTTTCGAAAGAGACCATTGTAGAATTCACGACCGTTAATAAGTTGTAGGATATGGATCACGGGATCGGTCAATTAATGAAGCACATGAGTTTGCCAACGTTGCGGAATATTTAATTCCTTCATCAGGGCTACAATAAACACAATCACATGGAATAAAGACAACTTGTCTGAACAACAAAATTAGAAATCACACAATATATGCCATGAATCAACATACGTGAAGAAAAATAAATAAATAAATTATATATATATATATATATATATATATATATATATATTGTGTGATTTCTAATGTTGTTGTTCAGACGAGTGGTCTTTATTCCATGTGAATTGTACCCTGTAAGGAATTAAATATTCCGAAACGTTGGCAAACTAATGCGTTTCATTAATTGACCGATCCCGTGATCCATATCCTACAACCTTTCGAAATATATTCTATTTTTTGTTTCTTTTTGTAGGGTATAATTGTTTGTAAGTTGATTTGTGAACTCGCTCACAGAATGATTGGAATCGTGCAGATAGATTCAAAGGTGCTTTTCGGACAGTCCATTGGCCCTCTTTCCTAGTGGTTAGGGTTGCTTGAGGCGACACTGCGTGTCGCATGTACAGGTCTTCCTCTTCTAGTAGAGGCCGAATCCGTAAGGACCGCCCAAGCGGTGTGGTGAGCAGTATGGTGAAATTACAGCTTCCCGCAGCTCTACAGTGCAACACGTTTTCAACGTAATTTTCCGATTGTATTGCTAACTCTTCTCTTAAGTTTATTGCGCTTTGTAATATGCCATGATATCTTTCTCCGCCCCCCCCCCATATGAACGCTCTAGCGAGAAAATTGAATATTTGGAGCGTCTGATGATGTGAAACTTACGCGTCAAGTTTTAATAATGTCCGTAGGTTCCTTTTGGGTGCAACTACGACTACAAGAATGGTTATAAAACACATACGCCGAGCATGGTAATGATAATTAATATAATAACCATTATCTCCAGCAAAATGCTTTAGTGTTACCGTGTGTTAGCAGTTAATATGATCGGATTGTAGTTCGGCCATCACTTCGTATGTGCAGGAATGAATTCCGAGCATGTTCAATTGTGAATGAGCAATGGCGAATACATTCTCACTTGCCACATTAAATTCTTATCCACTTCTTTAATTAGAATTTCACCTAATGAAATCGTAATTTCCTTTCATAAGTTAGTTGCCCCAACAATTATTAAATGCAAAATATCAGTAGAATTTAAAAGAATATTCCATTTAGATGTAACTGACATAATTATAAAAAATAAACTAAAAATGTATTAATTATTTTACCTTTAAGAATGTTTCAACTTTAATAGAATTTAGATTATAAATTTTGAACAATAAAATTGAATAAAAAGTTCTCCAAAGATCATTATCATAATTAAAGATGTTCAAAATTATTATTTACATGCGCAGTATACCCTTCCATATTTCCATTCAGAATTGACTGCGAACATCAATCCACCTACGATTGAGAATAGCGTTCTCGAAACTTACTAACTTACTCAGCTAATGCTGGCTATTAAGAAGTCGATTGAATTGCTTGCTTCAATATGCAATGGAATGGAATATGTTACCATGCTGCTGTGTAGTTATAGCGTAAAAAACCACAAAGCCAGACTAATGTCACAAATAAATATAAGAATATTTCAAACACTAACTTACAAACTAACTAAAAAAAAGAAATAAATTTAGAAGTCAAATAAACAAAACAGATATCATTAGATTGAAATCGACAAAAACATAATATTGAAATCTATTGTATTAGTCAAGCAGGAACATATGTGGCTTGTGGTCACTTCTAGCTCCATTTCTAGCTACGAATTGGAATAATGAACAAAACAGAAAACAAGTTTGGCGTGTTGGTGGCCTGTTGTAGTGGCTGGTTCGCGATGTAGCGTGCTCGGCCGCCCCCTTGGGCATTCAGGCGAAGCTGCTACCCCGTCCGCGGAGGGGATGCGACACCGATGTCCGTGTTTTGAAAACATCCCTGCCTTTGTAAAATTAACGATGTTTTTTTCTTATATTTATTGAAGCTCTTTTTAACTTTGATGTTTAAATCCGAACGTTTTGACGTCGACTTTTTATTTATGAATGAATTAGATAATAATGTTATGATTGGTAAAAGTGATATTTTATTTTGCGAGTTGGCAATGTTGCGTCACGCGACAGATAGGCTAAGTGGCGCATCTTACGAGCAAAATAAAAACCGCTCGTTTCATGCACTATTTTCTAAATACAGCCTCACCTACTTTCATTTTTACTTTATTCAAGTCTACAAACAAATTAATGATGCTACAGGTTAATGTAGCTGATGCGATCACACGAAATTATTTTGTTTTCTTTGTTGCATTCGTAGATTTATCTGAACACTTGAGCATCACCCTACTTTAAGTTCTAATGCTAAAAATTAAAATTTTAGCATTCAACGCACGCCCTGAAAAAAAAACCACTTTTACGTGGCTGTCTAAAAAGTGTATTATAATTAAAAAAACAGTATTAGCGTTTACATTTCTGGAAACTGATAATTGTTTCACGCCAACGTTACCAAAGGTGAAAAGCAAGCGATTCGAGTTTCGAGTTTTTGTTCTTTTTTTCTTTCTTTCTTTCTTTCTTTTCGTAAATCTTACTTATATGTTACTAAACCAGTTTTCCAAACATCGAAGCTGAAAAACATGTATGTTATTTGGACGATGACTGCGATGTGCTGACACCTGCCGGCGACGTCGCGCCCGCACTTACAGGCGCGCGCGCAGGAGCGTGGGGAGCGCCAGGTAGCGCTGCATCATGATCTGGTTGACGCCGCTGCTCTGCAGCCAGTGCAGGGAGCTGCCCACGATGAGCACGAGCAGCGAGTGGCGCTCGGTGGGGTCGAGGCTGAGGCTGCAACGCAAGGCCACGGGGCGTTACTCACGCGCGTGCGCGGCCGCGCGTCGGCAGCGCCAGGTAGCGCTGCATCATGTTCTGGTTGACGCCGCTCGTCTGCAGCCAGAACGTGGCGCCGCCCACCGACATCGTCCAGAAGGTGTGCCGCACCGTGGGGTCCAGGTCCCAGCTGCGCGCACCACACGCCGGCCACGCTCGCGAGACGCAACTCCCAGCAGCGCGGCACGCGCCGGCGAGCGGCCTGGCACGCTCGCCAGCGCGTGCCACTGCGCACTAGAGCACGCTCGTGATGCGAATACAGACACACTCTCCGAACCTCGTGGCATCACATCATTCTCTCCGGCAAGGATGGAAAAAGGTGGAACGCTCGCCGAGCACGCTCTGAACAGACACACTCTCCGAACCTCGTGGCATCACATCATTCTCTCCGGCAAGGATGGAAAGAAGAGTTGGTACGCTCGCCACCACATGTCCTGCGCTCTAAAGCACGCTCTCTGATGCAAACCCAGACACTCTCTCCGAACTCGTGGCATGACATCATTCTCTCCGCAAGCATTGTTGCACGCTCGCCAGGATGTTCTTTCTGACTAGATCACGGTCTCTGATGCCCACTCAGACACAGGCTCCAAACCCCGTGACATGATCATTCTCGCCAGCGATTGTTGGCACATTCGCGAACACATTATTTTGCTAACTTGACAGCACACAGGTCAGCATTCTCACCAAAAAGAATGAAAGCGTGATGAACGAGCACATTTACGAGCACGTTGTCTTCCACACTGGAGCACACTCACTGGCACGCACACCGACATTCTCTCTTGCATTAAAGACAGCCCACTGCCAACACAGAGTTTAGAACTCTCGTTAATACGCCCGCCTACGTATTCGTTACCACAGGCTAGCGCATTCGATTGCAAATATGCTACCGTTCTCTGTGGCACATCTGGCAGCACCCTCCAGAGCTCTGAGATTGACAGAGAGTGACCACTTCGGCCGGATAATACCCAAGTTCTTCAATCAACCGTGATTGCACACATTGCGACAAATTTAAACATATTGAAGGAAATGTAATGTATTTTAAAATTTATTTTTACATTTTTAGGAATAAGCAGATATTTAACCGTACATTTGAGAAAAATCACCTAATGTGATTAAAGTTATCATATCCAACGTAAATGTAAAACTTTTGTCAGACAGATAGATCCAACATATACTGAAAGGAAAATTTCATTACATTGCACAGGACACACCAATGTAGAAATTAGAGGATGGAATCGTTTAGCGAAGTGTCAGAGTAATCATTTTTTTGTTTGTTCTACACTTTTCCTTGGGTGTCAGTGAGAAATCCGCGTACAAGTGACGGTCGCAGATGTGATTGATAGATTGATATTTCTGGGCACGTCAAATGCTGCGATCATTAATCCTGTTGGTGTAATGAATGTTTTTTAATCCCGGGAGGTGGCAGTGTACTTCTCTCGCTTGATGGTAAGATCCGACGGCGATATACTGATCGGCTTGCAGGAATGTCCCACCTCCAGGTATCTCCCCCAATAGAGACATACTCTAAGCTCCCCACCGGTCTCCCGGCATGTGTGGTAGAGTCGCATTTTAGAGTAAGTGTAACGGGTGAGAATAGGACAAGAAAAGAGAAGGAAAGATGGCGCGCGGTCCGTGGCCCTTTTGTTAGCTCCGCTATTCACCTGGTGTTGATCGAAGAAACCCTGCAAAACTACCGATCAGCAGTCGGTTGCTAGAATTCGACTGAGATGTGTACATCGAAAATCCCGCCACCGCCGGAACTCGAACTCTTGGACCTCCGGGTCAGAGCCGTTGAGGTGGGCAAGGCGGCGCTCCCTCCGAGCTAACGCAGCCGGTGCGCGCCGCAGGAAGGAAGTGAGCTCACGCGCGGTGCCTTGCCCGGAAACGATGGAAGGAAACCTCCGAAATGCACCATTGGAGCAGTTGGTCTCTGCAATTCTCAAGCGGTCGGTATTTTCTACTGGACCACACCGCTCTTATCCCTTTCTCTATTTTTTTCTAGGGTTTTTATTCAGCCAACAGCCGGTTACCCTTTACGTCCTGATGGGGCGCATATTCGACCATAAACTAGACCAACACACTTGCAGGCTCCTCTGATCTGGGATCAGCTAAACGCGAGGCCCTCTGTGACAACACATACATACAAAGACAAGGGACAAACAACCATGCCCAAGGCGGGACTCGAACCCGCGACCCTTTGGACCGAAGCGCTGAGTCGGTACTCGCTCTTAGCCACCTCGGCCATCCAGGTCGGCCCTTTCTCTATGAAGCAGTATTATGGTCAATCTTTCGTGCAATTTCTCTTTAGTATTGATAGGACTAATTTTTCAAAGTCGGTTGTTTTAACATCATATTACCTGGCAATTACTTAAGTTTTTTTATTCCATAGGACACGTGTATGAAATAACAATCACATTAGCTAAGTCCCCTAAGATCAGCGTCACGTCCTTCGTTTCCATTGTTCTGACTACTCTTCTCCACCATCCCCTTTAACTTCTTATTCGCAAAAGGCCTTCAGTCCTCGTAGCCAATGGAACCAGCCCACTTTGGTGTCCTTATGATCTCCTTGGGCCCCGGCGCGGGATGGTGATGGATCGCTGCCCGGCGGCGCACGCTCGGACACGTTCGCGTGGGGCGGGCGGCCTCGGCCTTGGCATCCATGTGGCTAATGGCGGCCGCCGCCGCCCAATTGCAGCCCGCGACAGCCGGCGGGCGGCAGAAGGGCTAGGCGCGGGCACGAGACGAGCGAGCGAGGAAGCGAAAGGCGATGGGGCGGGCGAGTGGCTGGGCGGCGTGGTATAGAACGATTTTCCTAAGGATGAGCCAAAGTGACAGTTCGTGAAAACAAGTGAACATCACATGTATTTAAGAGAAGTATCCCTCCGCCGTGACAGCTGTTCAGTCACGCCCCTTCGTAAAGTGCTAATGGCTCCTGTGAAAACATCCCTACGAAGAAGTCTTAAGTGTTTCGCTGAGGTATATGCACGTACGTGAGTCCGGGAAATATTTAAATTTAATTACGTATGTGGAAAATCTCTTAACATGCTCTCACAAACAGTAAAAGAAAACTGCCACGAATGTAAATAGAAAGAAAAATGAGTTTAAGCCTGAAACACGTGCACCGATACGCATCTCTCATTCAAGTTTCGATTTCAAAATAAACATAATATTTATCACACAAAAAGTAAATTTAATGTAAGGTTTATAGAAAAAAAGAATTTTTGCGGAATAGCACATAACACTGCACTTCCTAATTGCATTTATTTCTCGCGGCGCACTATATTTTTGTCGGACGAGGATATCACAAAAGGAAGCGTCGAGGCCATTTACAATAGCCAACTGCAAACGAACAAATGCGGGAATGGAGTCTTATGGGCTCAAGAGCACAACGACCGCAGAACCTTCAGTTATGTTGCCAGCACTAGCTGTCACTTTGGCTCATCCTTAGGAAAATCGCTCTATAACGGAGGAGCGGGTGGATTAGCGGGGTGGTGGGTGATTCGGTCTGGCCGTCAAATGGGCAAGCGAGTAAGTGGGGTGAGTCAGCAGAGCTCGGGTGGGTGAGTGGATCTAGGGTAGAGGGGCAGAGAAGGGTGGGCGAGCGGCGAGCTATACCACATCTCGCTACGGTCCGACTAATATTGCAGGGACAGACAGAGTAACAGCTTAATTTGGTAACAAGGTGATTCAACTCTATCAACCACTTCTGCAAAGAAAATATACACATCACGTGGCCATGCAAACAACGTAGAGTATGGTGTAACAAACCCTCTAGGCAAACAGCTGGCAAGCTTCTATAAATAAGTCTTGGGAACGTCTTCCTCTTTTACCTCGTGTAGTACTATTAAAATATATACTGTCTATGAACAGCTTCATCCAATTGAACTTCATTAAAATATTAAGAAACAGATTATTGTCACTCAGAAAACGTCATTAACTTTTTTTCGCGCCAGTTCTGAAACATTTAATGAAAACGCATTTCTAAATATTTAAGAAGGGTGATTTTTTATTTATAGAAAGTTCAATTTGTTAATCAAGTAAAACGCTCCTACTGAAATAATATTCTGACTTCAGATAAACACTATGTGTGAGTTTTAAAACGACAGACACTCTATTAACCTTATCTTGCTTTAATTCAGCATGCTTGGTTCTGCCGATACGAGAGAGTTAAGATAGATTTAACGGATATCAATAGTGAACTTCACGTGAGCATCTTTAAGCAACACAGAAGATTTAGAAAGTAGGTTGTCGTGACCTAATTCACAGTAGAGGATTAGATAAAAGTGGCATTATCGCATTTTTGTGTTCTTTAGACGATTGTACAAACGTCTTCTTTAGGCTGTTCCCTAGCATTATTGTTACAATGTTACCGATTACGAAAGTATTTCGTTATCGGGTGGTTTAGCTGTTGTTGCTTCTGTTTTCGATATATTAATGTCTTTCTGTTATGGGAAACTTTTCTTTCTCCACATATCTGAGTCGCCTTCCAGAAGATAAACTGAATGAAGCTGATGAACTGGGTGGAACTGAGTGAAGAAGGTAAACTTGTCGGCCCGGTGGCCGAGATCGCTAAGGCAGTAGTGTCGTAGTGTCGGACAGTAGTGAAGGGTCGCAGGTTCGAGTCCCGCCTCGGGCATGGTTGTATTTGTGTTCGTCCTTTCACCCCTTATCATCACCATTTCGTTTCACCCTCATAGTTACCATAACGTTAATTCCAATAGTGGTCGCTAATGACCTAGCTGTTGATGCGAACTTAAATAAAAAAGGTAAACTTATAATTTAGAAAGTGCTACATCAATATTTACAATATCCATTAAGTTATGACTGTACTGACAGTTCGTTACCCGACAGCACAAACAAAAGAGATTTCAATCAATTTAGCACTTGAAGGGTGAAAGCCCATGAAAGGTGTTATCGCTTCTAATTTCTAAAATAGGATTAATTTAAAAAACAAATGTTCTGGTTGCTTATTGGAGCTCAGAAAAACAATACACTCTCCACTAACGTGTCTGGTCTTTCGACATGTGCTAGTATAGTGCATGTACGTTTAAGTGTATGTGTAAGGGGAGAGGAGGAGACAAGGAGACGGAAGGAAAGATCGCGCGTGGGCCGTTTAGAGCATTTGCCTAGTGTTGATAGGAGGAACCCCGGAAAACTACCTACCAGAGCAGCCGGCCGCTAGAATTCTCCTTCAGACAGCGGCTGAACTGGACCTATACTTGTATTCAAACATAACTACACTTGACGTAAATCAGATATTAGGGCGTCATCTAATCGGAAGGTTGAACGTCACCATACTGAAGTGTAAGCTTCTGGATTTTCGGCAATAGCTTTTCAGCTAGGTCGAATTCAGTCGCTGTCTGGAGAATTCTAGCGGCCAGTTGCTCTGATCAGTAATTTTCCGTGGTTTCTCCGATCAACACCAGGCGAATGCCGGAGCAGTACCCTAAAAAATGGGCCACGGGCGATCATTCCTTCCTCTTCCTTGTCCTATCCTCTCCCCTTACACACACACTTACACTAACATGCACTACACTACCACATTTTCCGGGAGACCGGTCAGGAACTTAGAGCTTCTCCCGGCTGGAGCGGTGCCCCGCTAGTGGGAGAGTCCTGGTTAGGGGGAAACCTCACTAGCCGACGATAGGTCAGCACCGGATCTCGCCATCCAGCGGGGGAAGATCACCGTCATCTCCCGTGGGAAAACATGCACTACACTAACGGAACTAATGGCCAAAGCCGTTGACGCGCCCGGAAACACGAAAAAAAAACAACAATCAAACTTGAGACCTGCCTGTGAGTGCCGCTGCTGAGGGGGGCGTGGGAGGGGGGCGCGCGCAAGGGGGCTCACCTGGGCGTCTCGATGCGGCCGCTCTCCCAGTTGCGGCTCCACACGACGCCCAGGCCGCCCACGTCCGCCGTGCCCTTGGCGATGACCAGCAGCATGGAGCCGAACATGGCCACCGTCTGCACCACGTCCGTCCACACCACGGCCTTCAGCCCGCCCTGCGTCCAACATTCGCTTCACTATCTACCACCACCATGGGTCCCTCATAATAATAGCAATAAAAGTGGCGAATATTCTGGGATAGCTGCATTCTGGGCAAGCTGCCTGTGGGATTGCCCACAGGCAACAAGAGAAAAAAGTATAAATAATTCACTATCTGTTTATAAGGTATAAATTTTATATTATATATTACTATTATTAATTATAATCTAAAGAATGAACGAACAATGTAAGTCTCTTTGTTTTCGTATATTGCATCGCATCGATTTGACGAGATAGCTCAGATTTTAAACTCAGGATACGTCGTTGCTATAAATAATTCCTTCACCTGTTCCTCAGAAGCACAGATTCCCGTGAGTGATATGGAAGGAGCGTGGTGAAATCGGGCAGTACGGGGATACACTATATAAATAGAATTCATCCTTTTTTCTGCCTAATATATTGTTTTATTAATAAATACCCGGACAATCATGGTTATTCAGCTGGTGACCTATTATACTCACTGCAAATGTTTGGAATGAAAAGGTTTCAACTAACATTTCACTCGGTTCGAATCATTTGACGTCAAAGTTTCACATTTTCACCTACTCTAACATCTCTCCACCAGCGTCTATTTGTACACAGATTGCAGTATGAGTATGTCCTACTTGTAGTCAGAAAAAACCGTATCACAGTAATAACTCATTTTCTCCGATATTGTCAGTTTGAACCTTGTCATTCCAAAGGGTCATTCGTATAATATAAACGAGTACATTTAATGATGTTGATGGCACATGGGCAGGCAAAATTAATTCAAATTTGGCGCCGTACTTTGGAATCTATCATTTATAACAATTCTTTGGCGCTAATTAACAGCAAAGACCATGCATTTCAAACGTCCCGCGTGGGACATATTTTTCTCCAAAAACCGCGGGCTAGCTTCCAGAGAGATGGGCAAAGACATCTTTCGTATGAAACTCTTTGGAAGGCCAAAGAGTTGAAGAGTTGAACTGCTTTCATAGACGCTCGCGAGATTGCGCCAGATACGGAGTCACTGTGGAGTGGTCAACATTCTGATAATTAAACGTTTTTCCAAATAAAGGCGCGATAGAATCTCATTATTTAAAAAGAAGGTGGTCGAAACAGTTTCACGGCGACTCGCCTCGTTCGAGTAAAAAACTGTTAAGATGCACGTATATATGCTACCGACTATCAATTTAATTATGTAGGGTTGCTATTGCGACCTCAGCTGAGAGTTATTGATGCGCAAGCACGTCCACATTGTCGGGACTTCGAGGAAATACAAGGCGTATTTTCATATGACGCCACGAGAGGCAATTACTGGAGAATTTTTCAGCCGATCGTTTGCACAAAAGATCGCCTCGTCAGTAAAAAGGCGAAGTAATTTACATCTTGGATGCATTGAAGAAAGTAAATTTTTTGACTGTTTGTAGCGGCAGCAACCTTACAGCTATTGCAGACTGTGTAAAGAGCGTGTTGTTTGGGGGCGTAAAGCTGAAAGTGAGTTGAAATTATATTACGCACGAAATACAACAGAAAACAATCTACGGTTTGCCTAAGGAAACATTTACAACAAGGTAACATTGACAACTTCAATTTTCAACAATTTTTACGCTGAGATAAATGAATAGTTTTCAAATAATTGTCTTTCAGGATTTTCCCTTGTGGCAAGCTAAGAAGTTGTGGCCACGCTTGTGGTCAACCCAATCCAGCAATCTGTGACTCCCAAAAAGTTTGCTGAAGCTATTTTGCAGCCTCAAGAGATGTTTTATTTGTTTTCGATACTGTTCCTATTCCCCTTTGCGGCAGGGGCACTTTACAAAGAATGTAATACTCATGGTGGAAATAACATTTAATTAACATTATTTCCACCATGGTAATACTTGGAAATATTTCATTTATTACAATTGCTCTACTCACCACGCAAGTGTAGAAGATGCACACCAGGCACACTAATGGGGTGACCACGTGAACATTCACTCCGGTCACTGCGAACACACACGCAAACAACTACAATTTCATAGTTTTGTTATAAACATTTATTCGTTTATGACCGTAACTGCACAAGCTGAACCAACGTTTAGAATTGAGAAAATATATATTTATTTTCCCGGGATTAAATAAAGGAACCTTAACATGTGTTGTCAGGAACAAGAGGTACCAGAGAAAACCCAATTGACTTTTATTAACAGATGAAAAATTATTCTTTAAGACCAATCCATTAATAATTTTATTTCAATATCAATTCACAATAAACGATTTAGTAAAAAGAAAAATAAGGACTCTATTAGCAACAATTGCAAACCACAAAACGATTTTACAGGAAACTTTTTAAACGTTTAACGAAAAGCAAAACTAATATAATTAATTCTTCTGATATGAATGAACCAAATGTTCTTTGTTAGCGAAGAAATAAATTTATACCTATAGTATATACATAGATGACAATAGACAATGATTACATGAAAACAGACAATGTTTAGTATTATAATGAAAGGGTTTGTAATGATCTGATATATTGTGATGTAAATTTAATTAGCATTTTCTCAAGTACAAAATATTATCTTAAAATATTTTAAAATAAGAATGAATTTATTATTGTTATGTGTTTATTTATAAAGTGGATCTCGTATTACAACACTGTTTTTATAAATATCTTATTACAATGTGTCCTTGATAACTTTCACTTCGATAAATCGTACATTTTATAATTTGAAAACGAGGTATATTTAAAAGCACATTGGACGAAATTTTTGCTAATTAAATATTTTGAAGGACATTAATCTAAAAGGGACCTTTCTAACTCGAATTGTGACAAATAATTTCTGCAAATCAAAATCAAAGCAAGGAGTGACGCTGAAAATTGTTGACCTTTGTCTTACTGTTACGTTATAACCTTCATGTAATATAAATACGAACATGCAAAATGTTCATAATATTACGTCAGGATAGCCATGTAATATGTTTCTATGGTCAGAAAGAGCTTTTTTAGAGGAGACATGGTGAAATTCTTGGATGGTGTAGATACAAGTTGATATGGATGTTGAATAATAATGAAAAATTATTCATAAAACTCGTGTTGAAGCAGCCTATATTGTTAAGTAGCCTTGCGATATATCGGAAAAAGCTTTAGTATGATGATTACCATTATATCAAGTTGTTAGGCCCTATAATTTGGTAGCAGACATTGCCGATAGTCAAACTGACGTGTTCTGGTTGGTTCTGAAATATACCATTTTTTAAGTCAAAGTTGGCGGTTATTAATGGAAAGACTCCTGAGAAATCGGAGGAGCGAATTGCAGTGACGTCCTTAGAACCCAACAGCCCTTGGTAGGAAAATAAATATCAATGACAATCAAAACGTTTCGCTGGCATCGTGCTACCATCTTCACCGTCAAGGGATATAGTGTCGATTGGGGATGAAGAACGTAGTACTCACAACCATTTGTAGTGCCGAATGATTTAGGAACGAATTAAATGTCACTATCTCTGAGCAAATTCACTTTACCCATGACAAGGACGTTGGAAATACACATTTTGACGTCGGTTAATGTGTTCTGAAATGCGATTAGTTCGAAATTCCATCGTAAACGACACAAGCGGAAGTTAAGAATGTCTCTAGCGAGATACTCGTCTATTTAATGAAATTATTTAAGAAAAAACGTAACTAAAAGGTCGTTCGAATGCCACCCTGGTTGTGAATGTATGTTTTTCGCCTGTGTTATATCGCGAAGGGCTTTGCACTCTCGTGATCCAAAGAACCCGGGGGTGTTGTAGTGTTCTGTGCCTTGTTTATGATACATCCCTCTGTAGAGATAAATTCGATATTGGTGTGTGTCGAGATCAATAGAGTAAAAAGTTCATTTAGCAATTATAATATTTAAATATAAATAATAAGGTGTTTAACTGATTGTCTTGTATTTGACTTACAACACGTGAAAATTACATCATTAATTGTTTCATAACTCTAATAATAAACCTTCAATATGTGTTAAAAATGACTACTACCTAAGATAAAATAGCCCCTGGTCCTTTAGAGCATTTCTTAAAAGTAATAAATGTGGTAATTTGTGAAGCGTAATAGAAATCATATGAAGTAAGATATTATTTTCTGAAGTGAGAGGAGAATGTTTATAACCCTTAGGTGAACATTTAACACTGTGCATTGAGACAGTTTTGAATAACTTTTTCCTCCTAAATGCATTTGTTTTCTTTTGTTTTAGTTTCGCTAAATAGAAGCACATTCTGCAGGAATAAGTCAGATCAAATTCCATTACGGTATCTGCTTCTCTCCATTTATCGTTTCCCCCAGGAAACCAAATAAAATAATACCTGGAAATGCACAGTTCCGTGTTTCTATCGCATGACGAGTTCGTGCACGCGCACAGTGTCACAACCAACGAGTTAGAGATGAGATCTTTTATCTCTAACTCCTTGGTTACAACCTATCGCTTGGCGTGTTCGCTATATAATTTCACTCTGTGCAAACATTTTAAATTGTTTCATTGTTAATCATTTAGTTGATATTTCGCTTATGGGGCTCATTTTACCTAAGCTTTGACATTCCGTACGGGGGAGCTGTGAGAAAGATTAAGAGAACGGGAAGATTCCTGCTGAATTATTTCGTCGTAACAATGAATTGAAAAAAATGTTTTACGTCAATCGTTGATCTAAAGATCCGAGCCTTCCCACTTAGCAACTACTTTAGGACAATGCAAGGGCAGCAACTAAACAGGGTGGTAAAAGTGTTTTGACATAACGAATTGCTGGAATTTTTCAATTTCCACACTCAAGATTCTTTTGAATTACCGTTACTCACTACTTAAATATAGAAGTAAACTATTTCAAAGTAAAAAAAGGAAACCTTGAACAAAAATCCTAGAGGTCAGTAGTTATTTATGATGCTAGTGGTTAAAGTGATATTTTATTTTGCGAGTGAGTATGGTTGCGGCACGAGGCCGATGGACCCAGTGGCGCCATGCTACGAGAGAATTAAAATGATTTTTATGTGTCTCATACATTACTTTTAGAAAGCCTTACTGACTTTCATTTTATTTTAATTCAAGCACACACATCACTTCATGAGATACTAGGGTCAGTAGGAGTTGATACGGTCACCCGAAAGTATTTTGTTGTGTTAGTTGCATTCCCTGATTTATCTGAACATTTGAACACCTTCTCACTCTTAGCCCTAATGTTTCAGCATCGCCGCCAAGTGGAATAGCACATAACACCTAACAGAAAGTCCAAGCGAGCATTTAGTAGTAGGATTAGGCTTCAAGTAGGTAAAACTAGGCATAAAACACTAGGATTAGGATTTAAGTAGGTATTAGGTATTAGGATTAAGAAAATAACATACGGCGTTTAAAAAAACCTTGTAAATAACTAGGAATTAAGTAGGAAATAGATCTAACACAAGTTACAACTTAGATGTAAGAAAAACCATGTATCAAACAAACTAAATTCTGTATCAATCAAAATAAAATCACATGAAAAAAAGAGACCGGTAGCGTGTGGGAAACGGGAAATGACTAAAAACTTCTCAAAAAGGGAGCAGCCAAACCAAAACTGCAAAGAGCACAAATCAAAACACCGCGGGCGCCCAACATGAGACAATCATAGGGCGCCCGCAAAGACTTTGGAAAAGTACAACAAATAGAAAATCTAGATAGAATCGAGATAGAAGAGCAGGCCGAAGGAGACTGTTCATCACCACGGGGACCTCCCCTCTTGCGCGGTCGCCTGCTTCCCAACGGACGTGGCCCTGACCGTCACGGCCGCCTGAAGCGCGCTCCGCCCCCAAGCGGTCATTGCGGCCCATTAAGGAAGCGCCCGCCGAAGAGGTTGCGGGCTATTTACAGAGCACTGAGCGCCCGCCTCCGCTGCCGCGTCGACGCTCGTTACCTTGATTGAAGGCGAGAGCCGGGACGTAGATGACAATCGGGATCCACGTGATCTGCAACACAAGAGCTCCTCGTGGGTCATGGTGGAATACAGGAGTTAGTTAGTTAATGCCTTATTTTACGTGGCGAGACTCGGGCCATCAGACCTGCTCTTCCGTCTAACCACGCAAATTTCGATACGCTCCTTTCACTACCTAGCGGAAAAAGGAGGTGTTATCTTGGGCGATGAAACTGGCGGATCTCAATTTTGCTCAGAGGCTTTTTTGAGGCTTTTACATGTAGTGAATCTACTACATGGGACAGCCGGCTTTACTTCCCCTCCGAAGGAGGGACGCGTACGAGGGAAGGAGGGAGGCGTACGAGGGACTTTTTCGCCCTTAAAAATTCACGGCTTCGATCGGGTTTGAACCCGCAAACTCGGGTACAACAGTCCGGTACGCTGACCGTTACACCACCGAATCCGCAGGAGTACCCGCGTGTGGCCGAGTACCATCGCACGATTCAAAATTTTGAATTTTGTTGCTTTTTAGTCATTCAAATCTTTCGGATTTGTCTTAAATTACTCTTTCTGTTGCTTCGTATTTTTAGGTTGTCCTTTTTTCGTTCCTTTTATAAATAGGGCTTGGAGCCAGGATCAATGTTCGCGTTTTATATCAATTCATATGTTTACCCTACTCCTTAAAAATTGAGTAAGTTGACACAATTTCCGCACTTGCGAGTATAGTGAATTTTTACTTTTCCTCCCTGTAGAAAAGTTCTGGAATCGCCTCAACGAGTGGATCTTGAATATTCGTACGTCAAATCACTGTTTAAGGTTCTTTCGAATCGTAACCCTGCACACACGTTAGGGCTGAGATCTATTAGCGGTGTTCCCAATGTGGTTGCGGGTGGAGAGGAGATACATTCAATTTTGTACCCGAAAATCGGAGTGTCTGTGTGTACGGTTGTTCAAATGGTTGGATGTGCCACGCATAACTCAGTCACATTGGAAGCTTTTGAGCTGAAACTTGGTAAAACGACATAACTAAGATATTTTCTAATGTTTTTAGAACATTAAGGTATTTTAATTTTTGAAGTACTTTCCTGAAGTCCCTGTGACATTTTCAACATTTCCTGGAAAACAGTTGAAATTTTTTTTCTTGCAATTTTTTTGCCCGAATATAATAAAGTGTGGTAAGTACGATAACGTATGGTTGCATTTGTAAGTATAGTATAGTTCCGATTTTCACTATACCATCTGAATTTACGTTATGTTCGGAATAATGCACGCTTTAAATAAACACAAATTTATTGACAACACAACAAGTACAGCAGGTACACTTCCAAAATCCCAAGAATGTACCAAAAACAACAGCCAAAATCCACAAAACCAAGAGTCCAGGAGATGTACCAAAAAACTAGCAAAGTTCCACCGATAAGTACCACAGAATAACCAATAATCTTGCCGGGCCAACGATCACTTTAACAACGTACTAATCTCCTTGCTCAACTTCACTCGAATGCCAAACACTAACGCTCTGCTGTCTGGCTGGCGGCGCCCGCTCTTAAAGCGGGCGGCGTTGGAGACTCGCTGCCCCGCTGCTGGCTCTCCGGCCAGCTCGTCTTCCGGGATTGGACGGCGCTTTTACTGCTCCGCCGCCTCCGCCAACTCCCTTGATCGCCGCTGAGCGCTGCCTCCTAGGCGCACTCTTCAAAAGTGTTACACAGCCGCGACAATTTACAAAATTTCAAACATCCTTTTTCTTTAAAATACTAAGAGCTTTCGTTTAGAAAGACGTTTCAGCTTTCTACTTGACCACATTCCGGGATTTGTGCTTGAAATGAAAGGTGTTGATCCTAGGATGACTATCATTTGCTAATATTAACTGGTTTTGTAATATAAACAGTAAATTTTAGTAAAATCGTAAAATTAATACAATTGTTTTCTTTCTCTGCCGTTATTTGTTCAAATCGTCGTTTGGTTATGTCTAGAACTTCAAAAAGGGCTTGGTTTATTTTATTATAGTTTTCATAAATTACATTAATTAAAATGAAACTCACGATTCCAATAGCAAACAGCACCGATCCAATAAGGCGTGCTTCCTTGCCGAATCTTCTTTCCAAATACTGCAAGAAGAAAAAGGGCTATAAGCTAATATGAACGCACACAGAAAACACAACTTAAATGTATAAATTCAGTTTTACACTATCAAACAATATTTTGTTATTTATATTTCAAAATATTTTAGAGAAACCTCTCCATACATATGCAGGTTTTATAATTATAAGGATAATATTTTTTGAAAAGGGGAATTCCCCAAAGAAGCTATAACTTCTAATTTTTATCACTGTTCATTACATAACAAACGCATTTACAAAAGAATTGCATTTTATAGTTATATTTTAAGAATATAACCCAACAGGTCCACTGGTTCCAGTAAGCATGTACGAGCTCATTTTTAGAAATAGTGCAAACTTTTATAAAAGTATTTGATATTCCCTCAAATCAATATTTGATCATATATTTTATTTTTCAATAAAATGTGTCTGTAAAATCAAGCTGTTTTAAGCTCCTTTTATTGTAAAAATGGTATAAAACCTGTACAACTGTTATTACATTTTTGTTCGTCTGACTAGGTTAATTTTAGGAACGGGTAAACCAATTTTGAATAGACTTTCACCGAAAACATAGAGTATTTCCTTAGTCTCAATTTCATTTAATAATAATAATAATAATAATAATAATAATAATAATATATGACTATGAGCTGGTAAATTATCAGAAAAAAGTTCTGGAGAGGTTATTACTCCCTAGATATAGTACAATATGTATAATAGTTTGCAACTTTGTAGGAAGGTTTCTTAGAGAGCCAATTGGTGCACAAGCACCCCGCAATACACGTCACCTCTTTCCTGAGGCATCGATCGAGCATAAGTGGAAAACGGCGCCCTAGTCTCTTGAAACAGGACCAAGAGATGTTTCTTAATCTGTAAAATGAGATATTTTTGCACCTCTGCATTTAGTTTTTCTGGGTACCCTCACTTCATAGCATTCCATGCCTCTACTTATTTACCCTATGAATCTAACAATATTTCTGCACTAATCAAACCACCACCGAATATTCTCATATTTAAATTTTTACCTTGACATAAATATATTTTTATTTTTTATTGATTCTTATTGCCTGTTTTTGCCTTCCATACGAATCTCGATAAACACTGAATAACTTCATTGAGAAGATCGTAGTTACAACGCAAATATGAAAACAGATGAATGATGATACGTGTTTTCTTATGAACGAAATTATGAAAAGACAAACCGAGTCAAGTTAATATATATTTAATCAGTAACTAAATAAATCTTAATCATTAAAATTAAATAAAAAATAAAATCTTGTATGCATCACGGGCGTTAACTGACCTTTGACCCGAGCGCTTTGGTCGCGTGAAATCATTAGAACCATGAACGCGTCCTTGGTGTATAAATATTTGTTCCTGACTGTGTAGATTCACAAGTGTATTTGTTGTAATCCGCTCCATGAGGAAAACGTCTCGTATAAATTATTATCGGCGTACTTAATTATGTATTTATATTGATAAATACAAAAGACGTAATTAACGTGAATGATAAACCATCTCCATTTAACAGAGTTGTCCACCATTTATTACAGAATCTCCTCTTACCATGTACAACTCCGACAACCACTCACAAATAGATTCCACTGAAACCCTTTTAAAACACAACACGTGTAATAACTACAATAGCACATAATAATAATAATAATAATAATAATAATAATAATAATAATAATAATAATAATAATAATAATAATAATAATAATACCCTGTTCGTAATCAAAGACAATATCTATATTGAAAATCTAGAAAATCTAATGTTTACTCAATTCCACTAAAATTAACTTTTGTTTATTAATTTCAAAGTATTTTCGCCCATTTTTAATGTTTTACTGCTTTAGACATTTAAAACTATAATCAATACAAATGGTGGTTTTAGGCAAACACTTATGAATTTCTTTAAAACAAATAGAAAGTTCGTCTTACTTTATTGGTGATTCGCATTTTTTAAGTTAGTTTTTCAAATGGAACATATAGCCACCACTGTAATTACCATTGTTTTTTGAACTTTGGGGATAACGGTCGGGTTAGAGAAACTCGTATAGTGCATACGGGCACACACAGACGTCCACGAGCCAGGCGAGATTCGAACCCGCGACCTTTGAGGCACGAGACAGCTTCGGCCCTTCAACCTTCGCAATCTCGCTTATCGAGGCCGACGATCTGTATTCTTGTTCGACGTAAATACCATTTCTGTCTCCTTTCCATCGGACTTATACTGCAATTGTTACATTGCTGCGTTTGACATCTGATCAGCTGTTACGGTACCGTCCAATTGGGACCTTAAGGTCACTAGTGACGTCACTATGGTGGCGTTCAGCCTTCCGATTGGATGACACCGTAACGGTTGCTTTACTTCAAACGCAGCTCTGTAAAAACCGCAGTAGATGTCAGATACTAGTTCTTTCGTAAAATATTAAAAACAAACCAAAATGCATCAATTGACTTTGTTTCCTCTTATTTCTTAACCAACGCCACACTGTTAAACATAACTCGTATTAACTTGAATATTCGCGAAAGATTTTGAATTGGCGATTTCGTCTAACGAGCTAATCGTTCATCCGCCCGTCTACCACCAGCGCCCACACACAAATGATTGTTGACAAGTGACGAGTGATCGTCTTGTTAATTTCTTCCCGCCACGTAAACAAAAGCATTGTCACGCCTAAACAAAACATCGCAATAACCAACAAAGCATTGAACGTTTTCAGCTAGTGCCCAAGTCATGTGGATACGTTACGTGATTCTCTTCAATATCCAAAAAATTTCACCCATTTCCATTATGACAACCATTTACGATATTTAAGAAAAGTAATACAAAAATCGCAAATATATAACATGATTGGGGGAGAGCAAGGGTCCGAAAATTGGTTGTTGTATATTTCGTTCCAAAGATCTTCCAAACAGAATTTATTCGAAACGTTTGGGGCAGTTTTCACATTCTTATTCCGCTATAGACTGTTGTTGTACAGTTTAAATTATGAAAAGTTCTATTTAAATACGAAAGATTTTTTTTGCAACAAGCTTCTGTAGTAATTGATTGATAGTTGTTTTCGGGCATGTCAAACGCTGAGGATATTTGTTCCGATTATGTAAAGAATGCTTTTTAATGCCGGGAGGTGACATGTTTCTTCCCCACTGCATGTTAATGTAAGTGTATGTAAGTTAAAAGAGAGGAGAGGACAAGAAAGAGGAAGGAAAGGTGGCATGGAAGATCTGTGATCCGCTTATTAAGGCACTGCTTTGGCATTCGCCTGTTACTGGCCAGCAAAACCACGAAAATCTACCGCTCAGGGCAGCCGGCCGCTTGAATTGGTCTCCAGGCAACGGCTGAATTCGACCTAGGTATCTAGTGTCAAAAATTCGCCACCGACGGGGTCAAATCTTAGGATCTCCCAGTAAGACGCGCTGCAGACACAGCGACAACGCTGTCTCTCAGTGGACTAAATGCAGTCGGTGTCGGTAGAAATGTTTAAGTTACAAATAGGAAAGTATTTGATTAGGTAAAATTGTTCGGCGGTGGTTATAAAAGGAACAAGTTTTTAGTAGGGCCAATTTAGATGATAAACGTACTAATTCAGACAATAGATATCGAGGTCACCTATTGGAATGGAGGATGGCTAGAAGGAAGACGAATGTCTAGTTGAGAAGCCAGCGTACAATTCCTTCTCTAAGTCTTGGTTTGTAAGGTTGCATTTTAGGAGATTGACTAAAAGAAACAATAATTAGGATGTAATCTTAATATAATTCCGCCATTAGTTTAAAATTCACAGACATTTCATTCAGTTTCACAATGGAAAGGCCTGTATCTTGCGGTAAAAAAAGAACCATGCCAATCTCACAAGCATTCGTGAAACAATTAATTCATATAGAGAGAACCAAGGGCAAATTCCCCAAGGAGTAATGGCAGTTATTTTCTATTTCTGCCCTATCGCTTGGTTAAATGACGCACACATCTGATAAGAATCGCATGAGAAAATTCTTAAAGCGAGGCTTTCAAGCAGCAAATATGTCTCACAAGAATTCTGTTACTATCTAGATTTGTACGAATAGTCTCCTAATTTTCCTATGACGCAAACCGAAAGGTTAATGTCACTATTGCTGATGTAACAAATAATGGCACAGTTACAGCACTTACTATCATACGTAAAGACGATGACGTAATATTTGTTCGTAATATAATTTTGCGATATACACAAAAACACAAGCCGAAAACAGTATTCCAGAGACTGGTATAAAGCTACGAGTATTTGGTAAGAAATGTTTCATGACCTTCCCCAATATTCTCTGATAAACTTTCCACCATTCTATAGTGAACTACTGGAAGAAATTTTCATGGAAGTTCCCCAGAAGGTTGAAGATATTTTACATGTCATAATGAAAATTAAAATTATTTAAGCATGTGGCTACCGAAGATTATTACGCATTTAAGAAGTTTGGAAACGGCGAAAGAATTTGTCCAATGAAAAAATTCCTTATTCTCACTTCTCACGAAAGGAATCAAATTGACAAGGGGATGAGACATTTCAATTCACTTTCATGAACTGTAACACTTCTATTCAGCGCCCAGAAAGTTGAGTAGCAAAACTTTTACTGTGAATTTATTATATTAATTAGTCCACAATTTGTTTTATCGAGTGTTTCATTCATTTGGGCATTGTGTATATTGTTTATTATTGCAAATTCTTATAGAATTTAAAATCACTTATTTCACTTCCTACGTCTATTACGAGTACCTACTTCAAAACTATAGTGAATGGTACAAAGTCGTGTTCAGGGTAATGGTTGCAAATTGAAAACTTCCTCGACACTGATCTATACTTAGTGGCAAGTTTGAAGGTGTTTTATATATTATGAGTAATAATTGATAGTAATTGTTAGGAAATGAATTTCATTTGTTGTGACTCTGACATCTGAACCGGTGACCGTAGCAGTGATCAGCTGTTGCCACCACTGCCACGACTGCGCCACCATTTGGCAACCTTGCACCGTAGCAGCGGCGGTGACAAGCTTGTAGCACCGTAGCAATAGAACACATAGCAACCGCGCACTGTTGCTATGGTGTCATGACTCTCCCACCACTCTCGCTACTCGCTGCTCTGTTTGCAAGTTCTCCCAGTTTTGGTGCTTTACTTCTGAGAGTCACGTGTCGACGCAGAAAATAATGTCACGAGCAATATCTTCGATGAAACACGTCATCTAACTTGTCACTATGTTTGTATGAATAAATGAAGGGGATAGTGCGGAATTGGCTCCGCAATGAAGCGGGTACAGCAAGCACGCGACTCAGGCGTTGGCGCGAAACGCTGTCAAGTTGGTGCAAAATAGTAAGATAGGTGGTCTGTACATACACTATAGAACGTTAATAATCATACTTTTTTAATACATTCTTGTGTGTAGAGCTTTGAGTCTCACACTGGCAATTTGCAAAGTCACTTCCCCCTTGACATAGGCAGCCAAATACACTTCGCTGTTCAGAGGGTTATCAATCGCGTTGCAAGATCAGATCAATTTCAGTATGTTTTATCAGAACAGCACGTGAGAAATATTTCGAAGTATTCATTAATAAACAGACCGACTTTAAACTTAAATCGCACATATTCGTAAATAGTGGCTTTCATTATAGGCAAATTTTGAGATTCTGCTCGTTTCTCCCGTCACAATTTTGTCGCTGAAGTGAGTACACATAAGAATGAAACCTCCAAAAATGTGAAGAACATTCAGAAAGACCACATTTTGGAGACTGATCTACTCGAAACATAACTTACATATCTCCCTGAGGTCCTCGCAAACAAAGAAGTACCAATGAAGTAATTATCATTTACCAATTAGCCATATGAAATGTAGAAAAGTCAACGATCGAATGCGTGAAAAAAATTTCAAATCTCTTCATGTAATAAGGAAATAATTTGACTTAATTTAAGTAATGTATTCATCAACAGATCTATAAATATGTCTAATAATATGTCTTTTTAGCGATTGATTAGGTGAAAGAGATAAAAAAGTGTATTTTCATTAAGTAGTCATCAACTGATGTCACTGTAGCGTCTCTGACCGGGAGGTCCTAGGTTCGAGTTCTGACGGCGGCGGCATTTTCGACACTAGCTTTTCAGCTAGGTCGAATTCAGTCTCTGTTTGGAGGAGAATTCTAGCAGCCGATTACTCTGATCGGTAGTTTTCCGTGGTTTCTCCGATCAACACCAGGCGAATGCCGGAGTAGTACCGTAACAAACGGGCCACGGACCGCGCACGATCTATCCTTCCTCTTCCTTATCCTATCCTCTCCCCTTACACACACACTTACACTAACATGCACTACACTACCAGATACCGGGAGACCGATCGGGAGCTTAGAGCTTGTCGCGGCTGGGGCGGTGCCTCGCTGGTGGGAGAGTCCTGGTTAGGGGGAAACCCCGCTAGCCGGCGGTAGGTCGGCGCCGGATCTCGCCATCCAGCGGGGGAAAATCACCGCCATCTCACGAGAAAAAAGCATGCACTACACTTACAGGACCAATGACCGAAAACCGTTGACGCGCCCGGAAACACGAAAAAAGCAATCAATCAATTAAGTAGTCGACTCCAACATTTGATCGTGTCGAGCCGGTGCGGGAGCGCTCGCCTTGCTCCTACCTCGTACGTGGACGTGAGCTGCAGGTCGTGGAAGACGGGCAGGAAGGCGTACGCCAGCACGAAGGCCATGAGCAGCACTCCGATGGCGATGAAGGTGTACTGCGTCCCGTGCAGGTAGACCTCAGTGGGCGTCCCCAGCAGCGTGATGCCCGAGATGAAGCTGCGGAAACACAACTCCTTCAAGTTTCGCTTTCACTTCAACCCTTCTCAATACTCTGATGATGGTATTTCGGAAACGTTGTTGACGGACGTTCTTTAGGAAAAGATAAAAATTATAGTTTTTCCATAACACATCCTCGTGTTTGAAAGGAACATTAACGGGTGTTATAGTTCGAGCCTCGCCTTTAATAAAACATATTTATTTATTATTATTATTATTATTATTATTATTATTATTATTATTATTATTATTATTATTATTATTTGGAAATCATGCGATGAATTTCAGATTGCTCTTCTTTGTGCACTTTGCAAGGGGAAGAGTCAGTCACACAGAAAGCAAAAAGGCGAGATAGATTACTTGACCGCAATAGTAACAAATCTAAGTGTGGCGATCATAAGGCACTTAAACCTCAAAATAATAATAATAATAATAATAATAATAATAATAATAATAATAATAATAATAGTTTAACAGTCCTCTACTGGGTGGGAGTGTATCGAAAATTGAAGGCACTAGTATCCAGGGCATGAAACAGCACGTTCTTTGGAGGTTAGGGACGGTACTCCCCATCACAACATTCACAAAGAAGTTCAAAGAATGATACATAAAACCTTTTAGGAGGAATTATGTTGAAAATGAAGATTCGGACTGCTGGATTAAATTTAAGGGGAACGAAAATGACAATATAGAATGGAATAAATTAAATGGTTCTTAACAATTGAAAATTCAATACTGTTGCAAGATGCGACGGATTCTAAATAGTATAAGGCAAAGCATTAATGCTTATTTAAGAACATATATCGGAATTTCCTGCTGGGAACTCAACATTTATAAGTTATCTAATATCTCCTTCATATGTATGAGCACTGAGAGTTTCATTGGTTCAGCCAAAAACTTTCCTTTGATCTGAAAATTGCAAATTTAGTAAAATCTATAATCATGAAAAAATATTTGCCGAAAGATGAAATATCCTTAAAAGTAAATACGCGCTCATACTAATCTGTGTTTTAGAATTCGACAGTCAATTATTCAGGCGACCTAGATAATTTGATATACTTTTACTTTTCTTTGTCTTCCACGCAGACCCCCATCTACATGTTCTTTACGGAAAAACAAATGCTAATGATTCGTCATGTATAAAGCTGGGGAAATGTGCTAGATAATGCGAGTATACTCTCAACAAATAATCATTGCATTTTTCGTATACATAGACCAGATTCTACAGAGAAAAATACAATATGAGATTAAATGTCAAGATTTTTTGCAACATTTTTCAGTCAAACAAAGAGCTCATGTTTATAAATGAAACTAGTTTAAATGAAAGAAGAACTGCAAACTCTTTAAAATGTTTAAACTCGATGCTATTTGGACCCGTTCACCCTGTTTATATAAGTTGCACCTTTTATATTTTATATCCATCAGTTGTTCTCCCTTTCTACTTTGTTTCCCATCATCTAGGTACATATTTATACAGAACACGTTTGGACCAAAAATATAACGAATAAAAATTTAGTCTAACTAGTTCAGTTATTTTGAAATCCATTGTTTAATGATTGTACGAATTATTGACTTGACGTTTTTCAAACTGAAACAGAGCTTAAAGAGATGGCTCTTTCTCTTTAAAATGCTAGCCTGGCGAGAACTCGCGTAATAAAAATTAAAGTAGATCAGGGTATCACTTATACTATTATAGTGGCGCAACACGTTCGAAGCCATTATAGCATAGGCCACAGCTATTAAGTTCACGACAAAGATGTTCGTCTGTCTCGCGACGCGATGAAGTACGAGTTCACCTCACACACCGCATTCACGACGTTAAACTCCCCGTTTTTTTAGTAAATACATTTGCAATATCCCTTGCTGCAACAAATATTAATTTCCTGTTACGTGAATAAATTCGTCATTGATCACACTCAAATGAATATGGAATATCTAAATAATCGTATGTACTTTCCCTTCTCTTCTACTTCTACCATTTATCTAACACCCTTTAAAAATATTCTAAAATATGAAAATACGATTTTGCACTGTCATGTTACTGTCATAACACGGCGATTTAAACACACCAAAAACTGATTTTAAGAACCCTGCTTTAAAACTAAATTGCTGCTAAAAAACTGATTTTAAGAACTATCACATGCTTACAGTGTTGGTTTCTCAATTGATTCAGCATTCCTGATTCCATAGAGGTTCGAGAATAAATAAAATCAATAACTTTAAGAAATCTATTACGATTGTTTTTTATTGCAGAGTACAATTTTATCATGGTGGCGAACTATTGTCTTATCGCATATTGTTTCACTTTAGCTGCCAAACTTTAAGAAATTAGCCATTTAAGCATTCACTACATCAAAGATGAGAGATCCGTTTAAAGTAGATAAAGGACAACAGACACATAGTTCTGATCACTCCATGGAACTTGTGGTACTTAAAATTCCATAAGAAAATATATGTAAGCTCTAGTATTTCGTGGGGTATCATTTCCTTGCCTCTCATTCCATCAGCATAATTAAGATCATTACATTCAGTCCTTACAATTCTTCTTCCATGACTCCTAAGGGATCATGCTTAACCACTTCCTTAAAAGTACAAATGTCACATTTAACGTAATGTGGTATCGATATTTCTTGGGTATTGGAAATAAAGAAAGATTTTCTTGAAACCATTGCGAGAGAAACTTAGATTGTAAATAATCTTATATTAATAATAAATAATCATTAGATAACGCATGAACTTAAGTAGTAAAATTATACTATACGATTGTTTTTAAGCAAATATAATATTTAATTCGTCAATATATGAACTTTCAGTTTTGTATAATATGAAAGTTCTGCGTGATAATTTCTATTTCCAACAATCTAATAAAAAATAACTTGCTTAGTGTTGTCCCTCTAATGAGTATTTTCATGTTAAGAAGTTAAATTTGTGCTTTTTAAGCGCATTAAAATATTTTTTATCATATTAGTTTCAAATCTAGACCATTTTTGGGCTCAGAAATGGAAAAGTATTGTTTCATTATAAAATTAGGTTTAATTATTGTCTAAAATGTATTATTATTTCATTACAAAATTGTGTTTAAATATCAAAACTCAAGACGTAACGATTCATGTAAATGTCGAAAAGAGAGGGTAGTATTTCACAGCGGTTAATGTACTCATAAGTCCATTGAAACTGTCAAAAAACGTGTTTTCTAGAATTCTTCCACAATATCCTAGAGGGAACCGACTAAGAGTTGTGCCGATAGTTTTTTCTTGTTGAGACGAATCGAATGAGCTAATGATCACCTCTGCTGATGACGTCAGCCATCCAAACTATGTTTTAGTTGCTAAAAACTGCAAAAAACACATTTTAGATAGATATTTTATATTATTTTTAGATAGATACGCAAACTATTATCGTTCCTTACTAGTGGACCGAGGTGCGTCGAAAGATACTTCGTTTTTCTCAATTGGTGGATCATTAGTCTAACTGTGAGGGACTGATGGACACACGCCACTCGATTACTACATTAAAATTCCAAAACGCTTTGTTGTCTTTAACAAGGGTTTTTAAAAATACTCAAGCGAATGTTGTTATGTCTTTCGATACGCGGTTCGTCAGCGTCTCCACAATACAAAACTTCAGTGCAATACAGCAGTTTAGTATAACAGTTCAATACTGCATTAGCTGAGGGTCTATTGTTCAAGATATCTATTAAGCCTGTTTTACACGGTCATTTTTTCCCTTTTTTTTTTTCTATACAGAAACTGGATGGAAAAAGGACGTTCGGTTCTATGCGTACCGAAACTAGATGAACGTGATTCCACCGTTTTACACGGTCATTTCTGTACGTAATCGCGATGAAAATACTTCCTCCGAACGCCGCAAAAAGCGCTGGAAGTTAAACAATTGAACATCGAATTTACGGAAACAACTGAAATTAGCGGGAAGAATGATCATAGTTACGAATTCGCAGTGTAAGGAGTATAAAGAGGAGTGAGGTATTGTGGTTTTATTTGCGAGATGGAAAGGAAAACAATAATCGCTACGGCGGCAGCTAGCATTATTGTGGCATCAGCTGTCGCGTATATACTCTGTCCGGAGAACGCACGCAATCGAAGAAAGTTCCATAAAGTGACACTAGGGGCGCCGCAGTCAAACTGGATGAAATCTGTACGGAAAAATGAAGCATGCATCATTTTTTCGTACAAATTTCATCCAGTCTGCTCAGTCACTTGTCTGTACCGACAGGAAATGATGAAAACATGACCGTGTAAAACAGGCTTTAGCAATTGACGACGTCTACTCTTATTTCGCGAAAAGGGAATGTTCTGGATGGGGTGAATAACTGTCATTTTTCGCTCATTAGAAAGAGACAAGCGACACACCCTCCAAAAAATAAACATTGTTAGACATAAAAGATAAAATAATAATTTCGCTCATCTAAGCACATTTTCTACGGTATCTCAACAGCGAGGGTAAAGGTAAAATTGCTTTTTATTTCGGATTTTCACAGCTCCCACAACACAGTTATTTTACAGGAGTAAAATAAAAACTGATCGTTTCGATATATTTCGGGTGTTATTTCTATTAAACTGCACGGCAATAATGTAGAAATATCTGACCACCCCATTATTTTACTATTCTGGGCGTCTAATCTGGATATTTTTATTACAAGAAGTCTCCAGTATTCGAGATGGTCGTCACCCCGACCATCTTGGATAAACCAGAATGTGGGATATGTGAGCCATACCTTGCACTCCTTACTTCCAAACACATCCGAGGGGTTCTAAGACATGCTGGACGAGACGAATATCATCCCACTCCTAAGAAAATGGTGCGTCTAATATTCTCCCTATTTCTCCGTGTCACGAGAACACCACGTCAAAAGAATAAAAATGAAACCCTGCGGGTGCAAGATTTCTGCCAATGATCAACGAAGATTGTTATTGGAGCACATGCAGATACACGACGTATACCAGTTTGACTCAATATTTTGTATTGTATCAGTCATTGATGTTTAAAAAAAGTGATGATCAAATCCTAAGAATCCATCTGAAAAGTTGTATCTCTATTAACAATTGTATGTGATTTTCCTTTATGCTAAACAACTTGGATCATAAATTTTCTTCTACACTTTGTCAATAACCTTTCGGAATATAGTCAAAGAGTAACGTAAGAAGTTGTTCAGTTTTTTAGTCATTAATATTTAACAAACTATGTACAAGTTATTCGTATTACCTGACTACCTCTTAAGAAAATGAGTATTGAACATTTATTTCCACAAAAGTTTGTTGTTTTAAATTTTGCGCCGGATTTACAATTTATCATGAACGTTATATGAAAATTGACTTGTTGTTATATTTCCATTTTGTGTGCTTGTGATGGCCTGAGAAAGGTCACTCCATTATAATTTTGACCTGTGTTTCATCAAGACGAGATGTTATGAGGTATCTGTCCACGTGTTGATTACGTAAATGGTCCAACGATTAGTTTCGACAAATTAAGCGGAGACTTCAATTATAACTCCCCAAATCACATTAGCTACACCATAAGCTTCCATACATGATAAGAAGAAAATACAATTGAATAATTAAACGCCAGATGGGCAATATCATAGAATCCCACAAAATGCTCTTCGTAAGTTCTCAATCATTAGAGAAAGTATGTGTATTTTCTCGATCATTAGAGAAATCTCACAGAGATAGTTGAAGAAGATGATACAATGCATCTTTAGCTATCTGGGAGCTGACGCGTCGTTCATATTGCAATCCCCTGGAATGAGTTCCCACTTCGACGGTCAAATCATTGCGAAAACTTCCTGGGTAAACGGCGCGTCCTTGATATCCAAGACTTCGCGCATCGTTACGTCTAGCTGTGCGATGATTCTGACGCTCCTGTTCTTCCTGGGAATCGTGGAATCATGGAATAGTCGGACGACGCCGGCAAGCGGATCAGGAAACCCTCCTGCGTTTAACTACTCCATGCCAGTCATGTTATTGTCAGAACGGCTGAGGCGGTAAGTGTGTGTTTTGGGGTTATTCTCACACCCGCGTGTACATGTGGCGTGCAAATACATCTCTGGTTGGTTTTTGGGTGTCCCGGAACGCCCGAAAAGCCCGCCTTTGGTACAGAACTATCTTCGTACCTGACACGTGCGGAGACAAGTCCCTCCTCAATAACCCATTTTTAAAAAAACTAAAAAGGTGATGGCGCAATTCTGGCTTTGCATTAGGATTAATAGAGACATAAATAGAGAAAACCCCCGGTTTTTCGCGATTTAAAAAAACTGGAGGTGGTGGCGCAATTCTGGATTCAAATCGATTCAGCGCGTCGACATACATAGAGAAACAAGTTTCAAGTCTTTGGGTCTGACAACGTTGGTTATTGTTTGTGTCTGTGTGTGTATGTTTATGTGCCTGAATTATCTGACACTGCCACGTCGAAACCAAGTGCCCATCTGATACCACCTGGACCGTTACACTCAGCGAGGCAAGGAGCGCCCAACCCGTCTCCTGCCTGTAGTCACTTCTGCTAATGGTGTACCACAGGGCGCGCGGGAGGGGCAGGTGTTTTACAAATGGGACCACGTCGGAGGAGGAGCGCACCTGGCAATGAGCGACATGGAGATGGGCACGACGCCCATGGAGCGGCCGCCCATCAGGTAGTCGTCGGCGGAGCGCGCCCCGGCGAAGAAGCCGAAGTAGACGCCGATGGCGGCGCACAGCAGCAGCATGAGCGCGAACACCGCGTAGTCGGCGATGCCAACGCTGCAACGCCGGTTCAGCTCGGCACGCTGGGGGCGGTCGCCTCCTCCATGCCTCGTCCGCCGCCGGTCGCCTCCGCCGCCGACCGCGCACTGTGGACCGTCCCAGACCGCCGACGCCCCGATAACGACTGGCGGTGGCCCCGCGGAGGAGACTGCGGGGTGGGTGGGCGCGCAGGGCGAAGGCCGCGAGGCGCGGCGCGGCGCGACGCGGCTGCCGGAGGCTGCGAGTCGCCAATTGCACGCCCCTCCGCCGCCTTCCGCCCCCAACCCTCCGCCCCGTGCCAGACGGCGTTCAAGTCCCGGAGCGGCTCGGCGTCACGTGGCTTTGATTTACGGAGCGCAGTGTTTGGCCAACGCTTAGAAGTCGCGCGCAGCCTTATCCCCTCCTGATGCCTCGTGGTATATCATTTCTAGTCGACGACACGTAAAGAAAAAGGTGAAATGTCTCATGGGATCACGAGCACTTTAGGATGTCATTCAATCTTCTTACAACTGTTCTTCTTCAGCGACGTCGAGCTAGTTGCGCACTCGAAATTATGTTTGATTTTTATGACGATTACTATCGACTGTTATCCTTCCTTTAGCCGTGAAGATGATTGACGTTTGAGCCTGCATTTATTTATTTATTTATTTTACGTCAAAAAAACAGTTAAAAACTGCGTATGACGTGCTATGGGGAAAAGTGAATTGTGTGCACATTATGAAAATTCTGTGATCCCTACACTAAGTCATATACTACTTAAATTTTGAATTTTGAAAGAGAGAAAAAAAACAAAAAAAAACTCCCATGTAATAAAACCTATTTTCAAAGATAAATAAGCAATAAATTTTGGTTAATTATGTTAAAGTTAAGTTAAATTAAGTTAAAGCATTAGTTCGTATTTGCATGTTAGTTCGTCTGAAGAAATCATTTTTCATGTATGTCTGATTTGTCTTTTTTTTAGTTTTTAAATTATTTTTTTTAATTTTTTTTGTTTGAATCTCTCATGAGTCTTTAATATTTACCATGAAAGTGGAAAGTGCATTTAATAATTTAATGTGTCAATGTGCTCAAGTGTAATGAATGATCTCTTAATGAAGTAATTGCAGGGGTTGCTGTAATTCTATGACTTTGATGGAAACATTTTCGAAAGACGATTACAATACTAGCAATACAGTAATAAAATTATAGTTTTATTTTACCGTTTTTATGTAAGAAGTACTGCGAGAAACTGTGTGGGGTTGTAGCATTACTAGTTAGAAAAGCGAATTGGAATTCAACATTTCTTTAATTTTTTAAATAATAATAATACTGTTTAGTTATTGTTGATTTTCCTAAAATAACGCAAGTTCAATAATTAAATGCGTTAAATACAATAGATTGCATAATAAAATGTCACATTAATATAGTACAAATGTAATATCACATGAAAATAATACAAAATGAAAATATCACTAACCAACAATTTATGCAAGATGTTAAGACAATAATTTCATTTTTGCGCAAAAGAAAAATGCTATATCTAATATTGAAATGATCATAAAGGATTTTAAATGAAAGAAGAAACAGTGTCCCAAATGTCAACACTATTAGTTAAATAATTCAAATACTATGCTATTTTTCGTAGTGTTATCTCCCAATTTTCATAGAGTTACCTCCATATTGTAGTCAGTAGAAGATTACATCTTTCATGTATATTTGCGTTACAGACTCTATAAATGATCTCTAAAACTTTCAATCACATGGACAAGTTTTCGAATAGGCTGAAGCAAGTATTCCATAGTACAGTTCCAAATTCAATAATTGGAATAATAGAGCCCTTACAACGCAAAAACTTGGTTGGTTATTTTGAAGTTCCTCGCCCCACGCAGAGGAGATTTACAGCGGGAGAATGGGAGGAGTCCGGCTGTGCAGAACCAACGAAGCAACGACAAGGCGACGTCGCGGAGGCCTCGAAGACGGGACTGGAGTGGGAGTGGGAATGTGTTGCCAGGCGGAGGATTGATTGATTGACTTTTCCGTGTTTCCGGGCGCGTCAACTGCTTTGATCATTGGTCCCGTAAGTGTAGTGCATGCTTTTTCTCGTGAGATGCGGTGATCTTCCCCGCTGGATGGCGAGATCCGGCGCCGACCTACCGTCGGCTAGCGGGGTCTCCCCCTACCCAGGACTCTCCCACCAGCGGGGCACCGCCCCAGCCGGGACAAGCTCTAAGCTCCTGACCTGTCCCCCGGGAAATGTGGTAGTGTAGTGCATGTTAGTGTAAGTGCGTGTGTAAGGGGAGAAGTTAGGACAAGGAAGAGGAAGGACAGATCACGCGCGGTCCGTAGCCCGTTTGTTAGGGTACTGCTCCGGCATTCGCCTGGTGTTAATCGGAGAAACCATGGAAAACTACTGATCAGAGCATCCGGCCGCTAGAATTCTCCCCCAGACAGCGACTGAATTTGACCTAGCTGAAAAGCTAGTGTCAAAAATCCTGCTTATTTATCCTTGAAAATAGATTTTATTGCATGGGAGCGGATTTTTTAAATTCAAAATTCAAGTAGTATATGACAGTGTAGGGATCACAGAATTTTGAAAATGTGCACAGATTTCACTTCTCCCCATAGCACGTCATACACAGTTTTAACTGTCTTTTAACGTAAAATAAATAAATCCCTGATGTGCACATCTGTCCTTTTCGACGGCGTGGCCTCGCAGTAATAGTGTAGATTGGGAGATTCAGCACAAGAAAGACAGCGAGTAAGGTGGGAAGAAGCCGTATTTACTGGTGATTTGTCGCCGTCGTCACTGAATATTTCTTGAGCAGAAGTAATGTTTATCCTTTGATTTCTGTTCAAATTTCACATACTTTCAAAGCTTCACTTAGATCAAATTTCATCTAGTTTTAAAGCCATTTTACTTGCTACTCTAAAAATAGTTAAGAAGTTGTATAATTACAGGTAAACTATTGCTGCATGTATTTTAAAATATCTTTATCACTGGAAGAGGGGCCTTTTACATATTTCCGAAGCTTCAGAACCAACCAGCTACTCTAGATTCTTTTGTAACACGACACCAGTTGTTATCTACGTTCACTATTTGAACAATGTGAATAGGTTATAACTATCGAACGACCGCTATCAGTCACAGTACACAAAGATATTAAATAACTTGTACATAAACAATGACTGTAGGGTTTGAATAAGACAATCCGCAAGCTTTTCCTGTAGAGTTCATTGACCCTCAAGTCTAATCCAATATAAAAGATCCCAAAAAAAGTCAAAGAAGCCAATAAATGAAAGTCACAGCAGCATTTACGAAAGAATGCGAATTTGTATGCAATGAATAAAGTTGGTTCCATATTTTATATCTAGATATTTAATGCCAGTTATTTATTTCATTTATCATTAGAACTCAATTACTGTCGTATAATTAGAATTTTTATCCCTCGTTAATTACACAGGCACACAAAAAACAGTTGTCAGACCAAAAGACTGAACACATGTTTCTCTACGCATTTTGGCGCTTTGTATCCAAATCTGAAGCCAGAATTCGGCCATCACATTACAATGTTTTTAATCGAAAAAAAATTGCTATGAAATTGTATTTTTTCGGAGGTTGCTGTCAGACCAAAAGATTTGATACATGTTTCTCTATGTATGTCAACGCGCTAAATGTGAATCTGAATGCAGAATTGTTCCACACCCTCCAGTTTTTCTTAAATCCCGAAAACTACCGCGAAATTATAGATTATAAATTTGAGGGTGGTTTTTTGCGATTTAAAAACCACTGGTGACTTGTGGCGCAATTATCATTTCAGATTCTAATTTAGCGCGTCGACATTCGTAGATAAACATGTTGTAATCTGGCAACAACCTACGAAAACAAAAAAAATACAATTTCATGGTGTTTTTTCGCGATTTTAAAAAATGGAGGATTGTGGCGCAATTCTGGGTTCATATTCGAATTCAGTGCGTCGAAATCCATAGAGAAACATGTTTCAAGATTTGGGTCTGACAACATTTTTGTGTGCCTGTGTAATCGGTGATAGTAATAACATTTTACAATAACTTAAGATTAAAATTTACTTAAATGGTCAATTCAGTGGTGATATTTTTTGAGAACAAAAAAAGAAAAATCTATCTATAAACTATTAGCAATACTTTCTAAGGGGGGAAATGGTTGTTTTTTAAAATAACACATGTAATGATAGAGGCAATGACTCATTATTTGTATTTGATCTTATTCCGTTTTAATCCTTACAGAGAAGAATCGTAAAGGGGCTTTTTGCTAACAACACATTCACCTTTAAATTTATTGACAAGAAAACGTTACAGGCAAGTTTCTGGAATATGGGAAGGAGCTCAATGTAGCATATGGAAAACAACATCCAAGGGTTTATTTACATTCACATTTCAAAAATGAAAGAAAATATAAATATTCAAGGTATTACCGCTGGAAAATATTTTATATATGATATAGACACCAAATTAAACATAGAATAGTTGGTAATTTTTAATATATTAATTAAATAGAAAAGTGAAACAAATGTTGCTAAAATTGCAAATTGCATCACAAAACAATTTCTGAAAGCAATGTTCCTCCTATACATTTTAGTTTACATTATGAATTTTTAAAAGTGTAACTTGACTATCATTTGCTTTCGTTGGACTAGTTTGGGGTAACGCAACAAAACATCGTGTTCTTAATTTTCTTTTAATACAAAACCAACGAAAAAACTAAGGTCGCAACGTTTATTTCACATATTTGTATCGCACAAATGGAGCAATGTAAATCGAGTACGTCTTAACTATTGAGAAATACATTCCAGTGTCTTTTACTTTTGTTTACATACAATTAATTTTCAAAATGGACAAAAAGAAAGTAAATTAAATAGAATAATTGAAATCATTTCAAATTTCTTAAAGATCTCGCACAATTATGAAGTGTAGTGTGTATTATTTGTATCACGTTTCCAGACACAAAGAGCGTCTGAATATTACTATTACATTCTAATCCATATATTAACTAGCTACACGTCACTTTTGGCCATAAAGAAACCTATTTAAAGTATTAAGCTTCTATACACAATTCAACCTGCCTTAAGATGTTAGAAGTACTTCTATTAAGCCTCATTGACGACGCAAAAACTTATCTTGCATGTGAATAAACAAAGCTATCTCGAAAAGATCACACATACCAGAAGGAAATTACTTGACTTAAAACAGCAGAAAGACGTTGAAATAATTCTGTGCAAATGTATGTCACAAATGCACGTGATCAGACTGTGAGTATATCTTTGTGTGTGGTATCGAAGGCGTCGAAGGTTTCCCCTATATTTGGGTTCATAGAACAAAACTTCTGCATCTCAAATGTTTTAATTCATACGTCACTAACTAGGGCAGATAAAGCACGCGGAAGGAGCACAAAAAAGGCAGGGGCTAGTATTCTCTCAAGATTTCCCTTAAAAATGTTTCGTTTTAATTGATGGCTGTAAAAAGCATTTAAACAGAATATTTCTTTGCTTTCATGACTTAGTAGTACATAATAATCACACGTTTTTAAAAAAAAACACACATTTTTAAATGTCATCATTAAAAATATTTTAATAAACGCCCGTCTTTTCGTACATCTTGTTCTGCATTCTTCTAACTCTTACACTGCGCATTATATTTCTTCCAAAATTCGTAATACGCCATATATATATATATATATATATATATATATATATATATATATATATATATATATATATATTCTATGCAAATGTATGTCACAATACATATAATTCTAAACTGGTAGTTGCAATACTATTATGTAAAGATTGTACTGCATTTTCAAAATTTATTTTATGTAGACTCGTCTTTCCTTTCAAAATATGTAAGTTTGGAGCAAAGTACGTGTGAATATCCTGGTTTGCTTCTAGTTTTGTCCTCGTTATTTATTCCTAGTTATAATATTGAGAATGTATGGCGAATCTCAATATTCTAACTTTTCCTTAATTTAATATAAAGGTTTATTTTTATTCCATGAGAACTCTATTCGAATTCATTATTCTCGTAATTATTCTTTCAAAAACAGAATAAAACGTGCATTGTTGGTTTGCGAACGTTGATCTGTCTCCCAGAGACGACAGCGGCTGCGGGCAGCGGGCTCCGAGAGCCCCTGCCATGCAAAATGCCCTCGCCAAGCCGCACGCGCCATCCCACCACCCGGCGCCTCCGATCCACCCCTCCACAGAACACCGTCCACGTAAGGCACACGACTCGCCGCCACGCCTCCCTCACGCAGGGAAATCTCACTCTCTTCCAGCATTCAAATTATCTCGCGCTTTGGTTGTTTTCGAAATACTATTCTTACGAGTAATCTGTACTGTATGAAATCGGCTTAACGCGCCCAAACAGGAAGAAAAACCCACTCTTAACAATCGGCTTCTGTTAACAGTCCACCGTCCGTTAAATGCAATCGAGACAAATGAGTTGTAACTAAACAAGACATATATTCTTTCTTTCAAATTATTTCGCGCTTTGGTTCTTTTCGAAATACTATTCTTATGAGTTATCTGTACTGTATTAAATCGACATAAAGCACTCAAACAAGAACGAAAAACGGCTCCTAACTTGACGTCTGTTAGCAGTCCTCCGTTCGTTAAAAACAATCCAAAGAAATGAGTCGTAGCTAAATACGGTGAATGAGAATGCTCCTATTCAGAGGGAATTCATTTTTTATTTTTATAATTTGTTCTTATAAGGGGGTAACGAAAATTATTGACGACGCACGGCCTTTATCACAAATAAAGGACTTGTTCTATATCTCCATAATGACATAGTAAGTATTTCATGAGTCAAAGCAGGTTGAATAATGGACAAGACCGGAACACTTACTTAACGGACCATTTCTGATTTGGATTCTTATACATGTACACCATCATTGATGCAAAAAAAGTCAGCTAGAGGGTTGTGATATTGTATGACCTCGTTCTCAGTAACAAACACATCTATTCCTTTTCATTTAATGAAATAATCACGAAATTTGGTTGAGTAGAATGCTCATATTTCTTTCTAAACGAAAATCCTTAGCGCATTAAATATATAGTTGGCTGGGGGAGGGGTAGGGGGGTAGATGAGGGTCAAAGTGGGCGTTGAACTGAAGCAACGATTATGATTAATTAATACCTGTCCAAGCAGAGCACTTAGATAATAATAATATTAGACTGCGATTTTAATGCGTGGTTTGTGAGTCGTCAAAATAAACGTGCTTGACGTTAGTCACTTGTATTACACGCTTTCGTGTTCCCCGAGAGTTAACCATGGAAATCGGACCTATGCCATTTTTATTCTATCTTTCTATTTATTTTATTCTATTCTGACAAGAAATTATAAAGAAATTATTAAAAGATAAAATTTGGAGCCGTTTTCGATAAAATTTTGAAAATGTCCGGCGAGCTTCACGTAAAGTAACCCCAAATTTTAAAGAATGTTTTTCAAAATTTCAAAGCTTCAGCTAAGGCCAGATGGACGGGGGATTCTTCAATTTGCAAAATTCCGTACGTGTGGTTTAGGCGTTAGGTTTGTTCGCATACGGGCAGACGGACGGACACAGACGCAGACACAGACGGACGGACAGACACAGACGGACGGACAGACGGACGGACGGATGTTTTGAGAAAAACACTTTTTCGGTATCGGGGACCCCAAATTGAGTATTTCCGTTGAAATCGCGAAATCTGTTTTCCGCAGCATTACATAACTTTCTCTATACTACGTATTAATACGTAATATACGGTAGTAATATTATTATTCCCGATTATACGTGTGTATACGAGAAAGTATAAATTGGGGCCATTCTGCCCTCGGTGGCTGCAGTTATCACTCGTGTTTTACTATACTAGAGCCGATTGTGTTCGAGCGCCTCCCCTCCCGTCTTCCTCCGGAGGGAGTTGCTCAGCAAGCAACGCGCCATACCGCTGGCCCGCAGATAAGCTCTGGGCCAGGGCGCCTCGCACTGCCAGCAGCCCTGTTCCAGAGGCAGTGTCGAGCGCGCGCGGCGAGGCAGGTCCCGTAGTGATTGATTGTTAGTGATTCCGGGTGCGTCAACTGCTGTCGTAAATCCCTTAAGTGTAGTGTATGATTTCCTAGGGCAGTAGCGGTGTTCTTCCCCCGCTGGATGGCACGATCCGGCGCTGACCTATCGTCGGCTAGTGCGGTTTTCCCCAACCAGGTCACCGGGAGCGGTAGCTCAGTGCATCAACTGATGTCACTTCAGCGCCTCTGACCGGGAGGTCCTAGGTTCGAGTCCTGACAGCGAAGGATTTTCGACACTAGCTTTTCAGCTTGGTCGAATTCAGTCACTTTCTGGAGGAGAATTCTAGCGGCCGGCTGCTCTGATCGGTAGTTTTCCGTGGATTCTCCGATCAACACCAAGCGAATGTCGGAGCAGTACACTACCAACCGGGCCACGGACCGCGCGCAATCTTTCCTTCCTCTTCCTTATCGTATCCTCTCCCCTTACACACACACACACACACACACACACACACACACACACACTTACACTATGCACTATACTACGACTTCGGGAGACCGGTCGGGAGCTTAGAGCTTGTCCCGGCTGGAGCGGTGCCCCGCTGGTGGGAGAGTCCTGGTTAGGGGGAGACCCTACAACAGACGGTAGGTCGGCGCCGGATCTCGCCATCCAGCGGGGGAAGATCACCGCCATCTCCCGCGAAAAAACATACACTACACTAACGAGACTAATGACCAAAGCAGTTGACGCGCCCGGAAACACGAAAAAATCAATCAACCCAACCAGGCATTTCCCACCAGCGGGACATCGCCTCAGCCGGGGCAAGCTCTAAGCTGCCGACCGGTCTCTCAATTGCGCAGTGTTTGTAAATGTGTAAGGAGAGCTGCGTGCGGGCAGGTCCCGTGATGTGAGAGCGCGCCATGGACGCTCCGCACGGGCGGGTCGGGCGCGCGGGCGTGCGGCGCGAGTCGAGCGAGGCCGCGCTCGTCGTGGTGATGGGCGACGAGGCGCCGCTGCCGCCGCCGCTGCCGCCCCCGCCCCCGGCCCCGGCCACGCCCGCGCCCGCGCGCCTGCGGCAGCGCTGCCGCATCGAGATCGAGATGACGGAGAAGCACCGCCCCGACTGCGTGCGAGGAACGCTTAAAAAGGAGCAGGTGACCCATCTCCTTCCCCGCATCCTACTTCCTCTTTCATCCTTCTCCTCACATCTTCCTCTCTCCTTCTCCTCCTCCCTACTCATTCTACTTCCTAATTTATTTCCTCCCTTTGTCCCTTTTCATCTTTCATCATGTTCCTTTCTTCTTGCCTCTTCCCCCTTCCAAATTTTCTACATTCTTCTCAAAGATTTTTTTAATTTATTTATAGTCAACGTGATGCTCGTTTGTTCCAATTGCAAGGTTCTGCGTGACTTCATGGGTTCAAAATCTCAATTCCAAATCTTCCCTCCCTCGTTGTAACCATGTAAAAATGTGGCTTGTGCAGATTACAGGGAGGGGAGATAACAGTATCAGTTCAAGACTGTTATGACTGTTGTGTCGACGGTGATTGTGTAGGTGACGGTGAAAATTTATTCGTAACGCTTCGATCCTGTAATAAGAAATGCCAAACAGTGCAATCCGTATCGTGGCTGAGGCAATGATTCATACAGAAGTATTCAAAACAACTGCTACAACAAGAAAACGTGAATTCGTTTTAAACGAAACGTGGCGAGAAGATGTGGAAATAGACAATACATTCTAAATTTTGAAAATTTGCACAGAATTCACTTCTCCCGCTAGCACGTTATACACAATTTTAACTGTTTTTTGACGTAAAATAAATACGTAAATAAATTATCTTAGTAAGTTCCGAAGATAACTCGCCGGCATCAAACGAACTCGGCCTCTCCAATTATTGGCCCCACGAAAAAACTTGCGATACAAACGCTCACCACATGTGTTAATAGGCAGAGGGAACCAACATTGTAATTGAGGATAACTGCACGCATGGAGACCACGTCACTGAATGCGTTGACCGTCCGCCTGTAGCGACCCGGTGCCACAACTTGGTCGACTCTTGGACAATCATATTACGTTCCCCGGAGAAGCCACTCACTCATTACTATGGAGAGGATTGCCATGCCCTAAAAAAACTGAAATATGCTTTTAAAAATATGTAATTATGACCTAAAATTTATGAAATATGGACTTTAAAGTGCAATTAAAATTAACAATATTTCATTTCCCTTTTAAACCTTTCCTGATAAAATTTCAGTAGAAGGCATTCTTGGAATGGAAATATATATTTTGTGCAAAACTAAATAGAATCTACCTTACTTTACGAAAGGAAATTTTTCCAGAGTAAATATTCATCTTAGTGAAGTATATTGTATTTTTTGTTTCATTCTTCTATCTGGCTAAAACAATATATTAAGAAATATCTTACATTTGTACAATGTAATGTCTGTAGAAAAAACTTAAATTGAACCCTCACAAAAAAGATTCGATAAGTCTCCACGAAATATGCACAATATGCGTCTATAATTACACGAATATGCATAGAAAAAATCTGTCAAATATGCACTAACATATTAATCTATATAGCTTTCAATTCTAAACAAATGTGAAGAAATATCACTTAGCTATGTCTTGAAGCAACGGACAAATATATGCAAAATCACAGAAATCTACTCAGTACTCATAACACTTAGGGTCGTCAGATTGAGGGGAATTCCGCTTTTGGGGCTGGAAAACGGGTCTCCCTCGCGGGACAAAAATTGGCTTTGCGGAATACCGCCCGACGAGCGGAAATGCATCAAAACATGAACGGTTTGGGGTTACGACGAAAGTTTCAAAATAATTTCAACAACGTTAACCTGAGTTTGAATTTTTTAATTTTTATACAGGATTTTTCATTTATCATATGCTAATTCGTTCAAATTTACTTTGAGATGTGAGTAATGTTACATTTTAGACCTTCAACATTGGCTGCGTTCGAAGAGACGTCTTTGTCGTGAACAACATGAGTATACAATATATCACATTGGCAATACTTGCAGTTAATTTGTCATGCAAAAAACATTTCGATATAATATGACAACGTGATAAATAAAAAGATATCATTTAAAAATAATTATCTTTTCCTTAAAGAATTCGCTCTATTTATCAGAATAGTCATAACTAATTTTCAAATATTAAGATATCACTCATTATTACAAAAAGTATAATTTTTGCATAAATTATTAATTATAATGTTTACAAACAAAAAATATAAAATCAATCAAGCTACTAACATCTTTTTATTTTTAAAAAACATTATTTTAACGCAAATTCAAACTTCCCGCTTGGAAAGTGGAAACTTTCTTATTGGGCAGAGGCATTGCCGCTTTTATGCTGCACACGGCGGCGTGCAACACGTGTTCAGAGCGCATCGCACGACTACGCGACGACGGCGGGGCCGAGGGCGGGGTGGTGCCGGGGTGCGTGCGGCCTCGCGCAGGGCTGCGGCTCCAGACGAGGAGGCACGGCGCCAACGGGGCGCACGGTAGCGCGCCCGCTGCTCCGGCTCGGTGCGTCCCAGGACGCACGCCCCGCCACGCCACGGGTGGCCCGCCCCGCTGCTCCGCCCTCGCGCCCGCCCGCCCCGCCCCGCCTCGCCTCGCCTCGCTGCCTCGCCCTCGCCTCGCCCTCGCCCTCGCCCTCGCCTCGCCTCGCCCTCGCCCTCGCTCGCCTCGCCTCGCCTCGCCCTCGCCCTCGCCCTCGCCCTCGTCCTCGCCCTCGCCCTCCGCCCTCGCCCTCGCCCTCGCCCTCGCCCTCGCCTCGCCCTCGCCCTCGCCCTCGCCCTCGCCCTCGCCCTCGCCCTCGCCTCCCTCGCCTCGCCCTCGCCCTCGCCCTCGCCCTCGCCTCGCCTCGCCCTCGCCCTCGCCCTCGCCCTCGCCCTCGCCCTCGCCCTCGCCCTCGCCCTCCCGCCCTCGCCTCGCCCTCGCCCTCGCCCTCGCCCTCGCCCTCGCCCTCGCCTCGCCCTCGCCCCGCCCTCGCCCTCGCCCTCGCCTCGCCCTCGCCCTCGTCCTCGCCCTCGCCCTCCGCCCTCGCCCTCGCCTCCTTGGCCCTCGCCCTCGCCCTCGCCCTCGCCCTCGCCCTCGCCCTCGCCCTCGCCCTCGCCCTCGCCCTCGCCCTCGCCATGTGCAGCTCCCTTCAAATCACGCTGCATCACACAACTTTGTCTGTACTTCGCGCAACAGCCCGCGTACGGGCCACGGCCTACCAGCAGCGTCCCAGCCATGGGTTAAGGGGGTACATGTGGTTAGAACGAAGGCATCCTTACGCCGTATTCTGGTCTTCTCAACCTGAGAAGTGAGATTTCTCATGAAAACACAGATACATATACTGGGACATTGCAAGGGAAAAATACACAATAATATTGCCCGGCCGGGAATTGAACGTGGGTTCGCGTCATGGAAAGCGCACGTTGACCAATGACTTAATCCGCGAATAGTGCTTAACACGAAAATCGTCGTAAAACGAACAAAGTTTGGGTCCGTCCAAAGAAACAGGGTATGAGAATATATATAAAAATCCGATAATAGGAATTTTATAACAAGATCACCTATTATTTCAGTACCTTAGAATTCGTGTTAACAAGGGTTTATGGAATATACGTATCGCTTAGTATATGCGTAAGTATACGAGAAAGTAAATAACCGTCTGGATCAGTTAAGCTCGCTCCAGGCCAGGCTGAGTTAAGCTCACAGCCAGCGTTGTTGCTGTCTCAGCAGCGACTCTGTCCGGAAGATCTTCGGGTTCGAGTCCCGACGGTGGCCATTTTCGATATTAGCCATATGACTACGTCGGATGAGAATTCTAGGATCTGGCTGCTCTGATTGATAGTTTTGCGTGGTTTCTCCGGTCAATACAAGATGAATGCCGGAGTAGGTCCTTGACAAACGGACCATGGTCTGCGTGCGATCTTTCCTTCCTCATTTTTCTCTTCTTCTATCGCTTACATTCACTACACAACCACACAGTCGGACGCTTGAGGCTTGAGGGGAGAATTGAGGGGTAAAAATTGGAGCCGTTTTTCAAGAAAAAATTTACAATACATTGCATTAACTTGAAGCAAAAATTACGCGAAAACTATTTATTTTTCAAAAAATTGTTTAAAGATCTATTTTCTCAGAACAATTTTCGTTTAATATAAAATCATCAATAATGTACTTTGTAATTGCTTTTTCAATTTACGAAAATATAGTTCGCCAAAAATGGGGTTAACATCACTTTTTTGGCGTCCTATGCTATATCTTTGGTATTGCTATTTTGAGAAAATAACAGTATAAAAATTGCCTACATTCCACACAAGATTCCTGGAAAACAGTATTTTTTTCGAAAAATTATGTTTGACTTCATTTCAAAACCTTTCATTGCAGAACGTATTTCATTCAGGAAAAATCTCCACCTTCAATATTGTAGTAGAAGTAAATCGTCGAAAAGATTTTAAACATTCTGCAATTTTCGAAAATTCAGAGAATCTAACAAAAATTATATCTGTGCCATTTCTTTTGGCGCCCTTTGCGTTTTTCGATGAAAATTTTTAATTTGAAGCTATTTTTGAGATAATGTCAAAATATGTTTGAGACATCATACAAAGTACCTCCAAAAATAAAAATATCTGTTTCAAACTCGCAGAGCCTTGAATTCGTTCACATCAATCTGGGAATATCAATTTTGGAGACAAGCGTCTGAACGGTTTAGGCGCTAGCATCGACCATGGACAGACAGAAAGACCTTTTGCTGTCAATCAATTTTTCAGTATCAAAGACCCAACAAAACGTGGATTCGGATTACATAACGTGTTACAGAAGTATAACGAATATTATGTATCCACGTTTTCGATAACAGGGTCCCACAAGGAAGTCCGAAGTTTCGAAAACAGGGTCCCCAGGGAAGTTCTTCTGTCGAAAAATTGTTGGTTTCTGTCCTAGCTTCAAAATGCTTTCTCATTACTATAAGTACGAAGTAAGATGAGAGAGTAAAACTGCACTGTCATGGCTTAAAATATAATGTTCAAAAACACACTGCGTCAACTGTACCAGTCTGCACCACCAGTTATTTTTAATTAAAATAATGCTGAATTTTATTATAATTACAATTTTTCACAACTACTGAAATAATTTCCATTTTTAAGGAAGGTCAAAATCTCATCCCTCTGGTTTCGTGCCAACTACTGGTATCAAAACAGTACAAACAGTAGAGCAGAATAAGACGTGCTTTTCCTTGAACACATAAGGTGTACTAACAAGTTGAGTGAACATTCAGCACTAAAGATAAAATATATGCATACGACGACCCAACTTAAAACGGCCAGATCCTGAACTTTATTTTTCAGTGTTAAAGGACTGGCGCTTCTGGAAGTAGAAATTCTAATAATGCTTGAAATTAAATTGCACAGAAAATCAATTATTCACTTTCTGTCGGGGAAGATAATTTGTCTCAATGTTTTGAATTTTATTGTTCATAAAATTTGAGTTTCTGCTTGTTTAACGACCCATCTTAGCGGTGGGGTATCCAGAAGAGCAAAATCTCCTAAATGTAACAGATGCTTCAGAAAGGATTTATTTTGTATATAATACGACTTAAGAAACGTAGAAGTTACCGTTTTAGCCTATGACGCCATAATTCTTAATACGAATGTTTTGAGAAACATCCATTTAAGTAAAACCATTAGGACAGTCCGATTCGTAAATGTCAGCAGCACAGAAAAATAAGTTGTGTTAAATTTAAATCGGTCTTTTGTCTTAACAGCTTGGATGAGTGAATGCATGGATGAAACAAACTTGTTTCCGTAATACTGTACTGTTTAATCGACATAACGCAACCAAAAAAAGAAACGAAAAGTCTATCATTAAGATAGCCGGCCTCAGAAAAGGAATGTTACAGTAGGTCGTCCGATAAGGACAAATGAAACAAAAATGTGCCGTAGCTACCTATGGCGCATTCAGGACTCATATTTAAAGAAAGTGTACTTTTTAAATTTTTTTCTTTAAAGAAACTGAAATTACACAAAGATTGAACGACGCACGGCTGATATCACAAATTACGGACTAGGTTACAAACCTTGGCTGACACGTCTATTTACAAACGTCAATGCGTTCCTTATGACCATATTGATCAACAGTGATCTTATTGGTCTAATGACGTTTAGAACTATAATATTGAATAGCGTCGAAGAATATTATACTATAATATTGAATAGCGTGAAAGTCAGTCAACTCTCTGTATTTTCTGTATTTCTGTATTGTATTTTCAAAGTATCCCAATTAAAAATGATGGCTACTTTCCACAATTTATCTCCTTTTGTTTCATAGGATGAAGTTGCCCCTCCCGACGTATGGGAGAAGCCTGAGCCGGCTTTGCTGATGTCTGCAACCGTTGGGCAGCCGGTAATAATCAGCGCCAATGTTGAGCAACCTCTTCTAATCAGCACACCTGCTGTCCAGCCAGTTATCATCAGCTGCATGCATGACAAGTCACCATGCCATAAGGCGCCGTCCCCAAATTTCGCCCGCGGCTCGTCTTCATGCCCAATGGAAAGCAAGGATACACCGCCAATAGAGCAGAGCTCTCCAACGAAAAATGTGAGATTGGAAACACTTCGATAAGTAGCGTATAAATAATGTTTGTAATGCAAGGAGTTTATATAATGTGTACGTTACGGTTAACGTGCGCCTCTAACTAATTCGCGAATTAGCCGGTTAATGAACAACCACATTATCTAAAATTGATGGATACTGTACGATGTGGGGACATATATCAAAGTATTTTAGACTTTAACCGGATGAAGTGCTCATTAGCCAACCCAAAGTGGTTACTGGCTCTCAAATTAGCTGAATTTAACGTTGCGGTGACGACGAATAGCAGATAAATAGGAATAAAATAGAAATGAAATAAACCGGTATCAGTCTGCACGTGGAAAATTTCTAAGAGTGATAAGGTATGTAGTTTCAATTTGCACTGTGTCAGTAGTAAATTTCTGTTTACACGATAGCACCTAACCTAATCTTGCAAGTGCAGTCTCCATGTGTTGACGCTTTTCTACGCGATTTCGAGTTCGAAATTCGTGGCATCGATCTTCGTCTTTCGCGGTTTATTTAAAACAATATTGAGTCCATGCAAAGTATAATTCACAACAAGTTTTTATGTGAAAATATTTATTCCCTCCAACACATGAGACGCCTTACACTCGAAAAATCACCTTCATTTTGCCAGTGTCCTGTGTATACCAACCCGTATAATACCAACATTAGCCGGATGATGATCGAAATGGTCATTTCATCATCATTATACCTACATCCCTACGTCATTTATACATTACCCGTTAACCTTTATCCAAATTTTCTTATAGAAAATGTAATGTTTACGTAAAATTGCATTACAAAGTTTATAGCAAATCAAATGTCTGTAAAATATATTCGACAAAATCCCAAGTGCAGACATCAACATACGTGTTTGCATTGCTGGTTCTAAATCGTTTTAGCCGTCAGTTTATCCACTAAGTAGGCCTACTAAACGGGTAGACTCAAAATAGATAGAAATATTTAAACTTATTAGTGATGTTCACAAAGCTCTTTTTTATTGACCTCCATATCTTGATACTCAAAAAATCTACCTCATGGTTTCCCTTTGAAAATTAATTTAATCAGGAACGTTGAATAACATTTCCCTCTAGCTGTCATTTCAAATTCATCTTCTGCAAAATTGTAGAAATGATTGTAATTATTTTGTAAAAGAAAGTAAATAATGAGTAATGATTTTAGTAAATGACGCAGAGAGTATAAACATGATCGATGTTGCTTGTATCAACTATTGCAATTGAGGTAAAGATGTTTAATGTAACGGTATGACGGGAATAGGAAATGTCAACGCGACCACAAAAGGGTTGTAGTAAGTCACAGACATCCCGATTCGTACCGCTTCTGAGCATGCACAATGTGAGCGAAACGTGGAAAGACGTTTTGTGGTTGCGTTGACCTCCTAATAATTGTATTTAAATACATCAATGGTTTTTTGCACACACTTTTCCTGCCGACAAAGTTTTTTTTTTTTTTTGCGAAAAAACATTATCCATCTTTGTACACACAATCTCTGTAAGAACGAAAGTAAATCTTCAGATTTGATTTTAACTCAAAACTAACCATGAGTGAACATACAACGTTCGTGAACTAAGCCATTGATGTAATATGTAAACGTTTCTTCATCAAACACCAGTGTGACTGTAGAAGCTAGAGCCCTTTTGCCTCTTCCCGGCTTCCCGTTAGCGCAAATTTTCCCTCGTGCCCCTCACAGCTCTGCTTTGCTTGAGCCCGTTTGAAGGGCTACGTTGCTTCTGTCGCGCTATTCACTTATCGTTGAGTATCCGCCAAAACAAGACATTAATACCCAGAATTTCTGTTTTGCAGGAGGAAAATGCAAATGATCCTGCAAAGGATTTCGTGTGGGAGACATCCAACCCAGTGCAGTTGAACGTTTCGAATCCTAAATTGCGTGTGAGCTTCGCACGAAATCTAGAGGAGGAGTCGGCGGCGAAGCCTGCCGACAATGACGGAAAAAAAGTAAGGCTACAAGGCATCGCCGTCATCCCATTTTTATGCACTAGAATAATTTCCGGTCTGTTGGCTGCTGTTTTGTTACAGGGTATTCCAAAGAATCTACCCTTTTTTTTATTTTATGCGACAATTGGTACTACAAATTTGCAAATCCGTTTGACTTCCATGAGAAATAGGCCAGGTAAAGGTACAGTATTGCGATCATGCGCGGCCCTGCATTGCGATAATGATCCCCTCTGTCTCTGGAAACAGGAATTATTTAGCTAGCCTCTCTGCCAATATCTTGGGCCTAGATAAAACAATAGTTTTATTTTCTTAAAATGAAGAAATGCTTAATAAACAAAAGATAAAATGTATTTTCCTTTTTTACAATATATTTCTTTAATTAATTACACACTAAAAGTTTTTCAAATTTAATTAAATGCTTCTGCTACAAAGAAGTTATATATCAGTATTAAATACTAGATAACGTCGTTTATGTACTACAAATATCGGTGCGGATCGCAACAAATTTTAAAATACAAAAAGAAACAGCATTTTACTCGACTTTTCAAGATTTGAAAACTACACTTAAAAGTCTCATCGCTCGCCTAGATTCTCTGATATGCAATTTCTTTGTTCACCGCGAGAAATGTTTATTTTGTTATAATGTATTGAAAGCAATTGCGAAAACTCTTCTGAACGTTGTTCATTATGACCGTTTAAAGTCGTTAGTCACGTGATCAATAGAGTTTAAGGATGCCTCCTTACGCCTGGCGCTAAAACTCCCTCTTTTCTTTACCAGGGTTGATTTTGTCTCCAGTTTACATGTAGCATTATAAAGTAAGTTTCGCGAGAAAATATTTTGATCCGCCATTTCCACTAAGCTTGCCCGCTCCCTCCAGGGAGGCGCGGAGGGCGAGCCGGGGGAGGAGCGGCGGCCGGCGCTGAAGCGGCCGTCGCAAGAGTCGACCCCCAGCCGCGACCTGAGCGCGACGCTGGGCCGCGGCCAGTCCATCCCGTCGGCCGCCCCTGCGCGCCGCCGCCCGCCCGCCCCCGCCCCAGCGTCGTCAGCGCCCCCCGCCAAGGCACGGCCTCCACTGCTTCATCAAACGCGGGCCTTTGCAACTCCGGCAGACAAACCGGTTGATTGATTGATTGATTTTTTCGTGTTTCCGGGCGCGTCAACAACTGTGGTCATTACTCCCGTTAGTGTACTGTATGCTTTTTCTCGGGAGATGGCGGTGATTTTCCCCCGCTGGATGGCGAGATCCACTGCCGACCTACCGTCGGCTAGTGGGGTTTCCCCCTAACCAGGACTCTCCCACCAGCGGGGCACCACCCCAGCCGGGACAAGCTCTAAGATCCCGACCGGTCTCCCGGAATATGTGGTAGTGTAGTGCATGTTTGTGTAAGTGTGTGTGTGTGTGTAAGGGGAGATGATAGGACAAGGAAGAGGAAGGACAGATCGCGCGCGGTCCGTGGCCCGTTTGGTAGGATACTACTCCAGCATTCGCCTGGTGTTGATCGGAGAAACCACGGAAAACTACCGATAGGAGCAACCGGCCGCTAGAATTCTCCTCCAGACACCAACTGAATTCGACCTAGTCGAAAATCCTGTCGCCGTCAGAACTGGAACCCTAGATTCTCCCGGTCAGAGGCGCTGCAGTAGCATCAGTTGGTGCACTGAGCTACCGCTCCCGGTCCGGTAGACAAACCGGCTTCAGAAGTTCAGAGCATCAATGGATGTTATGCAGTGCCTCTCACCGGGAGAATCTAGGGTTCGAATCTCGCCGGAAACACTAATCAATCAATCAATAGAACAACCATAATTTGAATCACGGTAACTCAAACTGCTATAGTTCAACCTCCTTAACTCGAACTTCTCTACCTGTAAAGAGATGATTACTACGTTTTAACGTTTTATTCCTTTTAAACCAGTTTATACCAGTTTCAATTAATATCCCTCAATGAGCCGAATACTGGGAAATAACATAAGAACATGAATTTTGTTGGATTCTGGTCATATCGCTAAGCGGCTCAAACTACGTAAGAAGAAATAAAGAGGACAACAGAATAATTAGTTTTCAATAAATTAATGAACATTACTCAAATATCAACTTCATAAAAACAAACGCAGAAAATTTCTAGTCAGGTACCTAAATATTATAGTATAAGCCGTGTATTTCTAACACGAAACCTGTTAAAAAAAGTTCTTATTAATGAACAAGCACAAATAATAACTCGAAATTGAATAATTAATTTCAGAAATTAACACGACTACAATAGTATTATATTAACATGTTACTTCGTGTGCATGCAAATGACGGAGAATACGTCGATTTGACAGCTTCAGGGATCGACACCTCAGTACAACGCGTACCCCACGACGAGGGTGCAATACTACTACGCCATGTCGCAAGAGTCGCGCGACAACATCTTCTCGCGAGAGGCGCCGGGGCTGCAGCCCGCGCGCGTGACGGTGGCGTCGGACGCGCGGGGCGCGGAGTCGACGGCCTCCGCCGGCATGGACATCGTGCGCCAGATCACGGCCTACACCGTGGACCCGCCGCGCGTCATCATCCGCGGCGCCGGGCGCCGACGGAGACGTGGTGGAGCTGGGCAGCACGTCGCTGCGCGCGCCCCGGGCGCCCCGCCGCGCCCGCCGGCTACCTCGATCCAGGTGCGGAGGCGGAACAGGCGCTCGCCGCTCGATTGATTGGTTGATTGATATTTTCGTGTTTCCGAGCGCGTCAACTGCTTCGGTCATTTGTAGCGCATGTTTTTTCTCGGGAGATGGCGGTGATCTTCCCCCGCTGGATGGCGATATCCGGCGCCGCCCTACCGTCGGCTTGTGGCGTTTCCCCCAACCAGGACTCTCCTATCAACGGGGCACCGCCCCGGTCGGGACAAGCTCTGAGCTTCCGGCCGGTCTCCCGGAATGTGTGGTAGTGTAGTGCATGTTAGTGTAAGTGTGTGTGTAAGGGGAGAGGATAGGACATGGAATAGGAAGGACAGATCTCGCGCGGTACGTGGCCCGTTTGGTAGGGTACTGCTCCGGCATTCGCCTGGTGTTGATCGGAGAAACCACGGAAAACTACCGATCAGAGCAGCCGGCCGCTAGAATTCTCCTACAGACAGCGGTTGAATTCGACCTAGCTCAAAAGCTAGTGTCGAAAATCCTGTCGCCGTCAGGACTCGAACCTAGGACCTCCCGGTTAGAGGCGCTGCAGTGACGTCAGTTGATGCACTGAGCTACCGCTACCGGTGCGCCGCTCGCCGCTCGCCGCTCGCCATGCACATGTACACGTTAGTCATGTTTCGGCCGGCCCCGTTGCGGAAGCCGTTGTCTGCGCTGAGGAGGTTGCAGGTTCGAGTCCTGCATGGGCATGGTCGTATTTGTGGATGTCCCTTCACCCCTCATCATTATCCTATCACCTCATAATTCACACTTCAAGACATAACATCCTTGTCGTACCGAAAGATACTGCTCAAAAGCTGACCCTAAAAGTTACACACGTTAATCACGTGGCGCGATCAGAAATGGCCGATGATAATAATAATAATAATAATAATAATAATAATAATAATAATAATAATAATAATAATAATAATAATAATAATAATAAATTGGCAATCCAGTATCCGTCTATCAAAACGTCAATGTTCAAAATTTAAATTTAGATATAAATTATACATTATTGAAAAACACCATTCACAATTTTAAACATTGTCGATTTTAAAACATTGGTTTAGTAGCCGCTAACGTTAATGGTCGAGCACTGGTTGTGGTGGCTCATCACCTTTGCCTCGGTAGCGTCGCTGACGGGGAGGTCCTGGGGTTCGAGTCCCGATGGTCCCTTTTTTTCCGGCCAGTTCCTCTGAATGTTACTTTTCGGTGTTTTTTCTGCTCAAGGGCAGGAGAATGCGGGAGCAACTCTTTACTAAAGAGGCAGAGAACCCCGCGCGATCTTCCCTTCCTCAATCTTATCCCATTCTCTTCCCTCACAACTCCACTCCCCGGTTGAGAACCCTTTCGGGAGCTTAGAGATGGTACCATTGGGAATCATCAAGGTATTTAATACTTATTAAGGCCTTTAGGCATTAGTTTGCATTAGTCGGTCTTGTGTCGTTTAATATGTTTTATAATATATTAAAAAATTACCTTATAAAAATCTTATAAAAAGAATAGTTATTTATGATGCAAGTTGTAAAGAGGAAATTGTATTTTGCGATCTCAAGGTTCCCACATGAGACCGAAATGTCAAGTGGCGCAATCGAAAACCTTTTGATCTACGAGCTACCATTTCAAACTTTCAAGCTTTTTTCCTCTAAAATAGGAAATCTGTACATAGAAAATGTGTGCACAAATCCATCGATATATTTCAATATAATTATTATGAGGTCGAACCTGACCGCGGAGTAGGTCTCCCACCAGTAGGTCATTGCCCCAAACCGGGACAAGCTCTAAGCTCCCGACTGGCCTCCCGATGTGTGATTGCATGTACGAGTAAATAAGGGGTGGGTATAGGACAAGGAAGGGCAAGGAACGATCTGCGCGGCGTGTTTATTAGGGTGCTGCTCCGGCATTCGCCGGCGTTAATCGGAGAAACTTCGTAAACTACCGATCGGAGCAACCGGTCGCTAGAATTCTCGTCGAGACTAAACTTGCTGAACTCAACCTAGCTATCTAGCTAGTGACGTAAATCCTGCCACCGTCGGGGCTAGAACCCTAGGATTTTCCGATCAGAGGCACTGCAGTGACATCAGTTGATCCCCTGAGCCAAATAAACCGGTTTGTACAAATCTGATATTATTGGCATTTATCGCTCACAAACAAAACATGGGAAACTAGAAACGTCGAACTAGAAACATCGATGTTCAGAAAACATCACCTTCAACAAATGGACGTTTAAAACCATGGTTTTTTGTATGGAATGTAACGAGAACATGTGGCCCGGCGGCGGCACCGGTAGCGGTAGCTCAGTGCAACAACTGATGTCACTGCAGCGTCTCTGACCTGGAGGTACTAGGTTCCCACTCCCCACGGCGGCAGGATTTTCGACACTAGCTTTTCAGCAAGGTCGAATTCACTCGCTGTCTGGAGGAGAATTCTAGCGGCCGGCTGCTCTGATCGGTAGTTTTCCGTGGTTTCTCCGATCAACGCCAGGCGAATGCTGGAGCAGTACCCTAACAAACGGGCCACGGACCGCGCGCGATCTTTCCTTCCTCTTCCTTGTCTTATCCTCTCACCTTACACTATACTTATACTCTCACCATACTAACATGAACTACACTACCACATATTCCGGGAGACCGGTTGGGAGCTTAGAGCTTGTCCCGGCTGGGGCGGTGCCCCGCTGGTGGGAGAGTTCCGGTTAGGGGGAAACCACACTAGCCGATCGTAGGTCAGTGCCGGACCTCGTCTTCCAGCAGGGGAAGATCACTGCTATCTCCCGAGGAAAAACATGCACATCACTAACGGGACTAATGACCAAAGCAGTTGACGCGCCCGGAAACACAAAAAAAATCCATCAATCAATCAATTATGTGACTTGGCCAGTGCCGGGCTGGCGCACGTACCCGGAGGCGCGCACCAACTACTTCGGGGCGGGCGCGCCGGGCGCCGGGCTGACGACGTCGTCGGAGTCGGACTGGGAGCGCGAGCGCGAGCGAGGCCGCGAGCGGGAGCAGGCGCGCGGCCGCACGCTGTTCGCGCGCCGGGCGCCGCGCCTCGACAGCGTCACCCTGGAGGGCCGCCTGGCGCGCTGGGGCGGCGCCCCGCCCCCGGCCCCGCCCCTCTCGCCGGAGCGCGCGCCCTCGCCCGCCCTCGCACCCACCCCGTCCGCGTCCGTCCTCAGCGTGGAGCGGGCGGCGCGCAAGCTGCGCATGCAGGTGGGCGGGGCGCGGCACGCAACTATACAGCGATTTTCCTAAAGATGAGCTTGTGCTGGCAACATAACTGAACGTTCTGTGGTCGTCGTGCCCTTGAGCCCATTATACTCCCTTTCCGCATTCGTTCGTTTGTAGTTGGCTAAATTGTAAATGGCTTCGACACTTCCTTTTGTCGTGCCATTGTCCGACAAAAATATAGTGCGCTTCGAGAAATATTTGATAACTGGAAGTGCTGTGTAATGTGTTCTTCTGCATATTACATTGAATTTACTTTGTGTGTGATAACTATTGTTTATGTTAAAACCGAGACTTGAATGGAGATGCTTACCGGTGCACGTGTTTCCGGCTTAAAATCATCTTTCTTTCTATTTACAATCGTGGTATTATTTTACTGATTGTGAGAGCATGATAAGAGATTTCTCACATACATAATTAAATATAAATATTTCCCGGACTCACGTACGTGCATATACTTCAGCGAAACCCTTTGACTTCTTCCTAGGGATGTTTTCACAGGAGCCATTAGCTCTTTACGAAGGGGCGTGACTGAACAGCTGTCGCGGCGGAGGGATACTTCTCTGAAATACATGTGATGTTAACTTGTTTTCGCGAACTGTCACTTTGGCTTATCCTTAGGAAAATCGTTTTATACTTCCAGATACGAATAAAAAGTGAAGCCCGATCAGGCGCGGCTAGTCATTAAAGACTGTAAGGCGGAGCCTCTCCTATAGAAATCGCTCCCTAAAAGAAATTTAAAAATGAATTTATAAATTATTTATTTATGAATAATGGATTTTTGAGTTGTATTATATAACAATCATATCGAAATTTTTCCTTGTCAGATCGTTAACGGTCGTCCATAACGCATTTGAAGCTGTTGACAAGGAAAAGAAAAGCGTTAGGCTTCCTCTTCATTCCGCCATAAGGCCTGTGTAAAACGAGGAGGCGTGACGTCATGCATTCACTGTACAGGCTTACCGAAGGACGAAGGCTGCGGCCAAGCAGCCTTCAAGGCTGGGGTCTAGGGTCTGAAGAAGGGTGTGCTCATCAGATTGCATAACTATGCAGCTCAGCGAGTAGCATTGCGACTAGTTTTCCTAATAGGCATTAAGAGCGCCACTCCCTTAAGTCTTTATCAGAAGCGCGAGGCATACAGGACTGTGTCTTCGTGACGAAAGACATTATGTATAGAAATGCAATGCAATGTAATGTAATGCATTTGCAGCCTTCCCCATTTACAAAACCACGAGTCGCGACTGAGCCTAATTGAATATCAATTCTGTCGAGATTATATTTTACTAGTGGAGCCGGTAATGCTTCACTATTTGCAATGTATTAGACTTCACACGCTACTGGGTACGCTATTGTTAATAACGTCTTACGCTTCGCAGTGCAAAACATTTAATAGAACAAAGATTTTCTCGTGAGTATGGGTTTGTCCTATGTCCTGGTTTGGACATGTCAAGTTTCCTACTGTTAAAACGTTCTCCCTCAAATTTGGACATGCATTTACTATGACACTGTCTTCGAGAAATTTGATTTTCTTGTCCGAGATAACGTTGAAATGAAATAATAACAGATGTTTACGAATTATGAAAAATTAGATATACTAAAAGCATCCAATAGTGCCTAAAATGTCCTATAAGGGCGGTTAGTGCCTTTTTAAATAATTTTTTACTAAAACTACCTAAAACAAGTAATTTTTACTCATTACTTTAAATTTGTTATACTGAAACGCGAATATTCTCTGATCGAATATGCAATCGACAACGCTCCGAAATCTCTCACGCAACAACCGAACATAAGGATTTCTGCAAGTCAATGTAAGGAGGATGATCCATTCCGATCAACACGGACTTCTTAAGCAATTGCGTTCTCGGTGCAGCTATTCTGTTGACAGGTTTAGGCTTATCGTCGCCACACCTCATCTATCCAATCCTGAAAAGATAGGTAAGCAAAACTCTACAGTCGGAAAAGCGAAACTTACAAAATACGTCACAGCAAAACACTTTTTTTTTCATTCCTACCCTCAATAATAGCCCAGCTGGAACTCGAAGAAAAACCATTGACAGATGAAGTGTCCGTGGTGCAAGACGATTTCATACCATGATGTGAAAATTAGGGCGCCATTGGGGAAAATTAGGGAGCCATTGGGAACAAATTAAAGTGCAATAGGAAAAGTCGTGGGCTGAGAGGTACAAGTTTTGGTGGGGGAGGATGGGGACGTTTCAGAAGAATAGGCATGAGAAATGTGACTAAATTTAAGTTTGATCCAACAACCAGTGTCAGTGGAATTGTCCTGTGGAAGCTTTCAAAATGATTTTAACAGATAAGACAGCACCTTACTGTATATAAATTGAAGAAAAATCTTCATTGTACACTGTGCTGCTAATCATGAAAGTGAATAAAATAATAGGCAAGTAGTTACTCTCATAAATGTAAATATACTTGACTTAAATTTAAAAAGGGCGTAATTTAATCATTTTGTAAACAGTTTATGATGCTCGGAACATAAATTTTCATCTCAAATATTTTTAAATACCTGATTTAATCATTTTATCGTCTATTTTTAATTTCTAAAACGTCGCTTTTCACTCCTAGTAGTGCCTAATTTCATAAATTCGATTCCTAGCTTAGGTACCTAAATCATCACTTTTTAGTGCCTAAAATTCCGAGTTCTATTAATAAATTACGTGCCTTCCCCGGCACGTAGATTAGCGTGCTCACTTTCCACGGCGCAACCCCGGGTTCGATTCCCTACCGAGGGAAATTATACCTGCTCTTTGCAAATGCCCCAGTATCTGTCGCTGCGACCGGGAGCGTAAGCTCAGTGCATCAACTGATGCCACTGCAGCGCCTTTGACCGGTTCGAGTCCTGACGGCGGCAGGATTTTCGACTCTAGCTTTTCAGCTAGGTCGAATTCAGTCGCTGTCTGGAGGAGAAGTCTAGCTGCCGGTTGATCGGTAGTTTTCCGTGGTTTCTCCGATCAACACCAGGCGAATGCCGGAGCAGTACCCTACCAAACGGGCCATTGACCGCGCGCGATCTTTCCTTCCTCTTCCTTGCCCTATCCTCTCCCCTTACACACACCCACACACACACTAACATGCACTACACTACCACATATTCCGGGAGAACGGTCGGGAACTTAGAGCTTTTCCCGGCTGGTGCAGTGCCCCGCTGGTGGGAGAGTCCTGGTTAGGGGGAAACCCCACTAGCCGACGGTAGGTCGGCGCCGGATCTCGCCATCCAGCGGGGGAAGATCACCGCCAGCTCCCGCGAAAAAAACATGCACTACACTAACGGGACTAATGACCAAAGCAGTTGACGCGCCCGGAAAACGAAAAACCAAACCCCAGCTCCCGCGAAAAAAACATGCACTACACTAGGCCGTGCTGGGTGACGGCGCCGATGGTGCTGGCGGCGCTGGAGCGGCGGCGCGCGGAGCGGGCGGCGGCGGAGGGGGCGTGGCGGCGGCGGGAGGCGCGCGCCGAGCGCCAGCGCGAGCGCCAGCTGCAGCTGGAGCAGGCGCGCCAGCGGGCCGAGGAGCGCGAGCTGGATCGCGAGCTGGAGCGCGCCAGGCGCAAGGAGGCCACCTGGGCCAAGGTACCACCGCGCCGCTTCCCTTCGGCATTTTCCCCTTAGGAGCTTGCCGTTTTCACCCTCCACAACTCTCGATCCTCCCAATCTCGTGGTTTGAGGCCTCTATCCTTCATAGCTTCCTGGATGTATTTTTCCCATTCTAAAACTGATCTTCCTCTTTTTCGCCTCTCAGGTGGTTACCATTTTAAGATCTTGTGTGGCCATCTGTTTTCTGATATTCTCTGAACAAGCCCATACCGCTGTAGTGCTCTATTTTCCAAGGTCATCGTAATAGAACGAATTATATTGATCCTTCTCCATATTTCTTCATTTCGCACTCTGTCCTTGCGAGTAAGTTGTAGGCATCGTCTCATGTAGTCCATTTCCACTGTCCTAATCTCTTATTTTTTGTTTGTGGCCACATTTTCGCTCCATATAGTACTATATTTTCTACTACATAACGGAATATCCTTCTTTTGACATCTTGGTGGATATTGTTATTCCATAATATGCTGTGTCAAGCTTTGGTCTTTGCTGTGTAAAGCTGTGTAAAGCTTTCTTCTTCCCCATAATTATTCTCGAGTTTATATCCGCAGCACATGTACCCGAGTTGTTTATTAAAGATCCAAGATATTTGAAGATGTTACAACTTTTAATTTTGTTACCATTCACGTCTATATCTGTTATTCCTTGTCCAATGCACATACATTCGGTTTTATTAAAATGTATTTCTAATCCCCATTTATTATATTCTTCTATTATCTTTCTTAGCATGTACACCATATCCTCTTCATCTTGAGCAAAGATTACCTGGTCGTCAGCAAATAGAAGGGAGTGATAGGTGTCGTCTCCGAGTTTTATTCCCTGTGTAATTTTAAGGGCAAAAATCTTTCTTCGAAGGGGAACCAAGGGGAAGTGGTCTTTTACATGCCGTAAATCTACATGGGAAGCCATATGTATCATGTTGTAGATGTACTGCATATAAAAGACTTTCAGCCTGAAAGAAGCCTCTGAGCAAAATTTAAATCGCCTGTGGTGTAACGGTAAGTGTATCGGACTGTTATACCCAAGTTCCCGAGTTCGCACACCTTCCTAGCCACGGAAACCTAAGGGAGAAAAAATCTTTCGTACGTCTTCCTTCGGAGGGAAAGTAAGTCAACCGTCCCATGCTACCGATTCACTACATGTAAAAGATGCTCAAGTCTAAGAGAAACTCTGAGCATAATTCAAATCGCCTGTTTCGTCCCCAAATGATACCTCCTGTCTCTGCTAGGCAGTGAAAGAAGCATAGCGGAATGTGTGTGATCAGGCGGAAGAGCAGGCCTAATGGACTGAGCGTCGACACGGAAACAAAGGCATGGCAACGAAGCTCCCAAGCAATGGATACTTTATAGGACTCTGACGGAACTGAAGTATAGACTTCTCGTGTGATAGTGGTGTCAATATATATTGTCACTGTAGTGTCCTTACGGAATGAAAAAAATCCTTAAAGGAAGACTTTTATTTTCCACAACATATAATGTGTATGATTCCTCCTTAGGACGGGCACATAAGACAAGAAGACATAAATGACAATGACAAGAAGACATAAATGAGAATGTTGAGACTCGCTATGATGGTCGGCGTGGTGAGGTCCCGACAGGGAGTTGCGTGTCCACACTAGATGTATGACGCGCAATGGCGTCGGTTGAGTCTGTTGCGACGGTCTGCGAGGTTGTTGTCTCCACGTTGTTTAACATGGGCCTAACAGAGATAGCCGCGAGGAACTTGGATGGTGACGGCAGAGTCGTGACGGGCCGCGACTGGGTGACTGTGACGTCTGCTGTGAGTCGGCTGGTCCAGCAGGACTGCCTAGGCATGACCTGGTTGACCGTGTTGTGACTGCGTTGGAAGGTGCCTAGGTACTGCGTCTGCGTGGAATGCGACTGGATTTCCTAGGCATAGCTGCCGTATATAACAGCGCCGCCAGCCTATGGGAGGCCGGATCGGCGACATGGTTGGTCAGGTAGCTCGGTCGCTGTTTGAACAGTGCTGCGCGTAGTCGCCCGCTGCACGAACTTGCAGTCGCGCGCATTTTGGGTGTGGCGCGTACACAGCACTCACCTATATCTAGCCTTCAATAAAATGTCTTGCACATTTTCCGAAGATTGTCTCCGTCTTGCACAATTCAACAATATTGAAAATTTTTGTAACAATTCACTTATTTGACACGCCCGGAGAACGTTCATTATCAGATTTATGTGTATGTATTTGACAATCCAACTTTTCCCAGGCCTGGGTCCGGTTTTTATTTATTATCCATGGCAGGGGGTAAGGAGACATGTAGTGAACATGACATATTTCTGTCACCGTCTCTAGCATAATTGTCTTTCGTCACACAGCTATATAAACTGAGACGATTTTAAGAAAACGTTTCAGCTCTATTTCTGCCCCGGCCGGGATTCGATCCCGGGACCGCCTTACAGAAAGCTAGCACACTCTCTATGAGCCACTCGAGGGGTTTTCAGTTTTGTAGAGAGTATAAAAGGATTTAAGGAACACGGCGGGAGAAGATAGATTAAATAACTTGCACATCTTGTATGTACAGCAGGAATTGTTAAACAGCATTGAAATTGTCAAAATAATTTTCGCGTAACATTCGAAATTTCTCGAAGTCGCTATGGAATGAGTAACGCCCACAAATATTTCTTAAACATGCATCACAGCTACACTTTTATCACATTCAATTGATTAAGTGTTTAGTAAAGTATGCTAGTTGTATGTTGTCTACGTAACCAAGTTGTCTTTCCTGACCTCTATGGTGACTTTTGTCTCCCAATCGTAATAATAATAATAATAATAATAATAACAACAACAACAACCATTTGAACTGTTTCACAAACACGGTATGTAATGATCTACGTACCGAAACAAGAGTACACTGAATGCTTTTTCTTGATTTATAAAAGCTTTTCTCTGACGCTAGATTCCAGCCTTCGGTGTCGCGTCTCGCTTGTCGCAGCTGAAGAGCGACCCGTGCTGGGAAGAGCCGCCCGAGCAGTTCTCGGTGCCGTCGGCAGGGGACGTGAGCGCGGGCGCAGCGGCCGCCGCCGCAGACGACTCCTCCGTCGCGACGGACGACGGCCGCCCGCACGAAGCCCCCCCACCTCCTCGCCACCGCCCACGCCCACGCCCCGCAGGCCCGCCTGTCCAGGGTGGGTCCAGGTCCTCCGCCCTCTCTGAATCCAGCTGCTGTCTGGAGGAGAATTCTAGCGGCCGGCTGCTCTGATCGGTAGTTTTCCCTGGTTTCTCCGATCAACACCGGGCGAATGCCGGAGCAGTACTCTAAACAAACGGGTCACGGACCGCGCGCGATCTTTCCTTCCATTTCCTTGCCCTATCCTCTCCCCCTTACACACACACTTACACTAACATGCACTACACTACCACATATTCCGGGAGACCGGTCGGGAGCTTAGAGGTTGTCCCGGCTGGGGAGGTGCCCCGCTGGTGGGAGAGTCCTGGTTATGGGAAAACCCCACAAGCCGACGGTAGGTCGGCGCCGGATCTCGCCATCCAGCGGAGAAAGATCACCGCCATCTCCCGGGGGGAATGCACTATACTAACGGAACTAATGACCAAAGCACTTGACGCGCCCGGAAACACGAAAAAATGAATCAATCAATAAAGCCCTCTCTGGAGCTGAACCGTGCAGAAAAAGCTCTTGTTGCATGTGCAATCAACGTCTGATTTGTAGCTGAGCTTGTTCCTTAACCCATCGGCAAGCGCCGAGCAACTTAAGGTCTCTCTATGCGTTCGGTGTTGGTGACATTTGATGCCCATGAGGCATTGCACTTGATGGATAAAACGCCCATTCCGGCGGCAACAGTTGACCGTTGGTTTTCCTCAATCACTTTGGCACCCGTGTTCCAATTCACCAAGTCGCTGGCGATTGGTTGAACGGTAAGTAGGCAAAGAGTTGAAACGGGACGTTACCCGTATCCTCAACAGATATGCTCCACCCTCGTGGGTTTACTTCGCGGTACATCTGCAGGTAACGGTAGGTCTTGTGTGATATCAGCAAAGAACAATGGCGATCACAGTGATGAAACTTGACACCCATGTGATGACATACGGTTAGATGCCGTCAATTCGGCGCTGCGAATAAGCCGAAGCAAAGCGTACGCGTACTTGAGGAAACGGCGAATGTGACGCGTTTAGCGTTGACTGAACCTCAGGGTTTCACAATTCCAACCGCATTATTTTAAACTTGATATTTTAAGTGTCAAACAGCTATCTTAGCCGCCAAGCCCAATCACGCTTTGCACAGGAGTCTCAGAATAAATGTAACAAACTTCTAGGGCTTGGAGGGACGTCGAAGATGATCACTTTTGTCAATGAATGCGTGATGGGATTCTAATATAACGAGGTTGCAGTTTTGAACATCGTGTCCCTAAACAACTTCTTGTGCCGATAATTGCCAGATACACGTTCTGACGCTATCAAACAGAGACCGCGTACCTGCCAAACACCAATACATAATTCGGTGGTATATCAATACATAATTCGGCGGATTCGGTGGTATAACGGTCACCGGCCTGTTACACCCAAGTTTGCGTGTTCAAACCCTATCGAAGCCGTGGATTTTTTAAGGGCGAACAAATCCTTCGTACGCCTTCCTTTGGAGGGGAAGTAAAGCCGGATGTCCCATGTAGTAGATTTACTGCACGTAAAAGATCCTCAAGCCTAAAAGAAGCCTCTCAACAAAATTGAGATCCACCTGTTTCGTCGCCCAAGATAATACCTCCTTTCTCCGCTACAGAAATTTGCGTGGTTAGACGGAAGAGCGGGCCTGATGGCCCGAGTCTCGCCACGTAAAATAAGGCATTAACTAACTAACTAACATAATGATTTTCCGACGAATCAGAGGTGGATGTTCAACATGGCATATGTATCTTGTTATATGAGACTTGCCACCGTATGGTCAGTGTCGACAAGTGAATCCTTTGAGTGAGATGTGAGTGGGCGGTGCGTGTTGCAGACCAACGTGGTGGCGTTCGTGCCCGCGAAGCTCACGGCCACGCCCTTTGCCGGCGCCGCCGAGGGCCGCGCGCCGCTGCAGCCGTCCGCGCCCCAGCGCGCCGCCCACTCCCCGCCGCGCGCCTACACACACGTCGTCGTCGTCCAAGACAGTACGATCTCCTCCTCCCCTTCCAGGGGCGAACTAGATAAGCCTACCTTCCTTCCTAGTTTGTTCCCTTCCTTTTCCTCTATCCCTTGGGTGCCAGTGGTGGATCCAGAATGAATTTCAGGGAGGAGTTTTCAGTTCAGATACTCATATATGTTTTTCAAATACTCAAATACTTCAAATATTTCGTGTGTGGTTAGCGTATCGGACTGCTATACCCAAGTTTGCGGGTTCAAACCCGATCGAAGCCATGGGGTTTTAGGGCGAAAAAATCCTTCGTACGCCTTCCTTCGGAGGGGAAGTAAAGCCGGCTGCCCCATGTTAGTACATTTACTACATGTAAAATATCCTCAAGCCTAAATGATGCCTCTGAGCTAAATTCAAATCGCCTGTTTCGTCGCCCAAGTAATACCTTCTTTCTCCCATGATTGGTGAAAGAAGTGTAACGAAATGTGCGTGGTCAGACGGAAGAGCAGGCCTCATGGCCTGAGTCTCGCCACGTAAAATAAGGCAAATTCAATTCAATTAATTTTTAAGCATGAAAAACGTATTAGATGTTCATACCGGGAATTCTTCTTTGGATGTGAGTTATATACTTTGTATACATTGAGTAAAATTGCAAATTGTAAGCTAGCTTTGGATGGCATGGCCCCTGCGCCCTCTCACTGGATTCACCTGTTAGACGCTATTATATGTGCTTGTCGTTTGGGGTTTTATTATTCATTTTCGTTTCAGAGAATCTGGAATCGATTCCAGTGTAATTAGTCCATTATCTCGAATATGCCAGGTGTCTGTACTGCATTACCCGAGTGGTGTCGGACCGGGACATTGAATTTCATGAGCACTAAAACAATTTTGACTCACACTCTCTCAATGCATCTTCCTCTCAAAATTAGATCCACGAAATATTTCTATACCAGTTCTTTCTTCGTTCTGCTCCATAGAAATGTTTTAGAGATTAGATTCATTCATGTAATATGATCCAACTTAATTATTTCATTACAACAAACACATTATATATAAAATATCCGGTATATAGGAGATATCAAACCACAAAAGTAAGCAAATAAATTTAATTTGCAGAAAATTCAGCCATACACGTGCTTCGGGATATTTTTCCCATCATCAGTGGCTCTATAATATAAAATTAAATTCACAAATAATCATATGATATCAAAGCTATATCTTACAAGGAAGAGCACAATCTACTTGCACATTACGTTATTTCGTTAGAGTACTTACCCAAGTAACATGGATTAAACACTTTGGTGAAACCATGGTGAAACTCTCCTAGCATGGTGCCGTTTGTGCTGCGTACGATGTACGTGGGCAGACTGACGGAAGGTGAGGGAGGAAATATAAGGATGGGCTAGTCAATGAATAAATTTATGATGGGGCTGGATTTTAATTGGGATTGCTCATTGAGACATATTAGGTTGGGATTTTTGTATAATTTTAAGATTTCTATATTTTCTAAAATATTTAATTTGTTACCTTTATTTCCAAAATGCAGAATTTTGAAATTGGTATTCAGGTCGAAAGTGTGGTTGTTTTAAATAAGGCGGTTGGCAAATGTGGAGTTCTCTAGTTTCAGTCTCCATGATCTTAGATGTTCATCTAGCCTACACGAAATCTTCCTGTTTCTCCTACATATGCAGAATTACAACTATTACATTTTAATATGTAGAGTAAGTAAGGTGTGATCAGTTAGTAACACGAAGCAATAAATGATTGGCGATCATCTCACAAACGTAGACGAACTTGTGCGAGCAGCTGCGACCTCCTCAGGGCCTTATCACTGCTCCAACTCGAGAACATTGCATGAAAATAGTTTATTAACATTGTTCGAATTCAAGAAACGGGCACATCTAAACCTCTATTGAAATAAAATTATTAATAGGGATTAATATTTGAATAAAATTTGGTATATTACAAGTTTAATTAAAAGTGTGATGAACGTAAACAGGTTGATTGATATCCAGTGATTTAGAGTTCCAGTCATTTACCTTCGACAAGCTTGATATCAGTTTAAATCTTTTTATCTGAGAATTTATTTCAATATGCCCACAAACATTCGACCGGGAGCGGTAGCTCGGTGCATCAACTGATATAGCTTCAGCGCCTCTGACCGGGAGGTCCTAGGTTCGAGTCCTGATGGCAGGATTTTTGGCACCAGCTTTCTAGCTATGTCGAATTCAGTCGCTGTCTGGAGGAGAATTCTAGCGACCGGCTGCTCTGATCGGTAGTTTTCCGTAGTTTCTCCGATCAACACCAGGCGAATCCCGGAGCAGTACACTATCAAACGGGCCACCGACCGCACGCGACCTGTCCTTCCTCTTCCTTGTCCTATCCTCCCCCCTTACACACACACTTACACTAACATGCACTACACTACCACATATTCCGAGAGACCGGTCGGGAGCTTAGAGCTTGTCCTGGCTGGGGAGGTGCCCTGCTGGTGGGAGAGTCCTGGTTAGGAGGAAACCCCACTAGCCGACGGTAGGTCGGCGCCGGATCTTGCCATCCGGCGTGGGATGATCACCGCCATCTCCCGAGAAAAAACATGCACTACACTAACGGGACCAATGACCAAAGCCGTTGACGTACCCAGAAACACGAAAAAATCAATCAATCAACCCACAGACATTGGACATGATTTTTATTAATTATTACAACACACTATACTCGTATTTTTAAAGGCGGCATCAAAACGAATTAAATCACTCGAAGAAACTATCCCAAACTGCCCTCACTGAACGGATACTTCTGTACTGATCATCTCACGCGCCCGAGGAAGCACGCAATTTGCAAACCTCGACGATCCACAACTGTTTTACAATACAGGGACACCTCATCCATGGTCACCTCGATTTTCAATCGCCTATTTTTTGTAACCTATGGATTTTCCCATAAGACACATCTTTTAAGCGTTCACCCGGTCCTCCGGTCAATAATCAGGTTGATTACATACATTAAGATGTATTAGACGACAATCTCCTGACCAATTTGTGATTTTGATTGTAACGCTGAATGAAACGTAATTGATATTACTGTTTATTCAGTATCTTCCTGCGTTTGGATGAAATATCAGATTAGGTAGAACAGTGATATCTAGAGTTGCTTACCTTGCGGGAGTGATTCATTTGTTGCAGATAACAATTAATTATTTTTATGCATTCTCCAGCTGCTTGCTTTTACTGAATTTATTCAATGTGTGCTTTGCAGAGTCAAGTCTAGATGCAAATCAACTCCACGAATAGAAATAAACAACCAATGACAGAAGTGTATACGCTGAGACTTAAATGATATTGAATTTGAAATGTTGATGCGTGTGTGTGCAAATAATCTTCCGGTATATTGTAGATTAAATGAAATTTTAAGTGTTAACAAGCAATGTATACTAACTTCATTGCAAATAGCAAAGTTAGGCCAGATTTCCGCTTCCTATATTCTCATAACCTTCCGGAAGTGGTCAACTTTAGAAACGGCCATTTTTCTCCAGAATCGTGAGAGGCCGGTTAAGACAAGATTCACTGATCACCGTCAAGTAATCCGCCCCGTAATACGTTCTTTTCCTCCCTTTTTAGCCACTTCTTTGTGCATCAATCAACATTTTCTCTTCTCCCACGACTAACTTTAGCTTGACATAGAGAATCAAGTCTACAACAATTCCTTCCTGATCTAATTAATCTTATAAATACAATAATCTCAGAAGCTATCCCCAACATTATTCCTCAAAATCAAAAATTTGTAGGTTCAAAAGGTTAAAAAAGGATTCAAAAGTTCAGTAGCAGGTTACAATATCTTGGATAGACAATATAATGATGACATCAGAACCGAACTGAATATATTCAATCTGATGGACAAAATCCAATCATTTAGGAGTAACTGGCATGATCATATCCAACGCATGCCTCCAAACAGAATTCCCAAAATAATGTACACATATAATCCTAAAGGAAGAAGAAATGTTGGCCGCCCCTTAATAAGATGGAGAGACTCACTCTCTTGATGTGGAAACAGGCCTTAAGGCCTAAATCCATGAAGCAGAAGAAGAAGAAGAAGAAGAAGACAAAATTAATTTTTCAACACTTTCTTCATCAGTGCCAATTTCATAGCTGCCATTAGTGAAACGTATCTTTGGCTGGATACAAAATACTACGAAATTATAGAGGCTGAGTGACCACACCTCTCGATTTGTAGCAATAATTATTCGCAATAATATGCGGTCATGCTGTAAACTACATTTCAACCTCAAAAAACTAGAGAAAATTCCAATAATAGAAATAAACAAAACTGAATGTATGAATTAGCTTATAGCAAAGGATTCTCGGTAGTCGAAGTTAAATACGTGTTAGAATGATCAATGTCAAAAAAATTCATAATAGAATGATCAAATTAAAGTCCAAAATTCCGATCCCTGACCAGGACCTACAACAATGTCACTTAACCTTGAGTAAATAGAGTTGTAAGTGGCCATAGGATCTCGCCAACCAGCGAGGAAAGATCACCGCCACCTTCCATGGTAAAAATATGCAACTCATTTATTTATTTATTTTATGTCAAAAAACAGTTAAAATTGCGTATGACGCAAAAATAATAAACAACATTGCTTGGGCAGTAAGTTATTTTATGTTGTTTATTATTTTTCAAAATCTATTATTGTATTTATTCATTCACATCCATTATATTATTTATTCCATTATATTATTTATTCACTTCCATTATATTTTTTTTTTCTATTTTATTCTTTACACCACTGTTCCTATGTATGTTAATCATTCAATTTTCCCTTTGCTAGAGACCCAGTGAGAATGGGAAAATATTGTTCCCGAAAGGTACTTCTGGACAAAAAATAAATATATACTATTTATTTTTTACTATTGTGGTTTGATTATCCCTATACCTACAAAATCAATCAATTGTGGGAATTCTGATTTGGTATTGTTGACGTTCTTATAAGAAGAAATAAAAGAGGTCATCTTCGTCAACATATTAGCTTTATTAAGATAGCCGAATTTCGACGGCTTTGTTGTCATCGTCAGTCTCGCTGCTTTCGGCAAAAGTCGGTCGACTGTGCCCGACTGTGACTGTGCAGAGTCGACCGATTTTTGCCGAAAGCAGCGAGACCGACGATGACGGCAAAGCCGTCGAAAGCCGGCTATCTTAATAAAGCTAATATATTGACGAAGACTTTTATTTCTTCTTAAAATCAATCCATCCATCGCGAGTTCACTAAATGCCTGTCCCTCCTCGGGTAGATCCGCCCAGTGAGGCCGTGGCGGCGGTGGCAGGGAGCGCGTCGAGGGCGAAGCTGGCGGCGGCGGCGGTGGCGGCGGCGGCGGCATCGGAGGCGGCGGGGGCGGGGGCGAGGGCGCTGGCGGACGCCGTGCGCGGCCACTCCGCAGACGCGAGCCCTCACAGGTGGAAGTCGCGCGCCAGACGGCTCAGGCAGAGCGTGCGGGACGCGCAAAAGCCCGCCGACTTGCGAAGACACCCGTGGAGCTTTTAGAGGCCCACGATCGCCATTGCCTCACAGGCTTCTTAGCGTTCGATATGCGACGGAAAACTTTTTCTTATGTTAAATTTAGAAGAGTTGGATGTCCAGATAATAGCTATGTGATACTGAGATCGTTCGTCAAAATAGACAATATTGTCACAGAGGCAGTGTTACGGGGAAGGCGGTGAGGTTGGCGGCACAAGCAGATAAGGTATCGACTCATATCCATTGCTCTTCAAATGGTTTTCTATCCCCGTCGCCTCGATAATGAAGACATCGCGATGAATCAACATTCAACAGTTGTGGACATGTCTTCATATCAAATTTAATCTACACTTTCACTTCCATGACGTTGAAAAATTATGATATTTCGAACTCATTTACACAATGTTGCTCATGCAAATAAGATGGGATGGTGTTATTGGCTAGAGAGTGTCAAATAAAAATTGTGAGACATAAATCTGATTCCATGTGACTTTCCTTGCGGAATAAATTAAATATGGTATATAACTTTTTTTAATATCAAATATTTTTTCTTGTTGCTTAAATCGTCGAAATGAGTGTAGATGCATGTCTAATTATATTTTATTAAAAGAACGCATAAACACGTAAATGTACATATTTGTATATTCATAATTATTTTTTCACTTTTTCTTCATAGAAGTTAGCCAACCTCCCGAAATGTAAATATAATTGAGAAGATATATGCTAAAACGCTAGATTAATAAAAAACCTGTGTAACATTTCATATTTTCTCTTCTAAATTTTTTTTTTTTTTTCGGGAACAATAATATCGTGACTTACAACCCTACAAAATTGGATCATTTTCATTTCTTATTTGTTCGCTGATAAGTAGAAATAAGGAACTTCCTCCGTACCACGATGCTCAGGAAAACCACCCATCGGCAGGCGGAGTGGTCTATGTATGGAGTGTCATGTCACTTTATAGGACCTAGCACATATTTGCACCACAGAGGTGCTGCCATATTGAATCATGAGCACGACAATTATCCAATATCATTGCTACTCTCTGGTGATGTCTTCCTTAATACAAGAAAATCAGCTTAGTAAATACAAGAAATTCTGCTTCTAAGCGTTATTTCGATTTTTGGGATTAAAAAATAAACTTCATTGGCGATTCACGTTACCAAAACCCAAGTCAAATAAAAACAAGAAAATATCATCAAAGAAGTGTATTTGCTGACTCAAAACTGAAAAGTAAGTTCTTCTGTCTAACGCATTATCTTTTTTACCAGAAATGATTGCATCAGGTAACCATTTGTAGGTATGCTAGCATGTACTATCCGCCCACTTTTTCTTCATACTGCGGAAGGGGCAAGGAAGGCGATAACCTCCTTCTCAAGCCTTCGGACCGGAACTAACTGAACTTAGACCAAATGAGTAGCTAAATACTTTGAATTCTCAAGATTTTGGATGAATAGTGAGTCGAATATGCTATTAAAACTTTGATACGCCACAACAAAGTCAAAAAGTGTACAGAATTCAACGAGTCCGCAAAGCTTAGTGCAAGGGGAACAGTAAAATAAAGGATATCGGGTTTCAGGTTTCCAGCCCTGACAAATGAGCCTGCTGTTCTGAGTGGAACCTGCAAGCATGTTTGCGCATGGGCTCTGCTGAACCAGGCTGTGAGCCCACGTATCAAGAAAAAGTGCGCGACTATCATGTATGCACCAATGTATTTAATCGTAAATAAATATTTTGGACAGAAAGACTTTGTTTTATTTCATATATATTACCAGATATTCCCTGATAACATTTAGAATTTTTAGAAATTGCACGATCAATTTTTGGTCATTGTAGAAAGTCGCCATTCTTAGTGATGAATTTACTCCGTGTTTGTAATAAAATGATTGCTGTTGTTAACCTGTTGGCAAAAAGAGTAGTCAGAGGGTAGCAATGATACACGATAAGTGGAGCTCCTATTGTGCGAATGAAACGCCAAGACAGCACAATTTTTGAAAGATAGTGACACCATTGATTTGAGTGTTGATTGCGAAATTGTGAAAATGATAGTGAAAAAAATGATGATGAATTGTGAAAAATGAATTTTTTCCCAATTTTTTCGTCATCTTCTCCCCTTGAATTAATAAAGATGAAAAGGCGACACTCACAATAGTATAAACACTCATCAACATTCCCCACCTGTGTGCCAATAAAACTCGCTGAATAATATTCAGGGTAGTCACAGCGCAAGAGAAGGTATAATATTGAGCATCTCCCAGCAGTGCAGCCAATAAATACAGACATCACGAGGTATCACAGGTCCTGGAGAATATTAAAAGCGACAAAATATTATACTGAATTTCATTCAAATATATTAGAGTATATGTGAAGTGTTTGTAGTTAATGAATGATTGCAATTAATGTTGGATCGTCAGGAACTGGGAAAACGAATAATTTGTTGGTTTAAGCTAGAGGAATTTTAAAACCAAGTTTTCACCCCACGTGGAGCGGGAGACCTAGACCCTTATAGACTATAATAAATAAATATGCAAGTACTTTAATGACATTATAGTGTGAGTTATTGGAACCTATTGTTTTAATTTGAGTCATAATACTCCATAAAACCGAACCGAATATACAAAAAACTGTTACTGTCCTATGAAGACATGTTAACCATGTGACAGATTATGTATTTATATCTATCCAACCTCAAACTTGAACTCAAAACACTTCAATGGAGACCAACTACTATTAAATTAAGGCAAATACATTCTTACTGACGCCGAGCTCAGAACAGACAAAAATAAATACGAAACAATGTAAAAGTACAACTTTGGATAATTTATCGGTTTATTCAACCTTTGAAGAAACAAAGTAAAAAAACACCTTATTTCCTTTCTTCTATCCCTCCTCCCCTTCTCTTCTTATTCGCTTTCTTCATATTCTTTTTATTTTTTTCTGAGAATCGGCCATCATTGGACAACGCGATACATGCATCATACAGGGGCTTAGGCTGGAATATCGCGGCAGGTGCACGTAACTTTCTATAGTGGGGGAAATGTTGCAATTTAATGCAGATTCAATTTTTACATCCCAGGGTTGTTAGCCCTGGGGGATGGGATGAAATTATAATAATGAAGTAGACGTGCACAAACATACAGAAACACAATTCAACACTTGAGACGGAACTCGAACCCGTGATCCTCTGGTCCGAGATCGCTACTATAGTATAGTCTTAACGATCTCGGTCATCGGATTGGCATTATTATTATTATTATTATTATTATTATTATTATTATTATTATTTTATTATCATTACTATTATTATTTAGTATTATTACTATTATTATTATTTCTCACCATCTTTTAGCTTTTCTTCCCCTTTCTAACCTCTTCTTTTTCTCATCCTCTCGTTCTCGTCCTTCTTTTTCTTCATCGTGTCGATTTCATTTGATTGTACTCAATTTGAATGACTGCTCCGAATCTGAATGTGATTATTTTTAATTTGATTGTGATGAGTATAGCCCGGAAGTTTTGCAAATTTTCTTTTTATTATTCTTACAATTTTATTACTTTTAACAATAGGAAACACTTAGTTGTACTTGTTGGTTTAGTTAGTTGATTCAGTAGATTTCCTTCCACAATTTTCCCTTCTTTCCCTCGTGGCACCAATCTCTACCAAGCTGGAAACATTCCTGCAAGTTGGATAACAAGAAGGCACGGCCGTGTATTGCTTTTCTGTGGGCGTGGAGGTTCCAGTGTCAGATTGTGTTAAAAATCTAAAAGGGAAAGGAAGATGACTGAATCAACATGACTCAATATCACTGATGATTTTTGATGTTTTTCATTGATGCTTACAGACTTGTTCGCTCATGAGAAATCTCATCCTGTTTCTGTGTGGCCTCCCATTCCTTTTGAGGGCAGAGACCTTTCTTCTTGTTCAGTTCCTTCTTGTTCTCTCTTCCCTTCTGGTGATTACGCAAGTGCAAAGAACGAAATCTATAATTCCGTTTTCACTGATACCATTTCAAGATTCAATAGAGAGTCCACAATAACATTTCGTAGAGACAGCGACGGGAATAAAATACATTCGTAGTCGTCATACCGGATGGTCATGTGGAATTACAAAGAAAAATTAGTTTCCTTCCACGTGAGTGCTAATGTAAATTTTAGAGAAGTGAATAAAAATGTGAATCATTTTTATATTACTTTTTACACTAATTTCATTTAATTAGTTATTTTCTAATGTTTCTTGTTTCTTACCCCCACCTTAGCCAGAATAAATGTCTTTTTGTATGCCAATATTAATATAAATAAATGCCTTTTTGCCTATTTTAGATTAAATAAATGCCTGGACTTCCGGGCTCTTGGGACGAGTCTCGATTTTGTTCTCTTAATTCTCAAACTAGTAGCGACGAGCGTAAAGGTAAGAAGGTGTCCACGAGCGTTACGTCTCGAGATTGAGAGACCGCGGGTTTGATCCCCGCCAGTTGCGAACATTTACGTGATGCGTATAGCATCGATGAGCTTGTGGGATCTGCCGAAATCGAATTCTTAGGTCAACTGCTTTGATCAGAATCTTTGATCACTTCCAAGAGAATCACTTCCAAACGAGCACCGTTGAATTCGGGTCAAGGATCATGCGCCATCCTTCCTTCCCTCTGATGTCCTCATTCCAAATCCTTGGGATCGATGAGTGATGAACCACCCTGTAAAATGGCTCATCTCATTCACAGATCCAGAATCGGAGATTGAATTCGCTGAGTTGGGTCGCGGCATCAACTGATGTCCCTGCAGTGCCTATTACCGGAAGGTCTCAGGGTTCCAGACGCGACGGTGGCAAGATTTTCAATACTAGCAATAACAAAGCTAGATCGTATTCAGCCAATGACTGGAGAAGAATTCTAGCTGCACTGATTCGTAGTTTTCCGTGATTTCTCTTATCAACAGCAGGCGTATGCCGAAGCAGCAGCCTACCAAAAGTGTCGTTGAGCGCGACTGATCTTTCCTTCCCCTTCCTTGTCCGCTCCTCATCTCTTACTTACATACTCTTACCAGACATGCATTACACTACCGCACATGCCGGGAGACCAGTCTGGAGCTTAGAGCGTGCCTCGCTGGTGTGAAATATCTCCCGTGATTAAAAAACCATACAGTACACGTACGGGAATAATGACCATAGCAGATGGCGTCCCTGAAAATACGAAAAAATAAATCAAGATAGGCCGTGACAAAATTGCAAGTGCTGTTCAGCCAGAAAAAAAGAAATCTCCATTCCAATCCGCTTTGTTGAGTCGTACATGCACCAGGTGAGGTTCATTAATTGATTGATTGATTTTATCCTTTTTCCGGGTGCGTCAACTGCTTCGGTCATTAGTCCCGTTAGTGCAGTGCATGTTTTTTTCTGGAGATGGCGGTGATCCTCCCCCGCTGATTGGCGAGATCCGCCACCGACCTACCGTCGGCTAGTGGGGTTTCCCCCTAACCAGGACTCTCCCACCAGCGGGGCACCGCCCCAGTCGGGACGAGCTCTAAGCTCCCGACCGGTCTCCCGGAACATGTGGTAGTGTAGTGCATGTTACTGTAAGTGGAGAGGATTGGACAAGGAAGAGGAAGGACAGATCGCGCGCGGTCCGTGGCCCGTTTATGTAGTGGTAGGGTACTGCTCCGGCATTCGCCTGGCGTTGAGCGGAGAAACCACGGAAAACTACCGATCAGAGCAGCCGGCCGCTAGAATTCTCCTCCAGGCAGCGACTGAATTCGACCTAGTTGAAAAGCTAGTGTCGAAACTCCTGCCGCCGTAAGGAGTGGGAACCTAGGACCTCCCGGTCAGAGGTGCTGCAGTGACATCAGTTGATGCACTGAGCTACCGCTACCGGTAGGTGAGGTTCAGCTTCGTTGATTGTCTAAGACGTGGGCGGCGCGCGTGCGGGGCGCAGGCGCGCGCTGGCGCCGGTGGCGCTGTCGGCGGCCGCTCCGGCGACCGCTCCGGCGCCGCCGCCCACTGCGCGCAGCGAGAGCCCCCAGGTGCGTCCACGCGCGCCCACGCGCCGGCGACCGCCCCCGCATTGCCCTTGGCCGGCAGCTTCTAGAGCACGGCGGGGCACAGCTAGGGCGAATGCAGCTGCTGCCTCCAGGACCATCATACTATAGCACAACCCCACCAATCCGCCATTCGCGGCGGCGATGGTGTAACGGTTAGCGTATCGGGCTGTTATACCCAAGGCCGCGGGTTCAAACCCGCTCGAAATCCTTCGTACGCCTTCCTTCGGAGGGGAAGTAAAGTCGGCTGTCCCATGTTAGTAGATTTACTTCATGTAAAATATCCTCAGGCCTAAATGAGCCTCTGAGCTAAATTCAAATTGCCTTTTTCGTCACCCAAGTAATACATTATTTCTCCCCTAGTTGGTGAAAGGAGCGTAACGAAATTTGCGTGGTCAGATGCAAGTGCAGGCCTCATGGTCTGAATATCGCCACGTAAAATATTCACTCATTCAAATCTCAAATTACGGAAAACTCCAACAAAATTCGGGATTGAGGGAAAAATTAGCAAAATAAATAAAGTGCATATTTTTATTGTAAAGAAAGGATTTTATAATTACTGTAGAAGTCAACAACTCATTATTGAAAGACAAATAGAAATGAAACATTTATTGCACTGGTAAGTACGATCCATATCAAATGGAGCAGTCATTTTCATGTAGAGAAAACATGCAAAATTGGTATTGCAAAATCGTTTGCCGTAAGAAATTGAATCTGCTTGATGATGCGATCTGATGATGTGATCGCTAGGCTTCGTTTGTATTTTCTCACGTCGTGCGCTACTTTGCATTGTGTCTGGTAATCCTATAGATGTATTTGTCTACGTACGGTACATTGTTTCGGATAATCCCAACATTTCCCAGTCCGAACACACCACACTCCCAATTAGTTCAGAATACCGAGATTCTACTGTAGCTGCTCTCACCGGTAGTTTCCTGTAGTTTCTCCGATGACCCAGGTTAATGGCGGTAACAAACGAGCCACTGCCCGCGCGCATTTCTCCATCCTCATCCTTGACCCTTTCTCCCCTTACACACATACACGCGCCCGCGCGCTCGCGTGCACACACACACACACACATACACACACACACACACACACACGCACACACACACGCGTACACTTGCATGCGCTACAATACTACACACGTCAGAAGATCAGCGGGGAGCTAAGAGTTTGTCCTGGCTGGGGTGGCATCCCACAGCGGGTGCCTGAAGAAGGCAAAACCCGGCAAACCGAATTAGAGGTTGGCGCCTGATGTTATGTTTCAGCAGAGGAGGAATTCCCCAACCTCCCGGAATAAAACTTGCACCACACTTGCGGGAGTTATGTTCTTCATAGTTGACGCACCCGGAATCAATACTCAGTGGCGAACACAGACTCAACGCACGGGGAGCGCACTCTTTTGTTCTCCATGATGTTGTTTTTTTAAATCAGTATTAACATGGCATACGTCGTGAATACGGATTCACAAATATAGGTTTCACTAATAACAAAAGTGAAATACCGGAATTGAATACGTAACAAATAACTGTAAAGCATTAACAAAAATACATTTTCAATTCAGCATAAAAGAAAAAGTATTTGCAAGAAAGTATCACGATTGCAGGTCATACACTCCCTTCCCTAGTGGATTAACCATGGTTGCTCCTCTGCCTCTTCACAATTCTCCTCGCGTTCTCAGCCTCCCAATAGCCCCATGGAGAAGGCGCGAAAAAGAGTGGCCTCAAACAACACTGCACGCGTTCTCAGCCGACCAGTTCCCCTCAGTAAAAGGCGCGAAAATACAATGCCTTTAACAATATTCCTATTGTCAGCCAGTTCCACCACAGAGAAAGCGTCAAAAACAAATTCTAATTTTTTTTCTCAACAGGCAATTACGCCACGGATAAGGTGTCAAAAATCAACGCCTCTAACTCGTCCTTTGGCGCTCTCAGCTGGCCACGTCCCCAACGAGAGGTTTCCAAAAATCAACGCCTCTAACTAGGCTTTTGGTGTTCTCAGCAGGCCAAGTCCCCAAGGAGAGGTTTCCAAAAAATCAACGCCTCTAACTAATCCTTTCGCGTTCTCAGCAGGCCACGTCCCCAACGAGAGGTTTCCAAAAAATCAACGCCTCTAACTCGTCCTTTGGCGTCTCAGCGGCCAGTCCCCAAGAGAGGTTTCCAAAAAATCAACGCCTCTAACTAATCCTTTCGCGTTCTCAGCAGGCCAAGTCCCCAAGGAGAGGTTTCCAAAAAATCAACGCCTCTAACTCTCCTTTCGCGTCTCAGCGGCCACGTCCCCAACGAGAGGTTCCTTTGTTCTCAGCAGGCCAAGTCCCCAAGGAGAGGTTTCCAAAAAATCAACGCCTCTAACTAATCCTTTTCGCGTTCTCAGCAGGCCACGTCCCCAACGAGAAGTTTCCAAAAAATCAACGCCTCTAACTCGTGCTTTGTCGCTCTCAGCCGGAGGCGGCGCGGCCGGCGGCGAAGCCCTCGAAGACGCTGCGGCGCGAGCAGAGGGCGCGCCGGCTGGAGAGCGAGCGCGGCGTGCGCGAAACGTCCAGCGACGAGATGTGCGCGCAGGCGGGCGGAGCGGCCGCGCGACCCCACATCTGGCCCGCCGCCGCCTCCCCCTCCTTCGTCTTCGCCACCGCCGTCGAGGCCCGCAGGGTGAGCCACGCTGGGATACAACGATTGGTCAAGATGCTAATGAAGCGGACGATTTTCGCCTCGTCCCAGAGCTCCTAGGTCTTTTTTTAAATTTATTTTACGTTAAAAAAACAGTTAAAACTGCGTATGACGTGCTATGAGGAAAAGTGAATTGTGTGCCCATTTTCAAAATTCTGTGATCCCTACACTAAGTCATATACTACTTCAATTTTGAAGAAAGAAAAAAAACTTCCATGTAATAAAATCTATTTTCAAGGATAAATAAGCAATAATTTTTGGTTTCTTATCCATGTTGTCCTTCGGAATAATACTTCCTGCCGCGAAAACATGGAAACAATAACTTGAATAATTGTATTTCCCACTGAATTCTGGAAGACGTGCACAGAAAATGAAGTTACATTTATGACCAGAAACAACACAAGGGGCCATCTCAGCATTTGCTCAATGGATCAGGGAAACTGGACGAAAAACCTGATCGAGATGGGGGTCATAGACCCAGAAGCTGCGATACAATACTCGTTACATATTGTTTATAATTATACAGTCCAATAGTAAATAATACATTAAATATCACTGTTAAAATTAATGTTACTTTCCATTAGCCGTCGCATTGCGAATGCGGCTGCTTTTTACGCGATGAAGGACGATGTGATAACAGGAACAATTTAATGATCGAATACCGTGTCATTTTTGAGTTACAATGATTTCCCATTGAATTTACATACGTATTACCTATACCTATCAAATATTTAATATACCTATCAAACTATACCTATAAATATACCTATCAAACTTTGTATTTAATGTTAATTATCAAACACTCCCACGGCCTACATGCTTCATGCGGCCATGTGTATTTATCCGCTGACAAGCTGCATGACGCACAATATTGCATCCTTCTCATTGCATATTAGGTAGAACATTGCTCATCTCCCAGCAGTTAAGGCCTTTGTGTCAGGCCGCCGAGGAGGCTTGGAATGAAAACAATCTTTTGAATTTGTTACAATACAGATTCTCTTGTATTTATAACACTGATGTACACAATCTCTTATCTTTAATTGTATTCCAAGTTCCTATGTACGAAATATAATTGCTGTCTCATTTTAGCCATTTACTCCTTTGTTAATAGTATATTAGGAAACGGTAATGCAATGATGAGTACTAACACACGAGAAGGAATAGCATACTCTTACTAGTTACTGAAGTATGTTTACATATTCAAATCAGACCTATTATATGGAGTTTCACACTTTTTCTACGACTAATAAAAATCGGTGTAGAAAACTGATTTTAAATAAAAACAAGCAAACCTTTTTCTGTGTAACCCTGTTTGTTGTAAAGTTCCGTTTTGATAAAAAATACTCATTGTTGTTGTGGTTAAAATATGGATTTTCGGTAATCATGTTTAGTGGGTAACAAGATTTTTGATTTAAATTTTTGTATGTCGAACTCAGTGTTTACATTTCAATTGTCTTAAAAAAATGTCGAATTAAAGTTGTTTTGTAATAGATAAAATAAAACTTAAAACCGAATTTTATGTGAACAATACAGGTGAATAAAATACTAAAACAATTTGTAGAACCAGAATAATTTGTTGAATGGTTACAAAAGATATAGAAATGACAGACTTGGTAGTGATTATGTGACATAGTTCTGACATACCAAAAGTAAATTATTTGCCATGATACTAAAACTTTGATTTGTTACTTCTAGAATAAATGAGTAACAAAAACATGTTAGAAATGATCAAATTAATACATTAAAAATTATGAGTTAACACCCCTGAAAAACAGTTAGGTCAAACTCCAAGTCAAAATAACGAAACATATATGTCAGCCTTACTCTTTTCCAACGTTTCGTACACCCAGCCATCGTTGTAGAATTACAATAAAAACATTATTGATGCCTTATACATCCGTAATATGCTTCATAATTTTAAATGCACTAAACCAGGCCTGCACAACATTTCGCACGTTCACTGGCCTCGGGAGCCGCGCACGAGCCACTCAGTGCAAATGCGGAGTGTGGAAGAGTGGGGATGAGACGCATTGTAGGAGTGGGGACCGCCAATGAGAATGCGCAATTCGAACCGCAGGAAGGAAATTGAAAGAGCAGTGGCGACAACGAGACTGACTGTTACATGCAGTTCAAGTAATATTTCATTTTGTATTATATTGGAAATGTTCGTTGTCGACAAATGACAGTGTGAAATATGGACCAAAAACGAATTAAATATACATATTTGATTTGGAAGCTAATTGCTTGCAGGGCTGATAATGTAATCCGTTTGGATACGATGTAATCACTCATTTAGTGCGGTACTGAACACAAAATTGTAAAATTGAATTCTTTTGTTTAATGATGTCGATAATAAGCTATTTTTATTATCTATATATAATAGAATAAAACGATTCAACCAAAGATAAAAAATGGTATTAAAAACTTATGACTATTATCTTCTATAATTTCTGGCAAAAGTACATTATAGAATTCCAATATCAAATAAACTAACTACGTTTACTACGCTGATGTATTTAAAATGTATTCACTGAATTTTATGAGTATAATGTTGTGTCCATAGAACTTTAATTCATCTTCACTAGCGTAAATTTAAAAATTATCTCTAAAATTTCATTTCAGCAATAATATACATACGTACATCGAACGTTTTCATTAGATATATTCATATAATTTTGTTTTGCTATCATTTGGATATTATACCATTTCTGGTGAAAAACCAACAATTAAATTAGAAATATTTGTTAGATCGATTTTTTTTTTTTTTTTGTTGAAAAGGCCACTGGTTTAAAATACTGTTAGTCATAATGAGTATAAACCAACAAATCAAAAAGAGAAAATATGTTGATACATAGCAGTGCACAGAAGAACATAAACAGTGAATTATGTCCCTTGTAGCAAGAAATACCTGGACATTACCCATCTAAATAAGTTGGTAAATAATTTCGAAGCAAGGATCATTGCATTAAAAGTCCAAGCATTCAATCTACGCGCCGCGTGTCGTCTCCATTATATAAGATAGGCTGCTCTCCTTCCCGCGAAACTGCCTACCCCCCACTACTGGCAATTTCCCCGATCTCGCGAGCAGACATCCGGTTCGCCTAAATGTACCGACACTAGTTCAATTTGTCGCCACCACGTGGCAACACCAAAATAAGCAAAATTTACTAGACCGATAACGTCTGAAGCAATGATCCTATTTTCGACCTGTAAACGGCATTGGACTCCTTTTTAAAATAGAATTTACGCTACGAAGACGTTTTTTCAAAAAAGATTTCCAATTTTTTTAATTTTCTCATAGTTTTCGGAAGAAATTTAAAAATGTGGGCTTATAGCGCGATGACGACGTGCTTCCTGAATCCAATGCCGAGTCAATCATGCAGATCGGATGAATAGGAGCGGCGTAAAGTGAAATTTGGAAAACACCCCCCCCCTTTGACGGCTCCACACCGTTACGTCACCCGACCCTTGTGAGCCCTCCCTCCACGCAGCCGAACGGCCAAACCCGGCGGCCTGCGGCGCGAAAGGAGGCCGAACTTTTAGGCAAGGAAGCCAGGCACTCGGTTTATGCTTTCGTCCCTTTCAATCTCAATATATTTTTCTCCACTTATCAAACTAGTGATGCTGTAACACAACCAAACGGTCCCGTATCATCTGTAATAGTCGTATTTCGTTGGTATATATCTCGTTCACATATTTCCGTCTTCCTTCAAAGACCATCAAAAAATTATTTGAGGCATTACTCAAAATGTCGATTCCGATTTAGAAACTGATTTCAAAAAGAAAATTGAACTAATTGTGTAGATATCACCAATATTCCATGTCCTAACATCTTATTTTACATACATTTTACTTCTAAGATCTTCCGTTATCATTCCACTACTAGAAAGAATGAGCCGAGATTACTCACGAGCTCTTTTATCCTGCAACTCGATTTTTGATCTCAAAACAGCGTTTGTCTCCTTGATAGATTTCACCTGATAAATATGTTTTCCGAAGTAAAATCGCGGAAGATAATTTTAAAACTGTTTTCGTACTTTCGGACAAATTTGAAAAAGTGGTAAAATAGCACGGAGGCGAGATGCATCCTGAATTCAAGGCTGTAGCAAACAGTGAAATCTAATATTAAGAATCATGACATGTCTCAGCTTACTTGGTAAGTTATATAAAAGTGATATAAAATGAATCTGTTATAGTTATATAAACTTGAAGATGGGAATAAGTAATTCCTGGTGCGTAATTTTGGTACAAACTACGTAAATGATAAATTAAAAGGATGTAGTATAAATCATTGTATTGTGACACACATGTATTTTTAATGCATTAAAGTGTCATGACAGCAACAAAACTTTAACCCTTAGAAACACCACACTAGAAGAGGAATAGGTTTATGAGGCGGATAAATTATGTTTTTTTATACAGTTAGTAATTCGGCAACTTCTACATTTCTACATTGAGATACTATTTTTCTAAACATCGTACACGCTTTTCAGTAAATTTAATCGGGTAGCAATTCAATTTATTACATTTAACATACTACTAGTAAAACGTGGTACTCACTGATAAACCTATTAGGGAATGTGAATCAGAATGTACAAGTATTAAATCGGCGATCCTCATTTAGGTGTCGAGAATAGCAATGCAACATTGATGTTGATATTTTCAAAACAGACATTTTGTACAGACACATGAACATATTTCGTAAAAAAATGAAATATTTATGAAACCCGATGTTTATTATCGATGTTTTAAGCGTGATGAATTGTTTGTGAATGAAAAGAATCGATAATCACAATTTTATAAAAGTTAAAATATGAAATAATATTGCATTATACCACTGTCAGTTCATGTGTCATTCGAATAAAGGGAACACTGATTGTAACATCCTCATCCAGTAGAAGAGATCCCATTTTTCTGGCATTTCCTGCATATGTCCTCCCGTACGCGAAGAGGCGGCCAACGCAAGCACTCTAGGTGTAAGGCATCTCGCCCACCTTCCTGTACCCATTTGAGAAAGTTGTGACTCCTTGATATGACCCTGAGCGCTAATTTTTCAGGCTTAGTTTCGCCGTTATTCTTTTTCCTATCTTCTGCCATTTTCTCTAAATCGTAATTATAAATTAATCACGGCCACTGTCAAAACAAATTATTTTCAAAACAAAAAAAAGCGTGCGCAGATAATTTTCTCCCCCATATGTCACACACAGTTTTTTTACTTATTTTTTGACTAAATAAATATCCAAATATCTAAAACTAATGAAACGTTTTCACTTATCCCAAGACTAATAGCGTTTTCCATTCGTCGCACTGGTGCGCACCCATTGCGCACTCAGGGCAGCTTTCGTATTCCATTCGACCGCTAGGGCCCACCAGTGCAAAAAGCGCATGTTCCATTCGCACGATCACACTGAACCAGGGCGCACTCGAGGCGCCCTAAACTGCACTGACGATCGCGTCAGTGCAGTCCAATGCACCGGGCTATTGTGAGGTTAGGTACGGAAGTTATCCATGCTGATTTGGATTTGTGGTGAAATTGTGAAGACAATTGAGGATCTTCTGTCATGCAGGGATACTTCGAATGATGGAATATATTATGTTGTGCAAGAAATGTCTTAAAATAATTTTTGTGACTCACGAAGTTCGAAAAATCAGTTTGTGTTTTCCTAAAATTTAACCTTGAATAACTTCACGTTAACAGATCCAGTGCTATTTAGAAACCAAAGTGTAGGTATGTGTCAATTTCGAAACGCTAATGAAGTGAAAATAAATGTAGTGACCCTTACAAAATCATTCAAATATATGTGCCAAGAAATGTTTCTCGCAAGCCCATACATATACCACCGCAAATGCTCATGTTAATATTTTCATGGTTTCAATAACCAAACGATTCTGCAGAAGCCTTTCGGTTCAAAATCTTGTGTACTTTATCGATCACTGGCAAATCACGAAAAAAGAAATTTCGACAATACGCATTTGAAGTTTTCGTAGTTTTTAAATAAAGAAAGCACACGTTAATAATTTATGAATTAAGAAGTAAGAATTACCAAAAGACTTCATAAAAATTATAACAATGATCAGAATTCAAAATTATTATTTTTCGAGTTCCATCAGTGCGACAAACCAAGAACAGCTATCTATAATTTCACTGTGTAGCGCACACGCACTGACTCAGTTCCGGAACCCGTTTCATTCGTAGTTGCCCTTCACGCGTGTGGGGCAGCACTGTTGCGGATGGAACGAATGCAACGAATGGAAAACGCTATAAGACGAGGAAAAATTTCGGTATGCCATGCATCCCTTCTTTTTGTAATTGGAGGAATCCAGGGAACTGAGTGCCCCATTTTTAACAACGAAGCGAAATATACATACCAAATATACATTTATTTGAACTGCAATTGGGTATGACACAGTGGCAGTTAAATAAAATAATTAATAATAATAAAATAATAATAATAATAATAATAATAATAATAATAATAAACCAACTGCAATAATCATACTATCACTAATATTAAGTATTATAACAAATATTTCAATTCTGTCATGATATCCAATAGTTATATGTCGGGTGATGCTAAACTTTAATACAAGCTACATAAGTTTGGCTAAGTTTTTTAAATTCATTGATCGCGTTCACTACACTTAACTGCACTGCACTGCACTGTACTGCACTACGCTACGCTACACTACACTGTTTTTGCTTTGAATTACACTGACTAGCACTTCACAGCACTTCACCGCATTTCACAGCACTTCACAGCATTTACTCATGTAATGTCTATTACTCTCATATTGTTCTAACTTATTTCTAAAGCTTCGGACACTTAGAGGAAAAGCTTTGAAAATTGCTGCGGGTAAACTGTTTCAATCTTTAATTGTTCTGTTACAAAAGGAAAATTTCGCAAGATCTGAATTTTGTTTCCTTGTTCGAATTTTGTGTGTGTGATCGCTTCGGCCGAAATAATTTGGTTTTTCTACTCTAACCTGAATTTCCTTCCAAGCTGGTTGACCTACGTACGATTTAAAAAGAGCGCAAAGCCCCTTTGTTCTTCTCGTTTCTAGAGGTTCCCATGCGTTAAGTCTGTAGGTAAACTTATTCGCTTTTCTCTGTATTCTATCTAGATTTTTCCGGTGCGACTTTCTGTATGGATCCCAACATGCCACTCCGTACTCCATGAGAGAGCGAATAAGAAACAGATGACGCCAAGGAGGTCTAGTGTCGCGTGAATGTTTGGTAAAGGACGCCACGCGAGCGCGCGCCGTCGCTCCGCCGCCCGCGCTCAAGACGCAGCCGTCGGCCGCGCTCCCGGCCCCGCCCCCGCTGTCGCCGCCGCCCCCGCCCACGGTGCTGCCGCAGGGCCCGTGGAGGCCTCGGTCCCCGCAGGCCAAGCCCAGCACGCTGCCCCCGCCGGCCGCCACCGACTCCGTCATCGTCGTCGAGCTGAAGGTGAGCGCCCTCCGAGCTCGTCTTTTTTTTAATTTATTTATTTATTTATTTTACGTCAAAAAACAGTTAAAAAACTGCGTATGACGTGCTGTGGGGAAAAGTGAATTGTGTGCACATTTTCAAAATTCTGTGATGCCTACACTAAGCCATATACTACTTAAATTTTGAATTTTGAAAGGGAGGAAAAAAACAAAAACTCCCATGTAGTAAAATCTATTTTCAAAAATAAATAAGCAATAAATTTTGAATTGTCTTGCGCCGCTGCCAGGCGTTTATTCGCAATGATCGTCACCGAGTGCAAATTCCACCGGGATCTCAGCTCGGGACTTCCTGCTACCCAGAGAGATGCTCCAACTGACGGAGCTATGATATCACGCATTGCATTCGTGATAGTTTAACGATCTTATAGCGATCAGCATTCGTATAAACGATACAATAGACATCAACAGTTGTGGAATCTGTCAAAAAAATCTCACTAGTGAAATAGTATTTTGTGCAAATAGTTTATAATTATATGCTCTATTGTATAAGAGCATGTTTTGAGAATTAAAAACTTTAGGAGCTAGTTTTTATATTTGTACGAATGATGGTGTACAAAAAATGGACTATATGTCACAGTGACCACTGTAATGAATGTTCGCGAAAGAAAACTAGTCCATACCATCATCTCGATGAAAGAATTGTTAATTAGTTGTTGTTGTTTTTTTGTTTCAGCGTAAAACTAGATAGCGTAAAGTGCTAATGTATCTTAAAGTGCAGTAATGTATCTGCACCAAGCATACCACTGCGATGGGTAACATACGTTAATATATGCAAACTCTTGACTCATCTGTAAGCAAATATAAAACGAAATAGGAAATAAGTAAAAAATAGGATGTTCCATCATGGGAACTTACCTTCAGCAGCACACAATGGTATTACAGTTCGGAACAACTTCCATTAATGTAATTGTTTCTCTTTGTTTATCACTCCCATTATAGAACCTGATAAATCACGTGGAATGTCGTACCTTCCATATTTACGTAATTTGTAACTTAAAAGAGTTCGTGTACGCGAAGAATCCAGCTTCGCTATACGATAGCTAGTTTCACCCAGTGAAGCATCTCCGATTATAAGCAATGAGATCTAATGTCACAGCTGACGCCCGAAGAAGCTTAGAAATGTTACATCTTAACACAAACATCTGTGCTAATGAAATATAATATTACTAGAGACAGGATTTCCATGCAAATGCATATTTTTATACGTTTCGTAGAGATTTCATACTTTGTAAATGTATGTTTCATGAAAAACTGGTTTAAAAATGCATACTTTTTTCGTACATGATGCATGTTTTAGGAGTTTTGTGGAGAAATTCATGTATAATGCATGTTTGGACGTTCTTTTAATTAATGTTGCATATTTAGACTTTATCTAGTATATTATGTACTTCTTATTATTTCTCAACATAATTTAAAAAAATTAAATTTTTTATAGTATATTGATCTTAGGTCCTGATAGTACGCAGTTACCTCTGGTGCTTATAGTTAAACTACACATTTTAACCTTCCGGTACAGCACTTGGATTTGCAACGCGAGTACACGTGCGGAGAGCAACGATCGCGAAATCAATTATCAACGCCATATGATACGTCGCAAAGGATACGGGAGATATACGAAGCCAAACCTCAATATCCTTTGATAACTCACAATGTGAGAGAAAAATAATCAAGAGCAGGCTTTCAGTTTCCTTGCTTGCAGCAGAGTATTAATACAAGTTTCATAATTGTGAAGTTAAGAGTAAAATGGCTTCTTCTAAGGCTTCGTGTTCTTCTTCGTACACTTCTCAAGCAAAGGATTGAAAACAACGATTGTCTGAAGGATGGATGGAAATGCACTTTATTGCAATTGCTGTAATAAATAAGTAAGTAGGCTACACCGTAAAAATTGATCAGTTAAAAAATATATATGTACTGGTGGTGTTTTCATAGTCGAAATGTTTAGTGCTCAAGTCTAACGGTGCAGCAGAAATTATATAATTTGAAATACTGAAACTCAGAAAAGGATAAAGCAATTGTAATGCAGTATGAAACAAAAAATTAAACTTTAATTTTTATTGAAGTGAAAAAAAAGTATTTTCGGATACTATTAATAATTCTTTAACGGTTTTGAGATTTTTCTGAGGTTCAAAAAATTGTTTTGTAGAAACTGCTTGGTGCATTGTTTTTAAACAATTATTGTATGCGGTTGTACGCATATTCTTTTCGAACATGTCTCTTCGGTTTCACAATTTCACCTCTATTATTTTTGATGTTATTGAAAAAAATTGTAAATCATGAATTATTTCATATTTTTTCTTTCAATTTCCTTTGAAGTACCAGTAGCATCCCTGTGTCTATAAAAAGAATATTTTTATCAACAAGAGAAAGTAATACGACAAAATAAGTACGTACTAAACCTGATTTCTACAACCAAATCTCAAATTCGAAACTATATAATTTCTTCCCAGATAGTTCAAACCCGAACGTTTAGTTAAATACATTTTAGTACAGTACACTTGTCTTAAATTAAATCTGATACTAATTTGCGTCAAAATTTGAGTAAAATTTCTTTCAAAGAATGGTATTTTGTAATAAAATTCTAATTCTCGTCTTAAGAAATATGTAGCTCTATATAATTTGAATTTATTTATGCAGATTAAATGTTCTAAAAGTTTCATGGCGGCCAGCACCTTGTATCTTCTTCTCTTAGTGGGAAAACTAGAGAAAGGAAAGAAACTATGGCACACTTAGTGCAAACTTTTGTTACTTAGGCAACATTGCAGCCTGTAAAATAATAAAATTTTAATGGAAATGTGTGATGCTTTAGTAGGGTCAAAAATACCGTTTGAAAAAGTAGCAAATTCAATGTTCAAAGGATTTCTAGAGGAATATAGAAGACAGGAAATCCCGGATCCATACACTTGAAGAAAAAATATCTTCCTTATCTTCAGAACTTAGATTCAGTTGGTCTTCGTTTAGTGGAGTCATTAAAAGACATTGAAGTGTCTGGAATTAATGTTTGGAGATGTGGGTGAGACTGCTACGGAGAAATTACATAGTGTTAAACTCAAATCGTGACTTGAAATTTCTCCAAAATGTAAAAAACATTATTTGTGATTATTTGTTATCTGATTTGAAAAATCAGAAAATGGAATTTGACCTTACATTGGCTTAGATTTCGTCTTCGATGTATGCACCAATTACGTCTTGTGAAGTAAAAATGTCATTTTCTGCATTCAAAAACTTTTTTTCTGACAAAAGAATGAATTTGACATTGAAAAGTTTAGAAAAGTATTAATTGTTCACTTTTACAAAAGGCAATGTAACAAAAAACATAAGTAAAATAAAATTTGATTGTGCATGTTTTGTCAATTTTTACCATGTATCGTGCATACCGGGCTATTTGATAGTGCATGTTTGCATGCATATTTTAGCATTTGATAGGGCATGGAAATCCTGCCTCTAAATATTACAAATAAACAGCACTTTTATAAAACAATATGCAGTGTGTTCCCGTTTGTCATTTTTTATTGTTTTCGGCAGACTGAATGAAATTCAACTCAATAATTCCCTTTAAGAGAAATCTTATTCGCAAATTATGAAGAATGCAAATAGCAATGTTGATTACAATACACTGAGGTGACAAAAGTCATGGGATACCTTCTAAAATTGTATCAGACCTATCGCACTCCGTGGGATTAAGAGTTTTGCTACGCATGTACTGATTACAGGCTTCCCCTTAATAACGAATCAGTAATAAGACTTGTCTTTGTAATTAGTATCATGACTCAGACAGAGTGCGAATTGATATGGGAGCTGTGGGAGATCGCCACCCTGGGGAGTTAAATGTCCCCTGCCGGAAAAGTGTAATTTGTTCCAGCAAAGGACACGATTAATCCGCTTCTATACGCTTCATTTATAATGAGCACATTTCGAAATGATAAAACCAAGGAATCCAAATAAAAAGTTAAAGATAATTTCACCTAGAGCCATCTTAGGATACATTCAGACTACTTTGCAAGAGAGAATCTCTTGGTCTCGCTCATCGATTCGTTACGTGTTTCGTTCAGCCTATCGTATAAAATACGAATTACGTTAGAGACAACCACGCTCAAAAAGGGTTAATATCGTATTCAATAAAGTTATTCACGCTATGGAAAAACTCTCTACTGGTAGATATTGGAATGCACGAGGGCAATTCAAAAAGTAAAAGCAAACTAACAATATTAAATGCAATTAACACGTCAGGTATTTGAAACTGCTGGGAAGTGAAGAAGGATGCTTTGTGAGAGTTCCAGCATATGTGACAGATGGAATGACAAGCTGAATAGGAATAGCAGTTGAAACAAAATGGCGGCGCCCCTAGCTGTGTGCACTGTAGAAGAACAGCGAGCAGTGATGCAACTTTTGTAGTCTGAGGGCGTAAAACCTCCACAAATCCATAGAAGGATGTTTGAAAGGTGCGTAGACAGCTGCATTAGTGAGAGAAGAGTATACGAGTGGGCAGAAGCCTTTAAAAGTGGACGTGTTCAGGCTGCCACATCATGTCTGGCACGACATAACGCTGAAGACATGACTTACTCTCACGTATCGTTACAGGAGACGAAACCTGGGTGCATCATTACGAACCAGAAAGCAAAAGACAGTCTTCAGTATGGCGACACACATCTTCTCCGGCAAAGAAGAAATTCAAGTCTCAGCCCTCTGCCGGAAAAGTCTTTTTCACCCTCTTTGGAGATATGAATGGACCGATTTTGGAGCATTATCAGCAAAGGGGTGAAACAGTGAACAGTGCCCGGTACAACGCCATGTTGGAGAATGAGCCGAAGCCAGCAGTACGGAGCCGCCACAGAGAACTTCTGTCTAGAGGCGTTCTTATCCTTCACAACAACGTGCGCCCCCACACTTCCGGACTCTTGGCGTCATTCAGAGATTGAGATTTCCGGTCTTACAGCATCCCCCGTACAGCCCTGATCTGGCTCCTTTGGATTACCCTGTTCTGAAGGATGCTCTTCGAGGACGTCGATTTGGAAGTGATGATGAGGTTAAAGAAGTGGTGCACTCTTGGCTGCGGGCACAACCGAAAACCTTTTATTCCAATGGAATAAAATTCCAATGTTCAGTTGGTGCAACGGAGTGAGAAGGGTATCAAAATGGAGGGTAGTTATGTAGAAAAATTACATCTTGTTTGTATCTGTAAGTGAAATATATGCTTCCTAAAAAAATCGCTTGCTGTTACTTTTTGAATCACCTTCGTATATTGGTCCGGTTGGGGTTCCTAACAAGGTAACAGAGCCCAGATGTCCGAACAGTCAGTGGCCACATGTGTGGCCATTTCATCATGTACACTTTTAGTAAAAACAAAACTCTTTAAAAAGTTTAAAAAATCGCTTGTATCTTGTGTCACCCTTAATTGTTCACTTTTCATTTTTTTTACTTTTTCGCCTTACTCAGTTCTTCGCAAGAAGAGAAAGTTATGTACTCGTGCGTCGGAAAACGGCGAATTTTCGCTAGAAAAACTCTTATTTATATTTTTGAAGATACATTACCTATCGCACCTTGGATCAAGGTACATTTATTGATCACAGATGTGTAAAAAACTTGATCAAACATGTGTAGAAACAACGGTGGACTGTACGACTATTTTAAACCAAATTTACAATGTATTGGGTATTAGAACGTCGGTACTTCAAATATTAATGTGAATTGTCACCACTCACCTATGCTTTAACTGTCGCAGCCGGCACAGGTGGACTTGGTGACGGCTGCACCACCCGAAGCAAAAGCGGAGCCCGGGACAGACGTTCAAAAGCAAAAACAGAAAAAGAAAAGAAAGGAGCAGGAGAGAAGAGGGGGCGGTGGAGCCCTAAAGAGAATATGGCGATTCCTTACGTGCCGTTCATAACGACAAAGCATCAACGCAGGCTTCTCGTAAGATCAATCACTTCTCTAAGGTCTTTATTTATTCAACTAGTTCATCCCAAAGGCTTTCCGTATGCGTGTTAAAGTCACTTTTCGACTGATATTTTCGCGTTTCCGGGAGGGACTACAGCCGTGATCATTAGTCCCGCAAGTGTAGTTTATTTTTTGTCACGGACTGTGCCGGTGATCTTTCCCTCACAGGATAGTGAGATCAGGTGCCGAGATGCAATACATGTCGGTTTGTAGGGTTTTCCTCGACCAGTTATCTCCCATCTGAGGAGCACCGCACCAGTCGGGACAAGCTCTAAGCTCTCGTCTGGTCTCCCGACATGTGTGGTGTGTTACGAATATATATGGTGAATTAAAACACAGATATTATTTTAACAAAAACGTATATTTTGTTTCTTAAAGATAAGCGAAAAATACTTTATTTAAGTACAGATAGTCTTCACTTGATTATTTCTTGATACGACACAGTTTCTCTTTATTTATTTTCACTACACTTCTATTAAGTATTTTCACTGTTCTTTTCTTTTGCATTGTCGCACAGTCCTAAGCTCTGACCAGTCCACTGCGCCGACCACCGCCCGACGCACTGACCACTGTCCGATGCACTGACCACAGTCCACTGCACTAACTACCTTCCGACGCACTGACCACTGTCCGATGCACTGACCACAGTCCACTGCACTGACCTCAGTTCACGGCGCTGGGCACAGTTCACGTCACTGAGCACAATCCACTGCACTGCTATTCACCGCGATGCACACACTTCACAGCTCTGCTTCCACTTCAGACTGACTCGCGGTCGCCGGCCGCCGCGTATTTTTAGTCGGCTACCTACCGCCTAGAATTTTCTGGAACTTGCGATAAACATCGCGAACACTCCGGGACCATCTAGTTCGGGAGCCGCCGGCAGATGTTGTAATCCGCGCATACTCGGGGACCATCTAGTTCGGAAAGGCGCCGTCAGATGACGCAATATTCGTTACAGGTGGATGTAAGTGTAAATGTATGTAAGGAGTGATGATAGGATAAGGAAATATCGCGTGCGGTCCGTGGCCGTTTGTTAGGGTACTGCTCCGATATTCCCGTGATGATTATCGTAGAAACCACATAAAACTACCGATCAGAGCAGCCGGAGATTAGAACTCTCCTCAGACAGCGGCTCAATTTGACCTATGTACGAACTGGTGTCGAAAAATCCTGTCACCGTCGGGACTGGAACCCTAGGACCTCCCGGTCTTGGACATGAGACAAAATGGAACAATAGGGGACAATGGTGACAAAATGGGACAATGGGATAAGGGGACAAATGAGACCAGACGGACTTCGGGATGAAACGGGACAAGATGATAAAATCAGCCAAGGGGTCAACGTAAAATGGGGACAAATGGGACAAGGGGCAAATGGGACATGAACAAAATGGATGAAATGGGACAAAAAGGACAAGTGGGACAAAAATGTGGTATTTATCCAAAGATTTATGAGAACTAGTAAAATCTAAACCAGAAAGTCCGCTAAAATATTTTTAACGGTCTCGAACATTTCAATGGCTGTTTCTACGTTGCTCTTAAAGCGTTGTTTAGATGGTTGGTTGATACGGAGATAAGAGCGTTTACCAACGTAAATAACAAAAAATCGAATTGTCTCTCCCATTATTTCCAACAACACACAATTTTCGAAAATTCGGAGTTTCACGAAAATGAGATGCGCCATTCTTTTAAGCGTTCCCTGTTTTATCTGTGGAAACTTTTTTTAAATTTTGGATCAGATTGTGAGAAAAATGTTTTTTATATAAATTACCTTAATTTCAAGAAGAAATTACGCGAAACTATTCGCGTTATTAATGGTGAAGGTGTACAGAACGGAGTTTGACATTCTCGAATGTGTTGACACGTTACCTTTAAATTATAGTAATTAACGAAACGAGTGTGTGTAAAGAGGAGATAATTGCAGGAGTTCAAGAAAACGATCGACAATAGGTGTGAGTTGTTGGTTTTGTTGCGGCTACTTCGACGCAACGCGTCTCCAAGCCCCTTGGGGGGCGTTGAGCGCTTTGCGCTTCTCGGAGTAATCCTCCCATTACTGCGCTTGTTTTGTTTTCTTTATGGAGTAATCCTCCGTTTACATTGTCTGTCGCGTCTCGTCGTAGTCGGTTGTCAAGAGGACCGCCAGGTAGCATCTCCGCGTACGCGCCTCCTACCGCGCGCTCCTCCGTCACTACCCAGCGACCAGAATTAGGAAGGAATAAGGATAGGGGTAGGGTTTAGGACACTTCACAGGGGTTGGACTAGCCCTTGTGAAGCAGCCGAACTCGTTTTGTTGGAACAAATTTCACATGACATTCGACAGGAATCGAACCCGGATCTCAGTGGTGAAAGGCTTGCGACTTTGCAATGAGCCACGAGTTCAGCTATATAACTTGTTCTTGTATAACGAGTGCAGTTTTACCCCTTTATACACATGTTACGTTCAAAATATTTTTCGTTTCCATTTAAGAATAATTTAAATTTTCAGAAATTCAAGTACATCTTTACCATCCGTTTATATGTAGTCCATTTCATGACGTAGTATTGCCCTCCACGGTATTGCTTCTGAAAAAGATCCTGTAGCAAGGCATCCTGTAGTAGGCCTTGCATTGTTTTTGTTTCCACGAAATATTTGCAAATGGAAAGGACTGAACATATTGCGGATGCAATATTAGAAGAAGCTGACAAAGTCATGAAAACATTACTTCCCACGAAAAATAAAGACAGGTATGATAGAGAATAGAACATGTATAAATATTGGAGGAACTGACGCAGTATTGCTACAGCCTACTTTTTAGAACTGGTAAACACAACTGACGTTTACAAATTTTTATATTCGTATTCCTAAGACCAGTGGCGAATCCTGAACATTATTTCAAGAATACCGCACTTTATGGAAGCTTCCTCTACCGTTGTCTTTTATTTTGAGCTTTTCTGAAACCCCAGTAGTATGAACTTCTGTCCTTAATCATTGTTCTATAAGACAATTACACAAACCACTTACTTCTGGATCATTAACAAACTCCATATTCACAATAACTTGAATGAAGTGTAACTTACGAACGGCCAGAGGCCTCTTCATCGCAATATTTTACAGTGCTTACCGACCGTCCAGTTCGCCTAGCCAATCCCTCAATTACTAACAAATTCAACTAGCCGCGCCCCAGACTGTCATTGCTTTCTCGGCCAATCCCCAAACAGTTTACTGTATCAACTAGCCGCGCCCCGTGGTTCAAAGCAATGAAGTTTGCTGACCTTGACGACAACTCGTCTACCGTTTCTACGCCGCCATATTTGCATATGTCTATCCTTACCATTCACCCTGTTAACAATAAATGTGACGCAATACAAAGTCCCACATATTGGTATGTCACACTATCCTAAGCCATAAACTACTTGAATTTTGAATAAATGTGAATTGTTTTGTCTGCGTTACAACACTTTTATCGTAAATACTATTACGTAACTGTTACTGGTGCAAAGAAAGTGCTGGTGCAGCACCAATATTTTTCTTTAAATTTTTCCATGGATAGAACAAAGGATACTTAAAAGAATGATGTAGGTCTCTTTTTCCTATTAACTCTGAATTTTCAAAAATTGCAAGTTACACGTAATGTGAGAAAGTTTGTGATGCTGTTTTACCACTAGTTTTAACTGTTAGATTTAAGTCAAGTTTTAAATCATCATTGTTGGTGTACTTGTATTGAATTCCCCGTAGACAAAAGTTTCATTTTTTCACCCTAACACGTAATGTTACTTATAGGTTCTTCAGTTGTGGAACTAAGACCAGTTCATGTCACAACATCCATGTAAAATACCTAACGTTCATCATTGGCGGATCCAGAAGCCATGCCCCCCTGCCCCCTCAGGATTAGAGTTTTCGTTTACCTTCCTTTATTTGGTTTATTTATTTTATTTATTTTACGTAAAAAAAGAAACAGTTAAAAAACTGCGTATGACGTGCTATGGGGAAAAGTGAATTGTGTGCACATTTTCAAAATTCTGTGATCCCTACACTAAGTCATATACTACTTAAATTTTTAATTTTGAAAGGGAGGAAAACAAAAAACAAAAATTCCCATGTAATAAAATCTATTTTCAAGGATAAATAAGCAATAAATTTTGGCTCTTATTACTTCCTGCCGCGACAACATGGAAACGATAATTTGAATAATTGTATTTCCCACTGAATTATAGAAGACGTGAACAGAAAATGAAGTTACATTTGGTAAACTTGATTTAAATATTTATTTAAGTTTGAATTATATAATTATTTAAACAATAATATTGCATAGTATCATATCTACAGTACATAAATAATATACAAAATAATCACAAACATGTTTATTTAACAAAAATCTGCAATCCCCTCCCCCTTCAAAATGATTGGCTGGATCCACCCCTGATGTTCATGAAATGGTAAGATTAGAGTCCACAATCATTTTGGCATGATGCCAATTTGGAAATGCCTCATATACTCTAGCATTCAACAATTGATTGTGTTTCAGATATTTGAATGCTGTCTGAAGATACAATGTTATGCTGAATTGGTAAGGGACAACACACCATCTTTTCCATGATTTCTATTAATACAAATACTAAGTATACTCCTTAAAAAAAGTCATTAAATGTTTCCCTTTGATTCAATATTAGATACATCAACTATTATGTCTTTTTTATGCTTGCCTGAATTATTCCTTCCTTTCAAAAAAATTAAACACTAGCCACATAATACATTGATGTTTTGGTTTTATTGTTTATAAATTTGTTAACTGTCTCTGTACTGTCTTGCTAGGGGATCAATGCAAGCCTGCAATGTACACATTTTTGTGCATTTCCTTTTAAAATAATAACAATCTATCAAACTCTGTAACATTCAGAAATGAAGTTTATTATTCTTTTCATTTTATCCTCTTTCTTTTATTAAAAGTCTGAATAAAGAATCTCTCATACCCTTGCTCTTTGAGATTTGAAATGTAAGTAAAAACGATGTCTTCAGAGAAAATCTTGGTATAGGTTCACAGAAAAAGTTGCATCAGCCATTTATTGTTGCCCAAGATCATTAGAACCAGATAAAGCCCATGGTACATACAAGATTTTATTTTTTTATCTAGGTTCAATGATTTAGATTTCCTTATTTTCTAATTACCTAAATGTTAATTTGACTCAGTTTGTCTTCTCATATTTCTCTCCCATAATTTCCTTCATACCGAACTCAGATTTGTTTGGCCATACCCAGAACCATGCATGACCTCATTTACCCATTCATAATATTTTTTATTGAATAATTCTAAAAGACTGTACAGGTTTGCAACGACTACTTAATCCACTCAATTTCTCCCCTATCTAAAACCATTTAAAATTGTTTTCCATGATTCATTGAAAAAATTGTAAAATGGTTCTGTTTTGCTTCTCAATACTTGAGGTCTTCTTAAAGTTACTTCTGTTATGAAGTAACCTTAATTCTACAACTTTTTTCACCAACAATCTATCAATCAAATCAATAGGTGTTGTGAATGAGTAAACATATAAATAGTTGCACGTGTTTATTAACAAACAGGAGTTAGACTAATGGGACTAAATAGCTAAGATTATTTAATTTTACGTTTTCTAATATTGCACGTTTCCATCACACATCTGTACTACTGAGTGAGGACACCCGGGAGATCTAAACTTTCAAAAATGTACAGAAGGTTTGAAATAGAAAGTATCATTTTGTTAATTACAGCCTAACAATTACAACTTAGGCTGCTATCATGGCCTGAAAATCCAGAATTTGAGGATGACAGTTGCATTGGCACATCATGTATATGTCACGAGCAGCATAACATTTTTGGGAGTTTGCATTTTAGTCTGCAAAATTTTCCATAGAATAATATTTGTGTAATAAGGAGTGTGTGTGTGTGTTTTATATATATATCTATATATCTATATCTATATATATATATATAAAGTAATAAAAAATGACAAGCAACATGTGAACATTAATATATTTAATGAAATTTTATTTCAATACAATTTGTGATCATTAAGAACAACAATCACAATAACAACAGGCAGATTTTACAATACTTCATAAAGATGAACGAATTGGTTGATACAAGTTATGTAAGTATTCACTGTATGAATGAAATCTGGAATGGAACAATAATATTTTGTGAAACTGCTGCACATTCATGCTCATTTTAATGAATCATAATAACTGATAATTTATTCAGTAAAAAATCTGTAAATAAAACTACAAGACAAGAAAGGTTATTAACTTTTGCAGTTTGAACAAGTTGTTTAAACAAGTTAGTACAGTTTTTGTTGTTGAAAAGACAAGATGCAAAAATAACTTCTCAAGACTTTCCTGTTTAACTTTAAACTGTGTCATCACAATTAAATTTTAATCAATTTGTTGAATGTATTCAAGAATGTGTAAACCATAACCTTGTTCACCCAGAATATGCTGACGCAAGTTAATAATTTTGTCATGAGCTTTTAAGATTAAAATGATAATAATGGTTACAACTATCAAATTAACAATATATTTTAGATTTCAATTAAAGTATAAATAAACATTTAATTATACATAAAAAATTATTTTCAAAAATCATTAAAATGCAATTTAATTTATAAAAACATCAACATTCATAAACATGAAGATTATCAAAGGGAAGTCCTCTCAAAGGCACTTTACGAAAAAAAGACAAATTGGAATGTTATGAATAAAAATCAAATAACTCTGAAAATAAATTTTCTTCACAAGTTTGACAAGTACATAATTTAAGGGTGTTTTGTTAAAAAAAATTCATTTAATTTCATCTCTTTTTTGAGTTATGAACAATCTTAACTCGTTTCTCTACAAACAAGACTCTAAGATAGATGTTAATACTTTCTACAGTAGTAATTAATATTGTGGCTGTTTGTTTCTCTGCAATGAACAATATCCTAAATACTTTTTTATCACTACTACTATGTAATATTTTAGGACAGAAAAATACTTAAATAAAAAAAATTCAATGAAGTTCAGGGTCAGAATTGTGGTATTGAAGATGTATGTACCTTAGCAACTGGGGATAAAGAAAAGTGAATGTTCAAAATATGTCACAGAAAATGTTAATAATAAGAGAAGGCACAATATAATTTTATGCATTTAGGATTTCATTGAAGACACTGAATGATGTACTTTAATTACCATTGTTAACTCTAACTGAACTCATCAAATATGACAATGAAAACAAGAATTGGCCCAAAAATTACTTCAAATTCAATACTTTCTTAAATGTTTATTTTAATTTCCAAACACTTGACCTCACCCTGACATCAAATTAATGCCTCTAAGGCTATTTGGATTCACTCATTTATTGCAATACATTAATATCTATATTTGAGGGTATTGTAATGAAAATCATATTTTTCTGCCATTGAGCAAATTGAAATACCTTATGGATGATATACATGTGCCCTGATCACATTGTGGACATTTAGATTTACCCACATTGCAAATAGTTAAAGAATTCGAGCAACATGCAAACTCCACAATTATTGTGAATTATATTAAAGGGTAAGTTTTTCCTTTGAGCTAGTTTTTTTTTGTTTTTTTTTTTTCCTAAGCATCTAATTCATCTTTACTGAGGAGACAATGCTCTGAACCAATTGTTTGCCAACAAAGAGAGTTCACAAATTGAGGTTTCTGATGTATTAAAACTTTGTTCAAAAAATTAAGAATGTTACTTCCTGACTGGTCAGTTACTGCAACTACCAAGTGTCTGTTGATTCATAATTTTAATTTGTAGGAGGGTGTGTATTCACACATATTAAGTAAAATTAAAATAAGAGCTGTTTTAACCCAAACTGAAATATTACCAGCTCCTTTAAATCAGTAATTAAATCAGTTTCAGAATTTTAAATTAGTAAGTGTCTGTTTTCATGTACTCAGCACAGGCACCAGCAAACCAAAAATAATTTAAGAGAATGTTGATTTGGTCCAAGTGACTTATTTCATAAGTTTGAAGAATTACAGCCAAGTTTATGGTAGAACAACATGTTTACAGTAATGTATAGGGGTGTAATAAATTGTACACCATGAATGAGATCCCAAGAATGTTTAAAGTCAATCAAAACATTTGAGACATAGATCCACCATGGTCTAAAGTCAAAGGTAGGGAGTATGGAATATTGACATTAAGGCTTACCATCTTCCAAAAAATGTCAATTCAGTTCCTCCATTGGATAGATAGAACAATGGCAATTTTTCAGAATTCGAAAAATAGTATTTTTAATATTTACCATGTGCACAGCACACACCAAAGAAGCCATCATTATGTTAATTTTGTAACAAAAGTTATTGAAGCAATCAAATCTAGCACTTAGAAATTTTCTAATGATGTGGAACTTTGTCATTAGACATCATGTGAATTAATCTTTACAAAATTGTGTTGAAAAATATAGTTGTTTTAGCAGTTTCAATTAGTTATATCATTCTAAGATCAAAAATTTAAACTACATTTGTAAATCCTACATGGCACAAAATGCAAGCAATTCTCTCCCTGTCTCAGTTTTAATACTGGTTAAAACTATTTTCAGTTTCATACTTTCAATACCTTCAACCTTTTGTTTTGTAGAGACACTGTAAACCTAGAGACCAAATGTGATCAGGTCCATTAGATTATGGTTTCATATCTTTATTTCATTACTTATAATTATAAACCTTTTTGGTTTCAAGTCATCTTTAAATTTTTGCCATAATTTTAGCATTTCAAACTATTTTTTTCTTTCAATGTCAGTTTTTCTTCATTATGCACAAATGGGAGTTATTGTAAGTCTTTGTATGTATGTTTACTTTCTACACTGCACATGTCATTGTTTCTACCTTCGAAATACATATATAAAATTGTAATAATGATGGCATTTATTTGCTTAAAAAAACAACTTAATGCAGACAAAAAAAGTATTGGAATATTAGACTAAGAAGAATTAGAATATACTTGTGTGTTGTTTTCTATGCCTTTGTGTGTTATTTTCATTTTCATTTATTAATGCCATTTCTAAACTGTTTTCTACTCAATATGTATTACATACATATCCACAAAACATTTCAGTGAGAAAACTCGTATTTTCACTACTTTTGCAGTTACCTCACTACTTTGTCATCATTTTATAAATCTTTTTAACAACATTTTTTGGTCAACACAATCCAGGCCCCGCTTATCACATTATTGATAGGCATATATGTCAGAATAGCAGAGGTAAATACTTTTCAAAATACAAGTCAAGGTCTTAGAAACTGTTCTCTAAAATTTGAAATGAGGTATTTTCCAGGTAGGTTGATTGAAAACAAATTTACTCATTATATTAAAGATTGGCCAAACATATTTTTTAATAAATATATTTCTATAATGACTTTATATCACACATCATAGAATTAGAAGATTTTATATTTATATTTGTAAATTAAGTAGTAATGGCGGTGGCTGAGCATTCATGAGTTGATAATAATGAGAATAATGTGGTTTATCCACATACAGGCGCTGACGGAGTGCACCCAGACTCTCTTCACTAACATACACACAGTCACTGACTAGCAGGGAAGACAAGTTTCGACAGTATTCGCCAACAACTCTGTGAAGAAATTCATGAATTAGTGCACAGAGAATAGGTAATATATAGTATTCCTTCTTCAGTAAACACTCTAAGCGAAATTCTCGCATAAATGCAGCAGGTCCAGGTCTAATAGTATTCAGAAAATTCCATGAACTTACGAAAATACAAAAGGAAAATTAAGATCTTAAACCCTGTCAACTGAAATGAATAACTGAAAGGTTTTCTTATTATTGTATTATTTCATGTCAAATTATATGCAAGAAATCATTACTCCTTTCATAATTAAGTATTTATAGTTCTTTAAATATGAAGCTCTTTCAAAATATGGTTAATTATTTTTGTTTACACATTAATTATAAAAAAATGTACAAAACATTGCACATGCACTAAAAATATCTGGGTACTGTTTTTTAGTCCATCTCCTGACTTGTGAGTTTTTAATTATAGAAATAAATAAACAGAAGTAGAGCATTATTTTTAAATAATTTTAATACAACCAGCATTTAGATTTATGCAAACAATCCTTTGAAAAATATTCCTTTTGTAATGAGCAACACTACCATTAGATTTTAAGAAAGGTACTTAATACTCATAATATCAACAAAATCGTATCACTTTTCTTGGCCACAAGTAATACTTACTTGAAATCAACCTAATGCAATTAATGAAAGTTTTAACAATGAAGCACCAACAAACTCACCCCAAGATACTCAAAAAGTACATACCTAATTCCATTATCTGTAACACGCCAGCATCCTCTAACATTTAAATGTTCAAGAAATGGACAATTACCAGCAGCAGCATATAATGTAGCATCAGTTACAGAATAAATGTTGGCAATGCAAAGGACACGCAACCTACAAATTGAAACAAAACTCCTTGTAATCATAAAAAACAAAAAATAATTAAAGATGATTTTCAACAAGACATACATTTTTATGAATAAACAAAGCCTGTTATTATTAAAATATTATAAGTAAAGACCGGATTTTCATGGAGTAAAACTCTGTAAAAAGTGCAGTAAAAACACCAAAAGTGGCAATAAAAAGATCAAAATGGTATTATGTAGCCTAAAAACTCCAGTTAATCCACTTATTAGCTCATTTTATATTTTGGGCATGATATTTAAGATGAATGAAATTTGATTTTAGTGTTTTTATTATAATTAAATTAGTACATAGTGTTGAAACAAAACATTTTTGACATTTTAACAAAATAAAATGAGCATAAAAATACAAAAAAAGGGAAATAAAAAATTGAAAAATACAAATATACCTTCAAAAATCAAAAATTCAAATGCAACTCTCATTGTTTTCACATTTGAACTATTAAATTTGTAATAAAATCCAAAAGTAAGATATTTACAATTTCCTTTAACCACCCAATCCTATAAAAATTCTTCAATTTGTTCCTCACAAATTTATAATACACTTTAGCAAATAATGAGGAGGTTGTAGTAATAGTTTGTACCAAAGCTGAATAAGAGGTATTAGGGTGCATTATTCTTTCTGAGAAAAATACCCAAGGAAGAAAAGATAGGCTAAGGGATGTACAATGAAAGTGAAAGTCGTTTTATTACTGTAATTATACATACTTCCAAAATTGTGTGTGCACTTAGTACTTCGAATTTGATCAATATTATAATAAATTTCACGTTGTTTAAAATATAGTTTAATTATATTTAATGCTTCATGACATTTCACTTCATTATTAACAATTGGTTGGAAATCTAAAACTAGTGAGTGAATAAATTCTTTAAAAAAAATACAGATTTTTGAACATGGTAGGTCATATTTTATTACATACAACACATAGTATCCAAGAATTATTCGAACTATACAATTAAAGTGTTTGCATAAGAAAAGTATATCAGAAACATACTTTGAGAAGTTTTGAAGAAATGGCACAAGACAGGAATCTCCTAAAGCCCAACATGATGTGAAGTCCACCTCTTCCAAATTCTTCTGGTGTAAAGCCAGAGCTTCAACACATCCTGCACCTAACCAATGGCATCCTTGCATCCGAAGGCTACGTAAACTCTATAAATACATAGTTTAAAGATAACAGGAAAGCAATTACCTGCACATTTCCCTTAAACATGTTAATGCTTAGAAACTCAAATAATATATTTTGACAATTCCTTCACTGAATATTGCATAATATACATACATGGCATGACACGATTAGTGGTTGCAAAGCTGCGTCTGTTATGCCCAAGCACCCACTGAGAGTTACATGTACCAGTTTGGAATTATTATGTAGTAAAGCTGAAAATAACTTATTATTTAACCAGCTACATCGGCTAACATTGAGACGCTGTAGTTTTTGACAATTCTGAAGCAGCACCTGTTGGAAAACCATCTTATAATATTTGAAGTAGTGTAGTAACTAGACACACATGCAAAATATACATACAGCATATGCAGTCTTATTGAATGATTTATAACAGGCAATATTCACTTCTTTTATTGTTGACAAGTAAAAGTCCACCAATTGTCTAAATGATCTGGACACAGTCCTTAATCTAAAATAATCTTTCAGTGACAACAACGGCAATATATGTTCACACAGAATGTCCTCCCAAGACAATTCTAGAAGTGTCAGATTCGTGACGTTACAGTCTGTATTTTCCTTTGGATACATAATCTTTGTGCAAGCATTCATAACACAGTACGATTTGCCTCTCTGTCAACTGTAATTCTAATATTTATTTGATATTGTTAAGTAAATCAACAAATTTCACATTGAATTGCCCAGGTAATACACATGTTTCCTACATTGGCGGATCATCAAATTTCAGAAAGACGATAACGTGTGTAAGTTCTCTGACAAGCAGCTGACAAGTGATCGCAAGTGATAATCCAGCGATGTAAATCTCGCACACCGCATGTGATAAAGCATGCCCAGAAGTACGTGACAACAAATGAGTCAGATTGGATAAATACAACAAATTAATTAGAAATTAGCTGAACCCGTGCGATCATTCCGCTGTTTCTCACTTCATTAATCAGTATTAAACGTGGAAATAGCTCGAGACTGACACCGCATTCTTCTCTTTCATATGTCACATCCAATATAATATGCGGAATATATAGAAATAATTGTGGAATCCAAGAAGTAAGATGTGTAAAATAATTATGTTGTTTTCTGAAGTCATGACCGGAACCCCAACTTCGAACTATCAGGCAGTTTGAAGCTGTCAGCATGACAGTATTCTTTGATTTAATTGTAGTGACCTCTGGTATTTGTTCAGATGAGACGCGGTCTTCTAATCGGAGCTTCAGTACCAAAAATCTTAATGAAGGTTTGGATTATATAACCGCGTTCCAGTTGTTCAACCGCCAGAGAAAAATTTGCTTCAGAACATAAATTGAACTTCACTACTTTGTACGTCTTCTGGACTTCAGTGGGAAATACTATAGTTATTAAAATTATTGTTCATTTTGTCGCAGCAGGAAGTCGATTTGTTTACGAAGGGCATGATGAGGGAAAAGCCCACATCTGTAGCTGATTTGCCCTTAGATTGGCCTTAAAAATAGTTTTTATTGCACCGGAACGTGTTTACCGCTTACATAGAGGGACAACTAAAACTGAAAATGTCATTGACGAACATTACACTCGATGTTTGACAAGAGGATTCAATGTTTACGGAATTGGGAAAAGACCCAATATTCTTAAATGTTTCGGATGTTTTGGGCATGTTACGGTCAAAAGCAGTGTCAGGTGAACATTCCTCAGGTCGTCAATGAAGCCAACGACAATCCAAGATTACTTAAGCCGGCAGTAGCTGGTGAAGAAACATGGATGTACGAATACGACGTCGAATCAAAGGATCAATCATCTAAATGGAAGTTCCCTGAAGAGCCAAAATAAAAACATGTCACATTTGTTCGAATTCGAAGGTTCTGCTCACTGTGTTCATGGTTTTCAAAAGCGTAGAGCATGATGAGTTCTTGCCACCAAGTTGTATAGTCGTGTAGGAGTAATTTTTAATACTACTTAATGCATGCATCAGTGCAAAAATAAAAGCAGAATCGCTGAAGGGACTAAATACCATAACCTGCCGAAAACTGCATTTCAGAAGTACTTCGAGGACTGGGGAAACGCTGACACAAATGTATTGTACATCTCATTAGGATTATTTTGAAGAGCACAAAATCAATATTGATCCATAAACAAAATTTGTTCGATTGATTGATTAGTGATTCCGGGAGCGTCAACTGCCTAGGTCATTAGTCCTGTAAGTGTAATGCATGTTTTATAGCGGGAGATGGCAGTGATGATTCCCCGCTGGATGGTGTGATCCAGCGCCGATCTACTGTCAACTAACGGGTATTTCCCAACAGCGGGGCACCGCCCCAGCCAGAACGAGTTCTAAGATCTCGACCGGTATCCCGGATTGTGTGTTAGTGTAGTCCATGAAAGTATGGGTGAATATGTAAGGGTGAGAATGGGATAAGGAAGAGGAAAGAAGGTCCGTGGCCCGTTTGTTAGGATACTGCTCCGGCATTCGCCTGGTGTTGATCGGAGAAACCTCGTAAAACTACCGATCAGAACAGCCGGTCGCTAAAATTCTTCTACAGACAGCGACTGAATTCGACCTAGCTCTCTATACTTGGGTTTTTCTAACGAGACAGCTGAGAGTATTATCTTCAAGATGTAATATGACACGGCTTTTCGCCTCTTTCTCGGTCGTGCTCGGTCTGCAGCACTGCTTGATAGGTCACGATCATGCGACATCAGGACCGAGAAAGACGCAAAGAGTCGTGCCATATTCCATCTTGGAGATAATACCTTCAACTGCCACGTTAGAAAAACCCAACTATGAATGTCGTGAATACTGCCAACGTCGGGTCTTGAACCAAGGACCTCCCGATCAGAGGCAATGTAGTGAAATAAACTGAATATATTGATGACAAACTACCTGGGTCGATGGGTTTTATAGAAATAATCACTATTGTATGCTAATAGATGATTATCCGATCTGCCATCTATACAGAGTGGTCGAGGAACCTGAAAAGCAAATATATTTCTATCTTGCTACTTCATTGCTAGAATTGGCTCAATGAAAATCATGCATTCATTTCACAAAAACATGGAAATTTATTAAACAATTTAAAACAATTTTAGTATTGTATAACTTTACCCAATATAAAATTAAATCTTTGTCATGACCGGTTCCAACTTTATAATATCTTCGCGCACTTTTGGACCATCTTTATACATCTCCGACGCCGCCGTCCTCAGGTCCTGACACCATCTCTCTTCTTTTCTCGGAAGCACACTTCAATTACCGTTCATCAGATCAATGAACTATTTGCTGCTAGCATTCCAGTCCAATCACTGACAACTTCGCCCAAGCCCTCAATGTCCCTCGAACTCGTTCACTTGAAATATTTTAAGCTCCACTGTCACACTTAGTCTTCAAATTAGATGTTCTCTCAATATCCATTCCCTAGTAGATGCTTACAAGTCCCCAAAAAAACTCTTAACATTAATTGGAGCACGATCCGTTCAAGCCCACGGCATCAGTCAGAACCACTGTCTCTCGTATTCTTTCAGCCCTGCAAAGCTCGGTCCATTTTTTCGATTGTTTATTTGCAGATAACATTTGATGTACATTCGTACCTAGCCAATTCCTAAATTTCTTGCAAAACGAACTAGCCGTCCTCACGACTGTCACTGCTTTTTCGGCCAATCCCTGAATTCTACACAAAATTAACTAGCCGTCTCCGCGATTGTTACTGCATGAAGATGTTGACCTTGACGACGGCTCGCTTACCGTTGCTATGCTAGCATATTCACTTAATTTATCCCCTTTAATTAACGCCATTTATAATAAATATTGTACCATATTCCGTGACATATTGGTATGTCACAGTAGTGACATCAGTTGATACCTTGGGCCACCTCTCCCGGTAAAGGGTATAGCCGAATAAGGCGGTGAAAAGAGCCCCCAGACCAAATCGTTAATCGCGATGCTCATATGAAAGAGAATTCAAAATTACGTAGCTTCACAAAAAAGAATCAACCTCTTAGAGCAATCTGTTGCAGAGATAAAACAAGAAACGTTTTTTGCTTGTTTTATTTTTTTATCAGCATTTATTGCGTGTATCAGGCTGAAAAAAATGCAGAGACGGGGAAACATAGTTTAATTTGAAGGTATTTTGGTCAATGAATTTTGACGCCAAATTCATATAGAAAAAATAAATAATTTTTTGAAATTCAGTTTAGACGTGTTAACGTTGAAGTAGTGTCTCACTTTTCCCCCCATAAAATGGATTTTATAACATTCTATAACATATATTTTTTCTCAGATTTTTAAATAATGTGGACGGTAGTGAAAAAAATCACAACCAATTTTTTGTTGAAAATTTTGAAATTCGCGCCTAAATGTGATTGGAAAAAACTATTTAACCAATATTTAAACATGGCATATGAACTCGACATTTTGTCGGTGTTACGTCGATTATGTATGAAACTCAATCGGAATATCCTTGGCGAAAAGCATGTTGGGAAGAGATGGGTGGCTTCTTGCGCATCCGACTTCAGCCAAAGAGCTTCAGGCACCATTGTGCGTCATAATATTAGCGTGAATTTTAAATACCAAAATTATCACAGTTACAAGTCATTGAAACAAACAGATAATTCTTTTTTTAATTATTACATATTTTATTGGAATTACCCTTTCATCGTGTTATTTTTGTTCAGTCACCGTTGAAAATTGTCCATTTACGCCGCTTACAAAATGTTTCTCAACACTTCTTGCCCTCCATGAAACATGGCGGCCGGCGTCTGGTCTCACTTTCAAACGAAGTGATCACATGGTTTGTGACGAAAACTGGTGCTGCGCAGAACGCGTAAAAAGCGGTGCATTGGAGGAGCCCACCCATCTCTTTCCACCATGGAAATATCGGGAGGGAAACGATATTGCCAACGTGTGTACGGAAGTGGCACCCTCGGATGCTGCACTAACATAGCTGCGATCATTTAAACACACATTTTGTACACGCTGGTTACTTGGCGAAAATTGTTAAACAGGCATTTTTTTAAATGTTTGGAAAGAACAAAAATTTTGTGTAGACTGTTTGTAAACAAATGCGTGATCCCAGTTATTGAAGAAAGCGACAATGGTTAATTGTTTATGATTGTCTAATTGTGAATGATTCATAAATCTACAACGAAGTGATTTGATTTATATTAGAAACAACAGATTAATCTAAAAACAAAAGGGGTTTGATAATTTTATTTAGATAATATTAATACTTTCCACATAAAACAAACATATGTGAGCAAAAAATTCCAAACCATCCTGGTAATCAAGACCTTTCAATAATTTTAATATAAACTGTTTAAACATTGGTGAAACAAGTTTTTCTAATCACATTTTGGCGCGAATTTTAAATGTTTAAACTGAAAAAAAATGTTTTAATTTTTTTCACTACCGTCCACATTGTTTAAAAATCTGAAAAAATATACGTTATAGAATATTATAAGACCCATTTTAGGGGGAGGGAATTGAGACAGTACTCCAACGTTAGCACGTCGAAAATGAATTTCAAAAATTTATTTTTTTATATGATTTTCGTCAAAATTCGTTGACAAAAATACCTTCAAATTGAACTGTGTTTTCCTGTCTGTGCAATTTTTTCAGACTGATACACGCAATAGATGCTGAGAAAAAATAAAACATGCAAAACACGTTTCTCATTTTATTTCTGCAACAGACAGCCTTTTTTGTGAATTTACGTCATTTTGTGATCTCTTTCATATGAGCAATGAGATTAACGATTTGGTCTGGAGGCACTTTTCACCGCCTTATTCGACTATACCCTTTGCTCGAGAAAAACTAAGTTTCGGCGTACTTTCTTCGTAAGATAAGATTTGATACTTAGAAAGGCTTGGGATTATGTGAGTACCGATTAACCGAGGCAGTCATCAGGATAAGAAACAGAATAATTCTTTGCAAAACGGTCGATTTCGTTAGCGATTTTAGGAATATTACGGCTGCCCTCAATTTCGTAACCATTGGATCTCCCCATCAAACATTGAGTGTGTCGTTCGTTATTGGCACACAGTTTCAGTTGTCTCTTCGATGTAAACTTGATTATTTCATTTATGATATTTGTGCTCGTATATTGTTTTATGTATTTTAGAAGTTGACAGTGTACACAAATCATTCTAAATATTTATACTCGATTCTTATCTAATAAACTATGCATTATCAGTTTTCGTACCCGAGGTAATCTCGGACCCAATGACCTCTGATACAAAATAAGATTTGATAAGATGTAAAATGTTCATGTTTTCTTCAGCAAAATATGCAAATACATATTGTGGATAAATGTTGAACAAAAATAAAATTACTTCCTTTCATTGAACATATAACATCAGTTTTAATAAGGGAAATATCTAAAGAAGGGCATTGCCGTCAATAAAAACATGGACTTTCCGCGCCTGTAACTTTAAAAGTGTTAATTTTACAATAAAATCTTAGCAAATTTTTCAAAAATTAAAAAAACACCAAACTATTAAGTACTCTAAAAATATGGAATTACATAGTTGTACACCAAATAATGTGAGGGTAAATAAAATAAATAATAATAATAATAATAATAACCTAAGATCATTGGGAGTGCGAAGTTTTACGCTGCTTGCAAAGAAATGAATTCCATAGTTGAAAATACATTATCTCATATGATTTCGTTGGAAGAGCTGTCTGACGCAGTTCACTGTGCCGCTTTGGCAGGTTGCTCTGTTTTGGGCAGAAAAATTAGACAGGAAAATGTCAGAACATTCAAAGACTCAGCTCTAAAAATGAATTCTGTACCAACATGGAAGAAAATAATCATTTCCAAAATTAATAAATCCAGGAAGGAAATCAGTCATCTAGCAGCGTACTTGCGGGAAAGGAAAAGTACCTAAGAAAGTGAAAAATGGGATACGATCAATCGCTAAAAGAATGAAGTTGCGATCTGGATAAGAGATTGAAAGATGAAGAGGAACGTCTGAAACAGAGAATAGCTGCACTCGGCGCAAGAATTAGGCGTTATGATGAAGCAGCAAAGAGACGCCATCAACAGTCAGCGTTTGCTTTCGACCAGAAGAAATTTTATAGACTACTGCAGAATAACAATGAAGACCATCAAGGGCAATTTCCGAGTAGCAAATCCCTGGTTCAGTATTGGACTGATATCTGGGCTAAACCAAAGCAACACGATGAAGGAGCTTACTGGCTGCAGAAGGAAATAGAAGTTTGTCAGAACATCGACGAGATGCCTCCCTTTGAAATTTCCCTTGCTGATATCAAAACAGCAGTACAGAGAACACAGAATTGGAAGTCACCAGGTCCAGATGGTATCCAAAATGTATGGTGGAAATATTTCACTGCCACGCACCCATGCCTGACTCGGCTGTTCAATGAAGTTTTGCTAGATCCAACTATATTCCCAAAGTACCTATTGACAGGCAGAACGATATGGTGCCCAAAGCTGGTAATAGATCCCAGCCAAAAATTATCGACCGATCACTTGCCTGCCAACACTATATAAAAATTATGACTTCTATAATCTCTTCAAGAATGTACAGTCATTTAGTCGACCAGCACATTTTGGCTCCTGAACAGAATGGGTGTCGCAAGGTAGTCTGGGATGCAAGGAATTATTGATTGACAGTGTAATTACGCAGCAAGTACGGAAGAACCGGCGCAATCTTTCTGTAGGCTGGATAGATTACAAAAGCCTTTGATTCGGTACCTCACTCATGGCTTTTAAGAGTACTCGAATTGTATAAAATCGACAGAAGACTGATTGTTTTCTTGAAGAACTGCATGTCAGAATGGAAAACTCATTTGCAGATTAAGAAGGGAACCTGCTGTTACGTGACGGAAGATATTGCAATTCGTCGTGGAATCTTTCAGGGGACAGCCTAAGCCGCTATGGTTTTGCATAGCACTCACCTTTGAGCAGAATGCTCAGACAATCAGGATATGGGTACTTATTGAAGAAAACCTGATGTTCGTATATCTCACCAGCTCTACATGGATGATCTCAAACTATATGCTTCTAATAGAGATCACTTACAAAACGAGCTCGAACTTGTCAAGAGTTTCAGCGATGCAGTTTGTTTAGAGTTTGGGATTGAAAATGCCTACCCTTCATGTTGTCCATGGCAAGTCCAAAATGAAGAACAAAATATGCAAATATCTGTGACACAATTATTAAAAATATCAGCACTGAAGACTCTACAAATATTTGGGAATGCTGCAATTGCTGGAATTTTGATTCAGACGTTAGGAACAAATTGTACAGAACTGCTATCGAGAGTAAATAAAATCTGCAAAACGTGGATCAATTCAAGAAGCAAAATATCTGCTATTAATACTTGGGCTATTCCATAGCAACTTACAATTTGGTGTAATAAATGGACAGAAACATCCTTGCAGACTTTCGACAGGAAAATAAGAACTACACTTACAAGGCATCGACTGCACCACCCTCAGAGTTCAGTGCACAGGCTGTACTTACCTCGTGCTAGTGCAGGAAGAGGACTCTTAACTGAGACACTGTGCCGACAGCAAGAAGAAAAGCTGCGTCGGTACTTTCTCTCTATCAACTCGTCTGTTCACAAAGCTATCTGTGATCAAGATAGAAAGATGACCCATTATGGCTGGCACAACCAAGTAAAGAGTTTGATTACCTGAAGCATCAAGACCGCGTGAATATCTGGCAAAGAAAGGAACTTCATGGTAGATTTTTTGCAACTTTAACTTCGGAGAACATTGATAAGAAAACCTCAGTGGAGTGGCTTCGAACCGGGGGCCTCTTCGGTGAGACGGAAGGATTTATTTTCTCCATTCAAGACCAAGTTGTCAAAACCAGAGCTTATAAAAAATTCATCATGGGTCAGCAAATTGATAGCCGATGTCGCCTATGTAAATCCACCAACGAGTCAATCCAGCATATTTGCTGTGGATGCCCCGCATTAGCACAAACAGAATACCTTAAGAGACACAACTGCGTCGCCAAAGTAATCCACCAAGCCCGTGCCAAAAGATACGACCTCGTAGAGAGTGAACAACCATATTATAAGTGCAAACCTGAGCAAGTAATCAGCAATGATCGAGCTCGAATTCTGTGGGATAGTGTAATCTTCACTGACCGAACAGTGGAAGCAAATAGACCGGATATTGTTCTCTTTGATAAAATATCTAAAACATCATGCATCATTGATGTTGCGGTTCCTACAGATGACCGGCTTGTAATAACTGTTGCTGAGAAAAAAAGGAAATACCAACCCCTGGCTGTTGAATTGAAGGACATGTATGGATTGCGCGCTGTGGAAGTGCTTCCAGTAGTGGTCTCAGCGAATGGATTGGTCACCAAGGAATGGCAAGAGATCGCGAAGAAGTTGGAATTGACTGAAAAGCATATACGAACAATTCAAAAAGCCGCATTATTGGGAACAGGGGAACAGCAAATATAGTCCGTAAATTCTTAAGTCTGACTTGACTGATATAAAAATCAAAATATATTCTTGTTCCACTTTACGTGCGAACCATTGTTGCCTTGGGTGATTTTGAGAACCCCGGCATCAGTGTATATCTACAGAAATTGGGAAATAATAGTAATAATAATAATAATAATAATAATAATAATAATAATAATAATAATAATAAACCACATTAGTGTCGGGGGTTTTAGTAGAATAGCACCAAGGTATCTCCCTCTGTCGACTAACCGGAGCAGCTGACCGCTGACCTAGACCGCTGACCTGACAGCTGACCTAGCAATCCATTCCCGTCGCACCTTTATCTGCCCCCTCGCCCCCGGATCTCGGCAGGTGGATCGAGTAGCTTCTCGTCCTCCGTTTCATCACTCCCTAACAACCCTATTTTCCTACCCGCACTTACTCCTACCTAGTTTCCCCTGCAGCTGGCAGAGAGCTATAAAATGCATTACCCATTTTATATGGAGCAGTTCGTGCAGAATGAAGCCTCGGATGTGCCAGGGAGTAGGGCTGTACCTGGCATGGGACCCCAGCCCGATGATGATAACGTAAGCGATCAAAATGGCAATGCCCACTCCAACTCCAGTGAGGAGAATGCGTCAACTTCATCTGGACTGCGTACCAAGAGGAATGCTTCCAGAAGAAATGAAACATCCCATAGAATTAAATGGAGCAGAGAAATGAATAAAAAGTTATTCGCACTTATCTGCTCATAAATGAATGTAGAGACGATCCTTACGGGTTGGAGACACAGACTTTACTCTGCATTTTCTAAAACCTACCCAGAATTCAACTTGACTGAACAAAACCTAGCCGATCGTAAGAACGTAATTATGAAACGAAAGTATCTTACCCAGATCGAAATTGATGAAATAGGCAGGGAAGTGAGTAATGAACTTCAGGCAGCTGTAGAAGACCATTAAACTGGTGATAATAACGAGACGAGAATAGAGACAAATGATTTGAGTATAAATAAGGAAACTGCTGAAAACTTTGTAGGATATTTCTATATGTTTCTGAGACACAGATCCTCTTGGTAGGCCTAAAATCTCAAAATTGATCTTTACCAAACAAACTAATATTCTTATTAAGCAAGTTGATCAGGTAATACCTCAGGTTGCTGACCAATTAAATAACTTGACAGATATTTCTACTGCCTTGTACGCAGCTGCAGTTGCTGTAATTGATCTTAATGGACAACGCATTCAGAATAGTCCACCAAGCAACACAAAGAAAGCGAGAAAACCTGCATGGCAATTTAGACTGGAAGAAAGTATTGTTAAACTGAGAACAGAGATTAATATAATTCATGAATTTCTTTCAAACAACAAAAGTAGAATAGTAAAGCATAAAATTAATAGAATCCTACATAAAATGCAAATCAACATTAACGAGCTCAAAGCTAAGGGTGCTAGATTGCGAAGATACAATGAATGCTCAAAGCGGAAACAACAAAATCTATTTGAGAGGAACCAGAAAGTATTCTATCGGAACTTGAACATAAAGCTGATAGCCAGGAGGAAGTTGATAGTTATAAATTCAAGTCATACTGGCAGGAAATCTGGATCAACCTTCAAGCTACAATCATGATGCATCATGGCTCTCTGAACTTTAGAAAAAGATGGACAACCTTTCAGAAATGTCTGAAGTCCACATTACCACCGAAGATATTGAAGAAAGTCTCAAGAAATGCCAAAATTGGAAATCAGCGAGGTCTGACAAAATTCAGAACTTTTGGTTGAAGCGTTTTGTCTCCCTACACAACTTGATTTCAAATAGTTTTAATGAGATACTTCAGAAGCCTGATCAGTGCCCAAAATTCTTAACGCAAGGTATTACTTACTTACTACCCAAAAGTATTCCTAAATCAGATTCCAAAAATTACAGGCCAGTAACATGTCTCTCTGTACTATATAAGTTATTAACATCAGTTTTACACGAAAAGATATACATGCATTGTGATCAGAACAATATCATCAGCATGGAACAGAAAGGATGCATCAGAAGTACCTTTGGATTCAAAGAACAGTTGACTGTGGGCAGCGTAATCATAAAACAGCTGAGGTTAAAAGCCGAAACTTGAGCATGTGCATATCGACTATAGAAAGGCATTTGATTCATACTCATGAATTGCTGATACCCATTTTGAAAATATATAAAATTAATACAAGGGTTGTAAACCTGCTCGCAGCCTTAATGGAAAACTGGTGCACAGAGATTAATTTGGAGAATTGTACTACATTTAAGATTGATATTCGTCAAGGAATATTTCAATTTCATTGAGCCCTATGGTTTTGTTTAGCTATAAACCCTTTCACAGCTTCTAACACGGAATGTGTAGGTACAGACTCCGACTGAGAGATCCTACCTGAATCAGCCATTTATTATTTATGAATGATCTTAAACTGTTTGCCGAGAGCCATAACCACCTGAAAGCGCTGAAGTATGTGACGCGGGTATTTAGTGAAGACATTGCTATGTCCTTTGGATTTGATAAATGTGCCGAAATACACCTAAAATGGTAAATTGGTCGAAGTACCTGATGAAACTTTATTTTCGACAGCTCTTGTACCACGACACTTATAAATTCCTTGGTATCCAACAAAATAGACGAGTGAACCACACAAATATGAAGTCGATATTCAAGGAAAGGTATACAAATCAAGAATCACAAAGTTGATGAACAAAAAATTGTACTCAAGGAATCTAATAAGTGCTATTAACACCTATGCTGTCCCAGTATTGATATATTCCTTTGGTATTCTGAAATATTCAGACAGACCTTCGGAACTCGATACGATTACTCGAACCACCCCATAAAATTCAGAATACATCATCCCAAGAGCGCTGTCGAAAGGCTTTATCTTCCCAGAAACCAAGGAGGTAGAGGCCTGCTTAATATCTTCAATCTTTGCAGGTCACAAGAAAAGAAAATGCGAATGTACTTTCACGCCTCGGATAGTGTATTACTGAAGAATGTAGTTGCTGTAGATGCAAAACTATTCAGCTCTAAATCTCCAGAAGAATGAATCCAACACTGAAATTGTTTCCCAGATATGTAACATGCAGACAGATTGGAAGAACAAGACCCTTCATGGAAAATATCCTAATCTCTTAAATAACCCATCAGTTGATAAAGTCTCTTCTCTCCTGTGGTTGAAAATGGGATATTTATTTCCTGAAACTGAAGGATTTATAATAGCAATTCAAGATAGCGTAATAAAACACGCAATTATGATAATCACATACTGAAGAGCAGTATAAAAGATGTCTGTAGAATGTGTAATCAACCAAATGAGACCATCGACCATGTGATTGCAGGTTGCCCAGTTCTTGCCAACACTGCATATCTAGGTAGGCACAATCAAGTAGCCAAAATAATCCAAAGACAATTGGCATCAAATTATAGACTAATTGAGAACCCTCCACCATTTTACAAATATTCACCTTCACCGGTTATAGAAAATAGTGAAATAGTACTCTACTGGGATAGGCCTATTGTCACTGATAAAACTGTGGATTATAATCGCCCGGACATAGCGATCAATATAATATAAAAGTATGCAACAATCATAGATGTAGGCTGTTCACTGACAAAAAAATCTCAATAAGACAGAATCGGAGAAGATTTCAAAATACCAGAATTTGGCAGCAGAAATCCAACATGTTTGGCAACTGAGTAAGGTTGAAATAGTGCCAAAAGTCATCTGTGGTGGAGTGGTGACGGACCGATTTGCTTCAGTTCTTACAAAAATAGGATTATCAAAAGGAATCTGCATAACCATCCAAAAAGCTTTAATCCTACAGACTTGCCATATTGTGCGAAAATTTTTAATTGAACGACGGACAAAGATGAATTTCTTCTCCGTCTTTCCTCAGATCTGTCATTACCAGTTGCATTTGCTAGAGCCTAAGTCATGAATAGATGAATGGTTCTCAATGCTACTGAGAAAGAACAGAATAATAATAATAATAATAATAATAATAATAATAATAATAATGATAATAATAATAATAATAATAATAATAATAAAAAAATATGTCATTTAAATACAGCATAAGCCATGTATAATAAGTCAGAACATGTACAATAAACAACACATGTGAACGCCAAAGATGTATTGAATCACACTTGGGGTTCGGAGAGGTAATGGAACTCAGTTGCATGCGTTGAATTTCTATATGTCGCCACTTCTAGCGGCCGGCTGCTCTTTCGGTAGTTTTCCGTGGTTTCTCCGATGATCGCCAGACGAATGCCGGAGCAGTACCTTACCAAATGGGCCACATACCGTGCGCGATCTTTCCTTCCTCTTCCTTGTCTTATCCTCTCCCCTTACACACACACTTACACTAACATGCACTACCAACCACACATGCTGGAGACAGGTCGGGGGCTTAGAGCTTGTCCCGGCCAGAGAGTATATACGGTCCCGGCTGGGGTCGCGCCCCGCTGGTGGGAGATACCTGGCTGAGTAAAACCCCACTCGTCGACGGTAAGTCGGCGCCGGATCTCGCCATCCAGCGGGGGAAGATCACCGCCACCTCCCGATGAAAAACATGCACTACACTTACGGGACTAATGACTTAATTGACGCGTCCGGAATCACTAACAATTAATCGATCAATCTATTGGGCGCCAAGCGCAGTACATACGACCTGTCTCCAGGTGCCGGCTGTTGAGAACCTCGGGGTAAGTAGCTCTGGGGCGGGGATGTGCTGCTGTTCGTTATTTCTACTAATAGTGATATAATTCATAGGTATGTTTTGGTGCAATCCGTCAAAATGGAGGATGCACGTTTATTTCTGAATTTCAATAAAAAAAAAAGATGGATTACATTGACTTGCCAATTTTGTAATAAAAATCACTGGTAAAATTCGGCTGTCCGATGAATTTACAATCCTTTATACGTGCAAGGCCTACATTAATTAGTCCAGTCAGTTACCTTGACCCGAGTTACTTCGCCTTGACAATTTGCACGTCCGTTAGACCGTGGAAGGTGTTGCCCGGAGGGCGTGTGCCTGGTGGCACCTCGGTGGCTGATGGCACGCGCCCGTCAAGAATTAGAAGCGGCCTCGCGCATCCGGCTGGAGAAATGAGTCGGCAGCGCACAGTCAATGTCGCAGCGAAGTCCCTCTTTGTGGTGATGATAAGACACCGGATTTTCATGTAATTACACATTTTTTGTATTTCTACTTACCGGTCTTAAATTTGTAGTCTTGACGAATCGTCGTCGTCCTTATACAATATCCAACTTTTTCGTTAGATATTTTTACAAATTCGGTACTCTATTATGTACTTTACATATTTTGGTATTTTCACAAATTTTATTCTATCAATTTTCTTCAATTTCATTACATATTTTTAGGAAAAGAAATATTTAAAAAATCAGCATTTTCCTCCATATTGTTACTGTGTGCTGTCTACTCCAGGTATCCTAAGTGAAGACGCGTGGTGTTCTGGCAGTTCGGCGCGCCTATTTATTTATTTATTTGATCAAAAACTGTATGTGACGTATGGGGGAGAAAATCATCTGCGCACTCTTTCTTGAGTTTCAGAATCCCTTCCCAACAATTTAACTATTAATAGTTGAAAGATGAAAAAATAATAGTAAATAATAATAATAAATTTTAAAAAAAGTTAGAGATACACATTTCAAAAACTATATATATTCGTTGCCAATTATAGAATATTATTTTTAACGGTAAACGAACGAACAGATTTAATTTTTCTGTATTGCTAACAAAATAGAAACTCACCATAAGCTCTACTACCACTACAAGTAAAAGGAAAGCTCATCAAAACGTGCTCAATGGATCAGGGAAACTGGACAAAAACCCGATCGAGATGGGGTCATTGACCCGGAAGCTGAAGTACATTACTTGTTACAGGCATTTAAGTCTTTTTTTAATTATACATGTATAATATAAATTATAATTATATTATATAAAATATTTCAGTTATGTCAGAGGCGGGAAGTGTGCGTCAGCGACTGAGATTTTTATTTATTTATTTATTTATTTTACGTCAGAAAAACAGTTAAAAACTGCGTATGACGTGCTATGGGGAAAAGTGAATTGTGTGCACATTTTCAAAATTCTGTGATCCCTACAAATTTTTTTTTAAAGGGAAAAAAAAACCATGAATAATCAGGATAAACTTATCAATATCTTAAATTTTGAATTTTGAAAGGGAGAAAAAAAAACAAAAAAACTCCCATCTAATGAAATCTATTATCAAAGATAAATAAGCAATAAATTTTGGCTCTTATTACTTCCTGCCGCGACAACATGGAAACGATAATTTGAATAATTGTATTTCCACTGAATTCTAGAAGACGTCACAGAAAATGAAGTTACATTTATGTCCAGAAGAAAACAAGGGGCCATCTCAGCATTTGCTCAATGGATCAGGAAACTGGACGAAAACCTGATCGAGATGGGGTCATTGACCGGAAGCTGTAGTACAATAGTTGTTACAGGTTGTTTATACTCATTTATACAGTCCAAATGGTAAGTAATGCATTATGTATCATTGTTAAAATTAATGTTACTTTTCTTGTTATGCTCAGTATAGTCTCTAATTGTATAGAAACAGTTATGCAGCAGAAACGATTTCACTTGGGATTTAAACTTTTCTATTGAATTTAATCGTTTAATGTCATCTGCCAAAGTGTTGTAAAATAATGTACATGTATTGTATGTGAATTTTTTGTAATGAGCTTTATACTGCCCCTGATGAATATGATTTCTACGTCGAGTGTTATAGTAATAGACTTCTGCATTTTCTGAAAAAATATTCCTGCCCTTGAGCAAGTCTTTTTTTACAAAACCACTGATTCTGTAAATAAAAAGACACGGTAATGGTAGAATTCTAGATTAATGAAGAGAGGCTATATGAATCACGTGGTGGGATTTAGGTTATTCGTACAATTGTTTTTGTAATCTAAAAGTCTGGGAGCTATAAGATGTATTTCCAGAATATTATGCCATATCTCAGGTGGAATGAACATTCAGAAGTATACACAACGAGCAGTATGAAGGCTGACTGAATTTGCAAGAATTCTGAACGCGTAGCATAAAGAACTTAATTCTGTGTTCAATTCATTTACATGGACGTTCCATTTAAGGTTTGACTGAATTGAGAGACCTAAAAATTTTGTTGCCTTAACGTCAGTCAATGGTACACTGTTCATTTTCAATGGAGCACATAATTGTTTATTTGAAATGGAAAACTGCATTAAACCTTTTTTTTCGTTTACTATTAATTTGTTATTTCGGAACCAATTTGAAACATCTGATATTGTACTATTTACGGTTTTTTATTGCAAAGGATGTTCGTATCATCTGCAAAGAGAACCGTTCTTCCGTTTTGAATCGTCGAGGGCATATCGTTTACGTAAAGTAGGAACAGAATAGGGCCTAAAATCGATCCTTGAGGAACTCCACATGCAACGGGCAAAGAGTCGGAAAGGTGCGTACGTAATGTTCCATCATTCCAGTAAGGTCTTTCCACTTTCTGATATCGTTGTTTAAGGTACGAACATAACCAATCTAGAGCAATACCACGGATTCCATTTCAAGGTAATTTTGAAAGTAAAATGTCATGATCAATGACGTCAAAGGCTTTGAGAGATCTAAAATAATCCAATAGGTGCCTGTTTTGATCCAATGATGAGGCGACATCTTAAGAAAAGAAAATATAGCTGTTTCGTTGATTTTGATTTTCGAAATCATGTTGGCAATCTGAAAGCGCGTCGTGTTTAGTGAGAAAGGTTTCATTCGTACGTAAAAGTCTCTAATATTTTTGAAAAACTGATAGAAGAGAAATGGGCCGATAATTTTGAATTTCATTTTGTGCCTTTTGAAAAGCGGCTTAATTTAGCTGTTTTGAAAATATCTGAAACGTTCCAGTGCATAAAGATGCATTAAATATGTGAGTTAACGGATGTATAATGGCATACACACAAGTCTTTAACAAAGAATCGGAATTCATCTAAACTCGGACGAATATTTATTTTTTAGTTTACTGATTATTTTAAGAATTTCATAGGAAGAAGTTTCGAAACAAACATTGTGTCTAAAATTTTGATGAACTGTCTGTTTTGAATTTTGTGCTGAAGACCCTTAGTGAGATCGGCAGAATTTCGAAAAGTATTGGTTAAAGAGATTAGCCACTGTTGCCGGATCGTTCATATTATTATCGTTATATTTTAAAACAACATTCTCTACGGGTTTTCTAGTTGATTTGGTAGTATTATTTATTATATTCCACATTGCTTTAGTTTTATTACTTGAGTTCAAAATATCCTGATCGTTTTTCACGATTTTAGCCTGTTTTATGACTTTTCGTAACAATGTTTTGTATTTTTTAAAGTAGATAAGGAAATCTTGAGATACGTCATGACGTTTAGAAATAAAGTAGTGAGTACGTTTATTTTTACACGATGTTCTAATTCTTTGTGATCCAAGTATTACTTTTCGTGAAATGTTTAATTTTCTTTTAATAGGAAAGCATAGTTAAAGAGAAATGAGCTTTGAGAAAATAAATTATATTTTCATTCGTGTCAATAGCGTTATAAACTGCCTCCCATGATTCTTTCAGCAAGTAGTCCGTAACTAACTTTATGTTAACTGTAGTAAATGCTCGGCACATGCGTGTTTTATTTATTGTGTCAGTATTCATGTTATTAGTAATTGTAAGAATTTGTGCATCGTGGTCACTGTAACCTAGATTATTAGATTTAAAAGTATTCCGTGTAGGTACGTTCACTGTAATATCTAAATTAAAAGAATGAATTAAAATGAGAAACTGCTCTTTTCGTGGGATTCGCTCAGAAAATCAATATTGAAATCTCCACATACAACAATGGATTTAAAAGAGAGATTACTAATTTTGTTCAGAGTTATCTCTAGATTTTCTACGAAATTGAAATAATCTAAAGCTTGCTTTGTTGGAGGTCTGTAGATGCAAAGTAAGATAATTTTGAGCGTAGTAAGATGTACAACTGTTATTTCAAAAACTTTTTCAACTGCATATAAATTGAATTCTGACAAGAAGGTAGAATCAATATTATTTCTTACATAAATACACGAACCTCCGTAAGCAGGGCCTTTATTTGATTCCCTTGCTCTACAATATGATCCTGCAAGGTAAACTAGGAATTTGGAGTGTGTTTAGATCATTATGAGATAACCAATGTTCTGTAAAGCAAAGAACATCTATTTGACTAAGATCACACTCAATGCTGCCTCGATAAATCAATTTTATTTGAAAGAGATTGTACATTATGATGCATTATTTGAATATTTTGCATGTACCTACACGGATGCTTTCTGCTGCATCTGACTGTAGCTTTATTTATTTATCTCATTTTTACTCGAGTGCGTGGTCGAAGGAAGTATCGTGTCCCAGCAGTGTTAGGAGGTGAGGAAGGAGGGGTTACAGATGTAGGGGAATGAATAATGGGAGAGGTAGTACAAGGATTAGGTTCAGGGATAAGGTAATTGGGTCACAGGGGTTCCGGAGGATGGAAGAGAACTAGGAGATGTAGGTGGGGATGAATCTTGGATAGAATACTGCTGAGGTGTAAGGATGTGTTTGGCAAGTCGCTACTGAGGATGCTTTTCCGACAAGGTTCAAGTGAAGACCATGCGGGTGAAGTGTTTTCTGAGAGAAAGTTAAGCTCAAATAATTTAACATGTGTGCCTCTCAGATGCAGTTTTATTTTGTTGTTTGCGTGTCTAATTTCTTTGCACAGTGTTGGTTTGTTGTACCAGAAGGGCAGAGTCGAGATTACAATGTTCGTGTTTTGGGCGGCACGTTGTAGTTTGTCAACATGTTGCTCAGTGTAAAGTGACACCCAAATTGATGTCATTCTGCCTCCTACGATGATGACTGTATCCCTGTCTTGGTGAGAGTTTTGTGTGGGTGTCCATTCACTGATCACGTCGGCAAACCTCCCGTTAGGTTTAAACACACACATGACAGAGAAATTGGATGGGAGTTTCCTCACTGAGCAGGGAGGAGATTTGTCGCCCATGGCTATCTACAAAATAAGTACCTTTGGTGGGCTCAGTAGAATGTTCTTGTTTACTTGTGGGCGAGGTTGCGCAACTCTACGTGTCTTTGTCTTTGCGCTTGCTAGCCTGTTTGCGTCGGTTTGTGGGTGGACGTCGATGATGGGAGGGTAGTGAGGATTGGGAAGGCATGGAAAATCATTGTCATAATCTAACACAGCAAATCTGTTTTGAGTCATGATTGGTTGTGATGATTGTGTTTTGTTTTCGCGGATGGACGGTTGAAAGTTTCTGCGTGTTGCCTATTGTTGTCCAACCGTTTGAGTCTTTGAACGACCTCTTCGAGCCTTCGGATATGTTCATCTAAATTATTGTTTACGTGTGAAGGCTTTCAGAAGGTCGGCATTGAGAGTGTACAGAGTAGAAAGTGTATAGCGAATAGAGCCATGTCACGAATGCGTATCAAATGCGTGGCAAATATGAGAATAAATAAATAGATGAGAAATCAGATTATGTGTCAAAATGTTTCCTACATTATCTTTTTAATTTACGTGTATTAAATTATTTAAGTTACGTATTTATTTAAAAAATAAAAGAAATGTGATTCTAATTAGTATTTAAATGTTATTGGTTAATTGCGAGTAGAGTTGAGTGTGTTTCCGTTAATAGATCTGCTGCAAACTAATAATTACAATTAGATTACTATACTTTACCTCTTTAAAGGCCACAAAAATTCACCACTTTGATATTCGTGAATTTGAAATCACAAGGTTCAAAATTTTCCGTTACTAATATATACGAAACTTTGAATTTTGATGTTTTTCACAATTATCACAACACTTTCACTAGTTGTTTAACCCTTTACGCAAAACTAAATTATTTGTACAGCAAATGTATTAAAAGTCCTTGAACTCGTTAAAAGCACGTTTGTCCGTTACGCTGTCTTTTAAAACCAATAACTATTTACTTCGTTTCCACTGCTTCGACAATATAAATCTCTTTCAGCGTTCCTGTAACAAGTAAACAAGTAAAGAAAACAATTTAAAAACAAAAAGTACCTGAAAGATGTAAGAAAGTAGTCAAAATTAGTAAAAAATTGGAGCACAGTCCGAGCACGTCAGTCACGCAAGGAAGCAACCAACCCCATTCAGAGATCATATTCACCTTCTGTTGTGAAAAGTATCACTGATCGTGACCATTAACCTTACTTTCAGAGGAACAAGGTCGATCGCCGATTAACATTCAATGAGAGTTCATGGTGCAGTGAATGTTGCTGGTCGTAGATATCGCCAATTTGTTCGATGAATTGTGTTAATATATTTATTGCGTCTAGTCAGACTGCGAAACTACGGACCAGGGTTAGAATAAATGAAGCTTCTACTACTGACGGAAAATTTCTATGGTGTGCATCAACTTGCGCTCTCCAAATTACTCTTAAGACCATTATATTATTTTTAAAATTTGTTTAGAACATTTTTTATGTAATTTTGTATAATGTAAATGTGGCAGTATTGTATTACGTAAATCAGTTAATTTAAAATTAATATTATATCTTATTTTATATATTTATTACATATTATGTAGTTAGGAGTTAGAAAGGAGGAACCGGTGACGCTGGAGCATCAGTATGCGTCTAGACTATGGTTAGATGTTAAAGCGTGAAATACCTGAAGACAAATGTACAAGAGAAAAGGGACATAGCAAGACTTTCTCAAGTAAGAAGCAACGGATGCAAATACTTGTGTGAAACTTTCCAATAGTGAAGTAAACAAGACAAAATAAAGCAAAAACATTCTAGTTCCATTTATTAGCAACCATACTCATTAATTTCAGCAAGCTGTATATATTAAATAAAACAGTATCATGAAAACGTTTGTGATGAAATTCGCTAATTATAGTACAATACATATAAAGTGATTTCGCAAGAAAACTTTACGTGATGGAAGTATACGGATTGAAAATTCGGATTCAGCACATCGACATTATATAAAATCACATTTTCTACTTTTAACAACAAACAAAAAGTTTAAATTCGCTAGCTAGTGTTATTAGATGATTAATTATTAAATTAGTTATTAAACTCCCATTAGGGTTCAAATGATTTTATATTATTTTTTCAACTTCTTATTAGAGAACAAGAATTCATTAGAGGGTTTGTTTGATAATTGATCATCTGCGGGGCCCAAGGTTCGAGCCTCGTCAGACTGTTCCCAAGGACGGCTCTGTTAAGAAATATTCCTATAATAAATGAACGAATGCTATTACCAGATTTGTTGACAAAGCAGTGAAAATCAGGTTTTTTGTCCAGTTTCCCTGATCCATTGAAAAAATGCTGAGGTGGCCCCTTATTTTGCTTCTGGACATAAATGTAACTTCATTTTCTGTTCACGTCTTCTAGAATTCAGTGGGAAAGTCTAGAATTCAGTGGGACTCTGAAACTAGAAAGCGTGGGCAGATGATTTTCTCCCCCATACGTCACATACAGTTTTTGACTGTTTTGACTAAATAAATAAATACAATTATTCAAATTATCGTTTCCATGTTGTCGCGGCAGGAAGTATTATTCCGAAGGACAACATGGATAAGAGCCAAAATTTATTGCCTTTTTATCCTTGAAAATAGATTTTATTACATGAATGTGTGTGTGTGTGTGTGTGTGTGTGTGTGTGTGTGTGTGTGTGTCTCTCTCTCTTTCTCTCTCTCTCTTTTTTTTTTTTTTTTTTTTTCAAAATTTAAGTAGTAAGTGACTTAGTGTAGGGATCACAGAATTTTGAAAATGTGCACACAATTCACTTTTCCCCATAGCACGTCATACGCAGTTTTAACTGTTTTTTGACGTAAAATAAATAAATAGAATTCTCTCACTTCTAGTTTGTCCGTTCATCATGTGTACATTCAAATAAATGTGCAAATTTGTGGGATTTACAAAAGTTTTCAGACGCGTTTACCCCGTCGCGACGCGTCGATTAAAAGTAACAAATGTTAAGCTCAATATTCTAATTTTACGAGTATAATTTTAGTGTTGGTCATTTCCTTTAATCTACAATTAACTATTACATGTTTTGAAGTCATCAGCTTGCTAATCAGAGAGCCTTGTGTAATAATTATATTTTGTAGAAATTTGCAAGAGTTTACCCAAGTTATGTCTGTTACGGTGCTCGCACAATACTTTCTACTAAACTGTACACACTTTGTACTAGGCGTACAATGAGCGCCTGAGTACAATGAGCCTCGATGAGTTTCCCGACAGAGTGCTCTGCGTGAGAGTACTTACATGGGGAGCGAACGCATTGCATTCTCTTAGATCATGTGTTTCCCGCCAATTTCTAGATTGCTCTGGAAATAGGGTACAATTATGCAGTGTTTTTGTTTGCTTGAGCAGCTGGCAAAACTTCCGAAATCGGGGGCTAGAGAGCAGCTGGTGACCTGCTGGTGACGGTGGTGAACTGGTTGCAAGCGTCCTGTATTCCCATTAATACACATCAATATTCATTAAATCCCACACAGACATTTCCGTACGTGTCAGCCGGGGCACACTGGCACAGGAAGGTTTCAGAAACAAAATTTATTTTCTTCATGGGTAAACTGGCATCCACCGCGCGTTGTGCGGGTATTAGCGAATATGCTAAGTGATGGAGTGAAGTATGTGTTTTTATGAATGCTATTAAAATTCTTTTCCAACTACTTTCTGTGTTGCATTTTCAGTTGCTCAGTGTGTTTTGCCTGCGTGTGAGGCAAGTGTGTAGTTCTAGCTTTCTTTCTTTACAAAAAGTACCATGAATTTACTCCAGGATCGTAATTTTAAACTCAAGTATCAAAAGTGTAAATATAAAGTTAAAGTTTGGGAAAGCGAGTTTAAGAAGAAAAATGGTCACAATCCCACCAAGGTTTGTATAAAATAATTTGCTAAGTTATTCAAAGCGCAACTTATTTAAAGTACTGAAAAATGGATGATAAATGCCTTAAAATATATCCATTTTAATAACTCTTTAAATTAATCATGTAATATTATGATTTACTTATGTAGGTTGATTTTTTAAATGTACTAATAGCCTACAGTTCATTTAAGTACCAATACAACTTTTTTTACTGCATTATTTAATATTTTGCCAGCATTACCAATTCAGTATAAATTATTTCTATAACTATGTAAGATAAATGTATGCTGTGTAAAATATTTATTTACATAGCATTCGTTCAATTCCTTGTATTTTCATACTCCTTACCTTCCATCCAGGTAAACTTTCCCTAAATGTTCCAACTGACCCAAATTGGTGTACTTCTTGTGGTAGTTGATTGTTCTTAGTCGGTCCTCCAAGAATTATGATTTTGTGTATTTTTCTATATGGAATTATTTAGCTTGTCTTGTTACTCATTATTTTTTAACTAAATTGAAATATTCGTTTTATTTCTTAATCACTAATTAGTAAAAATGTAGCTCTTTTTTCTTCCTTTTCAAATAATAAATATCATAATTTTTTTAACATATTATGGAAATTTTCACTAAACCTTTTGTTCAAAACGGCTCTCATTGCCATTTTTTAAAATTTTTTGATATTTTAATTATAATACAAGTATTTGAGGTTCGTCCAATGGGCATTAGTGTGTGCTTGTATATCTATATATTTGCATATCTTAATTACTTGTATTGTTTTTTAGGATGACATTAGAGGAGCTCCAAGTTATGTTCGGGAGGCATATAAGATGTATTATCACATGAAAACTAAAATGTTAGAAGAACTGGATATCCTAATAAGCGAAGAAGCTCTGTCTCCTAGAAATGAACATGTGGACTCAAAGTCGGATACTACATCTGGGGGCCATATTAAAACAGGGGAAGCTAATGATAAAACTGAAATGCATAGAGTTGCTCTTGCTGATATACAGAATTGCCCCGAGTCTACAGATGTGAACTTGCCTCAGAAGAAACATGTTGCAAAGGAAGAAACTATTGAACAACAACCTGTTAAAGAAAATGATGTATGGGGAGTTCACCTTAATGTTAATAAAACATCCTGTGAAAAGAAAAATGGAGGTCTTCAACGCAGTTTTTCCTCCACATTTGCTGAGAAACTTGCAAAGGGAGCTCAGTTTTGCAAACGTAATCCTAGAAAATCCCTTTCTTCCCGTAGTTCAAAAAATTGTAAGCCTGGGTTGTTCAATACGTTATCTCAGGATTGCATAAGTGAAAGTTTCTCTGTGTCAAATATTAGTTTCTCTCAGGAGAGCATAACTGATCCTGTTTCTTTGTCATGTTCTTTACCTTTTGAGTCCTGTAATTTAGAAAAAGATACTGAGAGTCCTATTAGTTTTTCATCACAGTTTCAAACATTAAAATGTATTAGTGAAAAGAAAACGAGCAACAATCATCCTATAAGTATTGTTCAGAAGGCAGTTACTTCCAAAAGTGTTGATGTTAAAAGGAATATTGATAAAGGTTGGCTAGAGAGATGTTCTATTACCTCTATGAGTGAAAAATGGTCTTTTGTGAATGACAATGCTGTTGATATGTCATGGGACACTTCAGTAAAAGAAACAGATGCCAAACAGTCGGTTTTCAATGAAAGTGCAGTAGGCAAGTCAAGTGAATGTGATGATATAGGAAGTGATGAAGAAATAATATATAGTAGTGATACTGAAAGTAGCCAGAGTAGATTTACGCTCAAGAGGAAGTCATCATGTCTCTCTCTTAGTTCAGAATCAGTTTTTGATAATATAGCTAAGAGACGCAAAGTAAATGAAGATGTTGATTGTTTTGAAGCGCCATCACTCGTCAAATCATGTGATTCATTTGTGAGCAGTACCCAGGAAAATCATGTTGTTAGTCCTCAAGAGGCTATGAGGAAGCCAAACAGTTCAAATGAGACTCCTTCTGATAATCATGATGATTATTTGTCTCAAGCAACTATTGGAGAATTAGTAGATCATATAGTGGAAAAGAATATATGTAACAGAAAGAAAAATAATGGCCCCCAACAAAAACAGACAAAAAAAGAAATTTTAGAGAAAAAGGTGGCTAGCGGTCAAGCCAATGAAAATTTTGTACGAGTAAATTTGAAAAAGAAAGTTTACGTCCGTGGTAAAAAGACTATGACTTATTCTAAGCATAAGAAGTTGCAGTGGAAAGCTAATAAGAGGTCAGGTGCTTTGCGTGAAGATACTATTAATGAAAGTGGTATAAGGAAATGCTACAAGTGTGGAGATGCAGGACATTTTGCTAGAAATTGCCTGCAAAATGCAGGTGAGGGGTTAATACTTTTGTTTCTCTCGTTTGTATTTGTCTATGAAATGCAGAGCCTAAAGAAATATGACTATTGTTCAATTAAAATAAGTTGGTGATTGACAGTTGTGCTTCTGAAGCTATTGCTTCATACAATATGAGCAATGATTTGGTTACTTTTATAAGTATTTATTTCAAGTGTTTATTTTTGTGTCCCAGGAACATGTACTCAGTGGCAAGCAACCTGTCAAAGTTGCTCCTTTCCACTCACAACTGTCAATCACCAACTTCTTTAAATCAGACTTTATACAATAATTTTCTCACTTCTTTGTAATATGTTATTGTTGTTGTGTGTTAGGAGATAAACTCATGCCTGAAAGCGAAGATGAAGAAGATTCTCAGTATCCTACTCTTGAAGAAGCAGCAGCTATGGCTGCAATGTGTAATGTACCTGCTCAGAGAATGTCATTGCAGGTGTTGCAGGTGAGGGAAAACTTTGTATTAAAAATGAAGGATATAATTATTGATTTATCATTTTCTTGAGACCAGTTATTACAGAACAAACCATTCCATGTTATATATATCATTGCATTGTTGAGCTCAGACTCTATTTATTATTGAGAAAAAAGTTTTGCCAACTTGAGAGAAATGAGGGAATCCTGAGGTAACAGTATGATAGTTAATATTATAAATGTTATGAAGCTGATAAACAGCAAATAACAACTGCGGTTGAAGTTTGTAAAGCAGTAACCAACTCTGTTATTGGCTGTGTTGTTCAATACTTTTCATAATACCAGTCTCTTACAAAAAAATCGTTGTAATTGCCCATAACAAATAATTCACAATTCGGTTATCTCTCCTTCAAGTATGATATTGTAATCATGTGGTCAATGTATGTATGCACGGTTGATTTTGGTGGTAGATATTACATCCATTATCATATCCCTTTCGTTACATTTTATCTTTATATAGACTTGCTCAATATTATTTTCTTTAATTTCCAATAATTCGGCAGTGATGTTTCGTTTCACTGCGATAAAGACACCACCTCCACGTTCACAGTTACTAGATACGTTATCTCTATCTGTTCTAAGTTTTATTGTCAATTACTTCTCCATCTGAAATTGATTTGTTTAACCATGATTCACTTACACATACAATATCACAGTAATGGTTTGCGGACGAGGTCAAGAAATTATTCAATTTTGTTCTCAACCCTCTGGTATTCTGATAGTAGATAAATATTTTAACTATCTTTGGTATTCCTTTATATATCTAATAGTTTTGTTTTCATCGCCATTTTTTATCATAAATTCAAGTTCAGAGCTTAGAGCTTTAAGATGATTTTGCTGACCTTACGTTAAATTTGGCTTTATTGAGATGTTTGATTCAGTTGGTGGTTTGATTTTCAATAATGTCCTTGCATCAGCTATTGATGGAGTTTCTATCAGTAATGGACAAGTTTTTTCTACTGTTGGTCGGCCAAGTCTGCGAAGTTTATATGACCATGTTATACTCTTCTATAATATTCTTGAAATTGAATTTCAGTTCTAATAAGAGGGGATGAAAAAATGTAGAAAATGTTTTTTAGTGTCAGTAGATAGCAATTGGGAAGAGGGTAGGGCAATACTAAAAAGCTAGTATAGACTGGCTGGAGAACTAACTATTGCAGGGAACCACTAATTCTGTTTTGCTGTAGAGATGACCCTCACCAACTCTGTTTAGTATCAACAGAGAAGTTATCATTAGAAGAATTGTGGATAGCTGGTATGGTGGAGCAAAGATAGGATTACATAATTAAATAATAACAATAAATTAAATGATAATTTTTTTTAATTTTGTATGATTTATTGATGTATATATACAAAAATTCAAATGAATGGGAAATTCATGAATTTGGGGAGTGTGCTTGAGGCAGAATGATTTTTCCATTACAAACAGTTAATTTGTGACTTCAAAAAACCGTTGTGAAAATTGAATGTGAGACAAAAGGGTTACTTTGAAAAAAAAAAATTAAACAATGCGTTGATAGTCCTAAAATTGGTACAACACAATTTTGAACTAATAAACAATATTTTGTGTACATCTGAATTTTTTAAACATGTGTCCTTTTTCTCTCTCTCTTTTTTAGGATTCAAAGTTAGGTTCTCATCAGGCAGATGAGAATGGGCGTCCAGGTGTGAAAGTTCCTGACTATGTGTTAGAATCTTTAAGGCAGGAAGAAGAAAAGAAAGTAGTGGAATCAATATATCCTCTTGGGAGCGATGGTAGTCCAATGGCACCTACTGAAGAAGTCTACTCTGTTTTACAAGAGTTCGGTCACACTGAGTTCCGTAGAGGTCAGGGAGAAGCAATTATGCGAATTCTATCAGGACTATCCACATTAGTGACACTATCTACAGGAACTGGCAAAAGCCTTTGCTATCAACTACCTGCTCTCATTTATGCAAGACATAATAAATGCATTACATTAGTTGTATCGCCTCTTGTATCTCTGATGGAAGACCAGGTTTGTTCTCTCTTGAGAAATTTTTATGTGGATTTTCTTCTTTTCAATTTGGTGCTTTAATTTGTAGTGATTCTGAATGTATGAAGAATTTCATTGTAATGATATAATTATTACTAGTTGAATGTGGCATCGCCGAATCTGTAAACGGTTTTAAAATTATTTTCATGTGTTGAAAATTTCTTTCATACTTCATTTCTTTCATGCCTAGCTTTGTGCAAATATGTTCTTACAGTATCTGTCATTGAACTTACCAATGAATCGTAGTAACTGTTAATGTTATACTTCCATTCAAAAATTCCTAACACCCAATGGCCTTGTATATTAACTCCATATGGGATATGAACTGATAATATTGCAATTTCAAAATTTATTATAATGGCTATAAAAATACTTGCAGGTATGAGTAATGTGAATAGTTAGAATTCAGCACACATTAAAAAGTTACTATTTTGTATGCTAAGGTGAATAAGTTTTAAGTCACATTAAATTGTAAATCTATCTTTGCACTCGTGTATTATAAATGTAATGTCTAGTATTATACTTAAGTTTCTGGTTTTCTTATTTACTTCACATTCTTCAAATTCAATGTTACAAGGCAATTTTCAAATTTATTATAAAAAATACCCATAAAATACTTTGAATGTTAAAAATTCACAACACATTCTGCTGCATGATTTTCATTTCTTATTGCTGGTTTGTAAACAATCAGAGTGCCAACCTCGTGAAAGAAAATTATGGTGCCATGTACTGAAAATCACCACAGGGTACTGGGGTTTAATCAGTGCCACCTAAATAGATCTATCTGGCTGGAATTGGTTTAATTTTCCTCCTACCCACTCAGAGCGCTAAAACGCAAAAGCACATTTTTGGAAATTTACTTGAGTTTTCTGAACTGATCCAAAAGCAAATTGTCAGTTCCCCATCAGGAGACCGAGAAGCATCAAATGACATCTCCTATGTCTTGATTGATGCGTGGAAAATGGTCTAACCATGAGTGACAGAACTGCTATCCAAACATACGAATGCCTGAACTTCTGCACACTCAGGAGTTACTCAAATACTGTATAGGGATGTTTTTCTCAGTGTACAATGCACTTAATTTCTCACCTATGCTGAAAACTGTTCAGTCTCAAAAAACAGCTAGATAGTAAATTCTTCCAAATGTCGCAATGTTTGTAATTTGCTCTATTACTTCCATTTTGAGTACTTGTGTATTTGTGGCACAGCTAATCTATATGCTGAAAAAGTAAGGAAATAAAATAAAGTTTTCTCCTGACTTCATTCTACAAGTTATGACAAGTAAGTTCATGAATTCACCCTAGTAAAAATGGTATTTACCTCTTACAGAATCTTAGTTTTCATTGCACTCTTATGCCAAATCATGATCCAGTTTGTTAAGCAATTTGTGATCATTTACTGAATTTATTGGAGCTGTCATTGTATGTTGGCAATTACTTGTATTGTCCTCAAATTCCTTCAAATTTTTTTCCAGTTAAGAAAGGTAACAGCAGGCAAGATCAGATGTTTAAGGAGAGATGTGACAATAATTGTTTGTTTCATGGCTACAAACTCATTCACTGCCTGTACCATTTGAGCTTGTTCTTCATAATAATTTCAAAATTGTATTATCAGAGACCTAGTTGAAAAAATCAGAATCATTTGATAAAAAAATTAGGACATTACACAAAAAGTTAGGACATTTTTTTGGTAATGACATACAGGTACAAAGTTCTTATACTATTACCACAGAAAAGAGATCAATTATATGATAATACTGCACTTTCCAGCAAAGTATATGACAATGGCAGTTTTATTATTAAGAATTCTTTGTATCTCTATCAATATTCCCCATATAAATATATGAATAGGGGGAATAGGATGTACTTGTGCTTATAGTTAGAAACACTGAGTTTCACTCCTAATATCACGTTTTTTCTCATGCAATTTTTTTTCCTGTATATTTTATATTAAAATTAAATTAGATTGTAAATACATATTAAAAAATTAGGACATAAAAACAAATCGGAACGTCGGGTAACTCTGTCCAAAAAGCATCAACAATGGTAAAGTTGTACTTTACTCTTCTCAGATGTGTAAACACATTCCAGGAGTCAACTTGACTAACTGTTAGACTTTTTGATGTAAATGTGTAAAACTTTGCTGTTAATATCTCTACAACTAGAGACCATTTCATCTCTCATCTCTTATCTTGATCTTCGTATTTTGTCACATTAATATCCGTATATAGTAATCAAGCAACCTGCATCTGTCCATCACTTACAGACATGCGGTCCACCAATTGAGACTAATGGGTGTCATTCAATATGTCTCAGTCTCCTGACTGGGAACTAATAATATTTGCAGGACCATTCAAAAAATGTTTTAAGAAATTTCTCTAAAAATATTTTTTAAGTAAAGAAAGAGAGTTTATGGTGAGTTACAGCTCCTCCGTAAATATGAGTAGTCATTCGATTCCTCTCGGCAAGACAAACTGATTAGTTTGATTCGTAGCTGTTCTCTCTCTAGGATATTCTAAAGAAATAAATATAAAAAATCTAGAAAAACAAGTGTTGTGGATGGTTTCAGTGCACCTATGAGAACATTGGTGAAATGCTGTGAATTACTACACTTTATTTCTGAATTATATTACTATACTTTATACTTGCTATACTTTCTTTACAAGTTTCCTCCAACAAGTTTTGACTATCTTCAACTCTTGTTTTTTCATTCATTGAAGATCTCGTTCAGGGCTAGTGTGGTACACTGTCTTTTCTTACTAATGTTATCCTTTCTCTTTAACAATGTGTTCTTGATTTAAAGTGCATCATGCTGCTAGATGATTGTTAATTCAGTGAATATTGGTAGAGGTCAGCTCCTTTCTGTCCACCTTGATATCTCTGCATAGAAGTTTTCTCTCTCTTCAGAGAAGCATAGTCTTATAAACAGTTGTAGAACTAGCTTTGTGGACTTTTTTTATATTGTGCTGTTTATTAATAAATTATTCTTTGATTCTAATGGCAATTTGATGTTTTTGTGTGTTAAAGGTGGCAGGTTTACCAAAATGTATCAAAATTGCTTGCTTGCATTACAATCAGACAGAATCACAGCGCAAAGAGATAATGGAGCAAGCCAAGGCAGGTGAATTGCATGCATTGTTGGTATCACCAGAAGCCATAATGAGTGGAGGAAAGAATGGCAATTTTGGGAGCATCATACGAGATTTACCTCCCATTGCCTTTGCCTGCATTGATGAAGCTCACTGTTTGTCACAGTGGTCTCATAATTTTCGACCTTCATATCTTATGATATCTGAGGTAAATTTGTATAAATATTCAACTTTGAAATTCATTGTTTTAGTGTGGTGATGTTTCTGAATAAAAATTGGCTAAGAATTCCTCCCTAGGTTGACAATGCACTCTTTTCAGTGTTGATCAAGGCTGTAGTTAATTTTTAAATGCAGGAAAGCTTTGTGAGGAATTAACATTCATTCTCATATATGTAATACTTAAGAGCAAAACTTTCAAGTTTTAAAATGTGAATAATTCTTGTTTGCACCTTTATTTATAATTTAATAATGTTTAGTAGAAAAGATTATGATACTCAAGAAAATGTGCAGTTTATACTGTTCCCCATGGACACATAGTTTTTATTGATTTTGGTGAAAAGTAAGATGATGTTCTTAAATCTAATTTTCATAGCCTCAAAATTGAAGATAGGTGCACACTCATTTTCCCTAGATATCAATTGCTTACCAGTTAAGTATTTATCCATTTTAACAATGAAATGTTTTCAATTCACCCATTTCATAAGATGGTACAACTTTTTCTTTAACTGAAATGGTTATATTTTGAATGGGTGAATGTTTTAAATCATCATCTCAAAACCATTAAGAGAATAAGCATTAAGGTAGTGTCCATAATTCTTATTCTTAAATTTAAATATAATCGTATGTTGTGAACCTTCGATATTTCAAAGTCAATTATATGGATGTTGCAGAGAATTTTTTGAACTAAATTCTTGTTCCTGTGGCCCTTGAAAAACCCTTGATTCTTAACAGGATTTCATAATGTGGTTAGAGAGAATCCAACATACAGTTTTTTGCAACTGAATACTCTTTGTTCCAGGTGCTGAGATCAAAATTTGGTGTTAAAACATTTCTAGGATTAACAGCCACTGCAACATTTTCCACATGCAGAAGCATTTTAGAGCATCTTCAAATACCTGATGATGGCAAAGGAGTTATTAAAAATGTTCCTTTACCCAATAATTTGGTCTTAACAGCCTCTTGTGATCGTCGCAGAGATGATGCACTGTTAACATTACTGTCTGGATCACGTTTTGCAAGTTGTGATAGCATAATTGTGTATTGTATAAGGCGAACTGAATGTGAACGATTAGCAGTTTTACTACGTACGTGTTTAAAGGTAATGTATAGAGTTGTAAAAGTTCTTATAGTCACTGATATTGGTCTGTGTTATTTGATGTATAAGTTATGCAATACCAAATTTAAAATGTTAATGTCCAAAGTAGTGGATAAAGTCCAATAGCTGGGAAGCTTTAGCATAGGATTTTAGCAAAATAAAGTTCACATTAGCCAGTACAAGGTGAAGTAGATAAAATACATTACAGTGATGGGGAATAGCAGATCTTATGAGAAAAGTGAGGAGTGTAACACTCCTTTGCCATTCAAAAGGTGACACGTCCATTTGGCAAAAGTTGAGTTCTTCTGTTGTTTTGTCTAGAATTTTATTTCCATGGAAAACCCTGAGGTGACTTACAATACATTAAGTAGTACTCTATTCGTTGAATTAAGGACTGTGTTAAAAACTAAAATTTGTGCCATATTTTCAATTTTTATTGGAAAAGTGGGAAGTGGACATGTCACGTTTTTAATGTTTGCTCTTCAAATATGAATCTAACCACTTGTGAGAGGTTTCTAAATCTAGTGAAAGACAAGGTGTGTGGTTTACCCATTGTGACAGTTATAAATTTCTATTTACACAATATCACCTAACCTAACCTCACAATACCCTTCTGTTAATGCTTAGCTTCACATTGCTGAACATTTTAAAGTTGGGGTGATGAGGCTTTGTCCTTCAGTCTTTGCAATTTGCATAAAACAACCTTGCATCAATGCAACACATAATTTCCAGTGCGTATGTATGGCAAAATACTTCTTGCAAACATAAATAGGCTCACTTGGATGATCATCTTACTTCCTGTGGTAATGCCAAAGTCAGGTTGATATGGGCATACCATCTGAAACAAGAGAAGGTACCAAGCAAGTTTCTGGAGTACCCTATACCATTGAGCTTTTTTAAGAATATATGACATATTTTCAAGAAAATACATAAAAAGTACTATGAGGAGAATAAAACTATAACTTAATGACTATTAATAATTTTTTTTTAAATTTTGGACCAGTTAGACTGTTCCTAGATGGCTGGGAGAGCCTCTTTCCCTTATGTAAAACAATTCCCCTAATTGTCAGGTTAAATAAGGCAAAAATCAAAGACTGAACATATTTATGGAAATAAATTGTTTTATTACAAAGGGCTTCGGGGTCCCTTTCAAAATGTTCATGGGGACAGTGTTCCTCCCTTCCTCCTCCTCCATGTGCACACATGTATGCTGATTGTCCAAAATAATCTACCTATCATCAATTAAAAAGCTTCATTTGATCTGCATGACTAAGGTGCAATCAAGTGATCAGAAACATTTTGATTCTGTTAATGTACTGTATAATGTATGAAGAGACAGCCTACATTTCTCCCTAACAAGCTTGCCATATTAGTTATAGGTCTGTTGTATGTAATGCATTTAGAATTAAAGTTTGGTTAATTTTTACATTCCTTAAATATGATGTAGGAAGGACAGCGACCTGAAGAAAAGAAAATTCGTTGTCTGGTGTCAACTAATGCTGAACCATATCATGCAGGACTTACGGCGGCAAGAAGGAGATTAGTACAGAAAAGATTTATGAGCGGTAAGAATCTCTAAATTATGGTTTGTTGTGGATGGAATTTTTTGTTTGTGTGTACTAGTTTTTGTTACTATGTTAATTGTTTTACAGGAAAAACTCGAATTGTCGTTGCCACAGTGGCATTTGGGATGGGGATAGATAAGAAAGATATTAGAGCTGTGATACATTACAACATGCCACGAAACTTCGAAAGTTATGTTCAAGAAGTTGGACGAGCAGGCCGTGATGGTTTGCCAGCTCACTGCCATCTGTTTTTGGATCCAGATGGAGCAGATTTGCAGGAACTCGGTCGCCATATATTTGCTAATTCAGTAGACCGTCATGTTATGAGGAAACTTTTACAGAGAGTGTTTGTGCCATGTCGTTGCAATCGTTTGAAAAAGCTTGCAGAGAGTTCTTATTCAGAGACCAATATCACTGAAGAGGAGAAGATTTCTGCTAAAACATCAATAAAATGTCCAGGACATGAAGTAGCTTTTAATATTAATGAAACTGTCCAAGCTTTAGATATACCTGAAGAAAATATCGCAACCATGTTGTGTTACCTAGAACTTCATCCAAAGAAATGGATTAAAGTTCTTTCACCTGTTTACACCATGTGCAAAGTTCAAAGTTATGGTGGCCCAAAGGCCTTCAAAAATGCTGCTAAAAATGTAAGTGTGCTACTTTTATTTCTGTCTTTTAATTTTGTAGACCCCAACTAGAGTGTTGTACCTTAGTAGTTTTACAAAGTGTGTACTTGTTAAATTAAATGTGCATGTTTTGCGATTTGACTGACTAAATACAATTAGTGTACATTTACCAACTATTTTATAAAACTCTCTTTGACACTTCTCAATGGATCAAGAAAAAGTTATGTAACTCGTGGAAAAGTGTGAATTGTAAGAAATTATTTTTGCTTTTATAAGAAAACCCATTTTTATTAAAATCAAAGCTATGATGAGTAGGTGGTGTACTGACTTCTTTGGCTTTGCACTTTAAATTTTGCTAATTCTACCGCTTTCTAAATACTTCATCTAGATTAGACTTTCTCTCTTTTTGACTCTTTCTTTCTCTCCTTTCTAATTCTGGTATTTTCTAAATACTTTATATAGAATAGGCTTTCTTTCTCTGTTTTTGAATTTTATCAAATTGAAATGAAAACTTTTTTAAATTGATTTTGACGTTCTTAGCAGTCTACAAAGCACACTAAAGAACAGCAGTGTTATTTTGCATCCATTGAAGCACCTGCAAAGTAAACATTCTTTGGGAAATGGTACTAAAATAAAGGTGTGCAAAATTGAAAGTGAAGTGATAATTTCTTTAGTTGCAATTCACTGATGAGAAGATGAAATACCCACTCCTAAATTGTAGGCAACCTGCAATTCATGTGTTATTTTCTTTTAATTAATGGTGGTTTCAAAATTCAGAGCAAACATAAATAGCCTATGGCACATATATATTGAATAATTCTGCCCATTGCACTAGATAGAATGAACAAATATTTACAGTTGGCAGCCACAGGTTATTCTCCTTTGCTTTCGTGCAGGTAGGCAAAAAGTGTAAATGGTAGGAAATTTTAATTTCAAAAGTGTAAATGTTGGGATAATTTAATATTGTGAACATACAGGGGACCAAGAAAAATTGGTGCAAAAGATAGGAAAAATTCCAGGAATGTAAATGCACTGCAATTTACTGTAGTTATTTTATTATAACTCGTGATCAGGGTTGTGTAAAACCTCATACAAAGTTGTAATTTGTGGGTAGTGGACCGAATATAACCAAGGTCAGAACGAATATATCGAGTTTTCATTTTCATATGTAGATTGATTGTATTCCACAGGGAAATATTTGTGAAAGCTCATTACATGGTGAATTTTCTCTTGATTTTTAAGTATTCAACAAATGTTGAAAATCTGATTTTGTGGGTTATTTTGTTTTGTTGAATTTAAGCAGCAGCAGCAAAAATACTTAGGTAACAATTCATTATTTTGCTTTGTTTTGTTTCTTTGCATTAGAGCCCTCCTCTGGCAATGGCTGTAGCACTTGATCAGCGTCAAGGTGTTACTCATGAGAACAGCAATAAAATTGAATTTCCTGTTGTGGATGTGGCTGCAGCACTAAATTGGGACAGTGGCGTTTTGAAAAGTCACTTGAAAAGCCTTGAATGGAACAATTGTAAGTTGGAACGAAATCATGTCTTGCTGTTTCATTAATTTGATTATATTTTGGTGATTCATACATAGATGAGTGTCCATTTGTTTTGTTTTAGTGGGGTGTAAATGGAAACGTACACGCATTTGTGTGGAGTTCCTAGAACTTGGATTTAGAGTATTGGCTCCAGGAATGTTACCTCCAGATGAACTTGATGAAGCATTGGATGTTCTTTATGAAAGAGTTGAGAGTCAGGAACGTGCATGTCTGCTGCAACTTCAATATGCATTTGATGCTTTCAAAAGGTATAAATAGGAGACATTTTCATTTTGATAGTGTTGTTAAGTCAGAATAATATTTTACTCATGTTCCTTTCTTTCTCCTTCAGTGTTGCTTATAAGTCTTGCATCGAGTGTATGGATACTTCAGAAGAGTCACGAAGTGATAGTTTGAAAAAACAGATTCGTGAATATTTTGAGCTACAATCATTGAATTTTGATGTGAAAATAAAGGTACTGTATATTTCTAGCAGAAAAGTGTTCAATGTGAGTGCCTGTACCGATTATTTTTTCTGCATCTGTATTGTACTCTGTTACTTAGTACCAAAACTCAAGAATGCTCATCAGTCATTCTTTTTAAATCAGTCAAAAAATTGGTGACCATTTTTATTTTGACCAAAAATGTTGTCCTAGTTTTGATTAAAAAATTAGATAGAATTGGTTATATTGATATAATGATACAGAATGGCAACCTTAAAGAAAAAACTTGTTATTCAGGAGAAAACACCTTATTCAAAAATAATTCACCTGCTCTTCAACTAAAAAAATAACCATTATCAGAAGTAAAGAATATTTATCATTTGTTTCTTTAGTCCTTGCAGTTGAAGTTTTGTAAGTTGTTGAACTTGAGTATCTAGATATTTATTTAGTCAAAAAACGGTTAAAAAAAATCATTGCAACATTTTTACTTTCTCACATACATGTGTAGGATGTGAGAAAGTTATGTTGCATTGAAAAACTGAAATTTTTCAGCAGAAGAGTTTGCATTGCAGGTCCCCAACATGTAAAAATGGATTATTCTTGTTCCTTTGTGTAGTAAATTATTTCCTCTAACACGTGTAGTTATATAGGACATTTTGTGGATCCGAAAAATATCGTTAACAGCAAAACATTCTTCCACCTGTTTTTGTGAACTACTCTAATAGCTAAACCATGAGCAGGATTTTCTGCGAAATTTATGTTTCGTAGTTGATCTGGTTGATGTTGCAGCCTCTTAAATTTAAAACAGATATTTTAATTTTGGGGGTATTTTTTTACATGAAGCCTTGAGGACATTTTCAAATTTTTCTCTGAAGTGACTCCAAAGTTTTTGATTACATTTTTTTTATCAGATAGGATACTTAAATGGATAACTCTATTATCAACAACATATACCTTTTTGTTTCTGAATTACTGGTGGAAATCATGTATATGTCTTGTTGCAGGAGGCATTGATGCATGAAGAGCAAGTGATAGCTGACATTCGCCTACTTGTGTGCAGTTATCCTGACACAACATTCACAGGTCGAGCAGTGGCTCGAATATTCCATGGTATTGAAAGTCCATGTTTTCCAGCTCGAACTTGGGGTCGTTGTCGATATTGGAGAGCCCACCTCAATGAGGATTTCAAACTGTTGGTTAAAGTTGCGACTCGAGAAATTTTGTCTTTGAGGTAAAATCACAGATATTGTTTTTGGTAATTGAATAAATGTCTAGGTACATTGTGTAAGGGTTAGTGTTCTTGCGTGATGTTTTCAAAGAAAAGAGAAGAAGGCAGTCTAGCAAAAACAATTTTTTACTCAAAGTGTTCATTCATAGGCTAGTCATATTTGATGTTGTTTTATCATCAATACAAGATATTGACAGACACAGAACTGAATGTAAAAAGTTACATTGGTTTTAACATAGAAAATTAGGTTTTAATGTTTGGAAGTCTGTATTATCATAGAGAACACTTTTTATGACTTAATGCCAAAACAATACGCTACAAATTTTAATGTCTTTTTGCATGATTTTTATGAAAATATGGTGAATTTTATGTGTTATTCTAAAAGTAACAGATCTTATCTTGATGTATGATGTAGTGTTTTGTGAATTTATTACGGAATAGAGAATGTATTTGTGTTCTGGTAACCATTTATTCACATGAGTAGATCGCTAATATTTCCGTTGTATGTTTATATAAAACCAACAGGTGGGGATAATTCAGTATAGATGTAAGCAAATAGCCTTCTATCTGATAATAATTAAAATCTCTTTTGGCATGTTCTTTCTTCTAATGATTCTGATCTATTTTAATAAAGCTTTGTTCGTTGGACGATGATAGAATTCAGAAAGAAATTTTACAAAGAGTTGTGTTAAACATAGGTTAACAACACATGTTTTAATAAAAAAAATTCAATTTTGTTGTATTTCAACTTTCCTTAAATGTAAGACATGTTTTAACATTTTAATGCAAATTTAAGATTGTCATTCAAAGATTGCAAATGCATCACAGGACCATGTAATTCTGGTTGACTAATTAAGTGTGGTTGTTGTGTTGATTTTCTTGAAAAGAAAACTCATCCTTATTTTTAATCAGAAAATATTTTATTTGGTAAGAGGTTTTCACCTCAGTGAAAAAATAATGTTAGAATGGGGAAGACTGAGACTCAAGTTGTAAAGATAAAGTTGTCATTGCACCTCTTTTCCTGAATAGTTGAATAAATTTGTTGATATTTTGAATGAAGATTTCAGTAACTGCAGCATTATCTGTTAGAATTAAATGATGCAGTGTTGGAACATTTATAAACAAAAACATGTACGCTAGTTAATATATACTAATGCTTCCTGAAAAGTCTCTGAATTGGTAAATTTTTTTGTCCAATTAGAAACTGTGTGTGACATGTGGGACTCATTGCTGTAAAAATACAGGACAATCAAAGACAAAATGTGAATTTTAGACTTGAATTGGCAGCTGGGGCAAAGTCTGTGTCAATGCTGTATATTCTGTTGTTGATAGCCAGAAGGCATTGGCAATTTACAAAGTTAATAAAATGCTCTCTAAATTAGGGCATTCAACAAATAAGAAAATAATTTGAATAGTGTTGGCTGATCCAGTAAAATTTTATTATTCATCTGAGAAACATACAAACTTTGACCATCCCAAAGAACCTAATGTAACCTACAAAAATAACCTTGTATGTTGTGTTAAATTAAAGTATATTGTACAGCGACTTTTGTACATTGTATGTTAACTGAATGGTTAATTGCCCAAGTTTTAAAAATTATTATTACTATTTTATTTTAAAATTTCAGTATTTATGAAATCATTACTTTGCTCCAGTATGGTGGCAACTTTACCTCAAGAAATTTTGAGATCTCAATTTTTCAATGCTATTGCTTACCATGTTTTGTTTAAGTAATAGGATGAAAATTGGAAACTAAACCAATATAAACTCTTCTATTTGTTGTAGGGTTTGCTCTGAAATAGTAATGTCACAAACATTTGTTAGTGTTCTTAAGGTAATAGACATTGGTTAAGAATTTGATAATTTAGCATGTGTGTGTTCTCACCAAGTTTTTGTGTAGTGAGTGTGTTCTTAGGTAATGAAAATTCCTGTAATTTCATTACCTCGAGACTAAATGAATTGGCTTCTCAACATCATTTTTAAATCGTTAGAAGAGGAAGATACAGTTTTCAAACTTTTCTAGGAGTTCAAAAAGAAAGATTCCTAACTTCCAGTACATTATGTATTAATTATTAGAATTTAAATGTATGAAGGTAACTTTTTTGCTTGGATTGGATTTTCTTTTCTTTCTGTTTTTTCTTCTGTAGATTAATTTATACACAGAAATAAAATTGAATTAAAGAATCTGTTGGGGAGCCAGTAACTTTTAGTAGAGAAAAAGAGTGCATGAAGTACATGTGTTGAACTTCACTTTCTGAATTCCCTGTTCATTACATTAAGTAATTAATCTGATGAGGTTAGACTAGAATGGAACCTTAGGCTAGTGTCAAATCATAAAAGAAAGAAAGAGAGAGAAACTCTTGTAACATTTTAGGTTTATTAATATTTAATTTAAAACTTCACATACAAATTGTAAACGTTCAGTGCTAGAGTAAGAAAATAACACAGGAAATGATTCTTCAATTTTTAAGTCTTTATATATAATTGAAACAAAAAATACAAATACAAGAAAGTTATTTTTAAGAAAATAAAGAATGAAAATGTATTACATTGCACTGTATAATAACTTCACAGTCCTGACAATCTTCTTCTCTATTTAGAAAAAATTCACAATGTATGATATTAAAAATACCATAACTTGTATCCATCCATGCACCAGTGATTAAATAGCAACTCAGAACATTTGTGTGACATTTACGAGTAGTAAATTCTCTCCTATCTTTACCCTTGGAGGCAGTCCAAACATAATGGCAAAGAATCTGAAATTCTCTTTTCAGATATAAGGGCTGTCCTCAGTCTCCTTGTTTCAGTCCTTCCTTTTAGGTGGTGTAGCCAATGGCACTGAAAGTGGCTTTTAGCACATATGATATTTCTTTCATTGCATGTAGTGTTTTCTGTATGAAAACCACTCGTTAAGTAGTAACCTCTACTTGACTCAAAGCCTTTCACTTTATTACTGGACTGTCATTAGAATCCAGTACTTAGAAATATTAGCTCACTACGCTCACCCGTTCAACATAAGAGCAGTAAGCTAGTTCCTTCCTATGAGCTCGCAGCAGTCTTTCATCTTGCATTTTGCCAATCTTGATCATGAGCTTGTCTGATTGGCAATAGGCACAAAACACAGATGTGATGAGGTGCAAAGGAGATCTATAAACTAACTTTGAAGTTCTTGGAAGCAGTTTGTTCTTTTTGTGCACATAGGCATGGCAAATGAGCTCAAATACAATCAACAGCACACTTGCCCATGCTGGGAACAAAAATACTGTTGGGAGCATGAAAAGTATTGGACTCATGTTTGCTGAGCAAGCCATTTTGTGTTGCAAGCAGTTCATATGAGACCTTTTGGATACTGGAGCTTCAGGCGCTCCCACAAATGATGGATCAAATTTGATATCACCAATTTCCTTCTTTGTAAGAATACTTTTGGGTATCTGAAAGGGCTTCTTTTTGGCAGTAGGCTGTCCTTCTGGCTCGCCAGTCTCAGCATCCGTGGGTTGAGAGGGAGGTGGAGATTGAGGAGGATGGCGGTGAGGACAAGGCTGAAGAGCTGTCACTGCCACTTCTTCACCAGTCTCATGATCCAGGCATGGTTCTCCAGTTTCCATGTCTTCCTCACGAACAAGTAATTGCATCCCAACTGCAAAAAAGGAAAATGAAGTTAATATGGCATTGTTAGAGAATCAAAAGAATAAACCTGGAGTGGTTAGAATTCTTGGCTGTCCTGGAGGCGCCGCATCCTAGCGAAATATATTTCGCCTCCCAAGAAGGGTGGCAGTATGACGGCAACTTGCCTGGACGCAGCTTCTAGACAGCCAAGAATCTATTAATTCCGTCTGCGGAAGTTTATTCTTTCATGTGAATAAGTTCAGAAATATTGTTTGCAAATATCTGGTTGTCTCTTCAGGTTTATCCTTCAAACTGTAGAATTTAATTTTGCTGGATTACCTATTCTTACAATTATATTGAAAGAGCGTTGAGGAAAATAAATTTCAAGTCGAGTTTAAACAGTATAACGTTACACGAAGGAAATTGTTTATAAACAATGAAATTCAGAAGGTTAATTGATTATTTCATGTTGTATAATTTCAGTCAAGTGATATAGATATTTCGTGAACTTGCATTGTACTGTACGATGTAATGAAGGCCGTAATTCTAGTGTTAAGTTTAAAGAGTGCGAGTATAAAATAGACAAAACTTCAGACCGCCATGGCGCGCCAGTTTGAGGGACAATTTGTTTCTTTTGACCTAACATTTATATACTTGGGGTTTTCTAACTTGGCGTTTGTGGGTAGTATCTCCAAGATTGAATTCGGTACGACTTTTCGCGTCATTCTCAGTCCTGTCGCTTGATCTGCAGTACTGCTTGATACGGTCGCGATCATGCGACATCTTGCGGCAGGACCAAAAAAGACGCAAATAGGCGTGCCGAATTTCATGTTGGAGATACTACCCACCGATGCCACATTAAAACAAACTAGTATAGGTAAGCACTGAATAGTTCCAGAGTTGCTTATTATATCAAAAGAAAACTATTGTTTCTGCAATCAACCAGTGACATTAAGTCACTCCTGATGAACAGTTTTTAATTATACTTTTAACCCAACACTAGAATTTTAAAGCGAATTGCAAGTATTAGAGACGATATGGTGGCAATTTGCAGAGGCAGTCCCAGGGAATGCTCCCGAGTGCATGTGTCTGCTGCACTTGTATCCCCTCCCCAACTCCAGCTGACATGCCACTGAGTGGCCACACCTCTTTCCGGCCTCCGCAAGGCCTAATCGTCCGGCTGCCTCCTCCACACTCCTCACGCTGCCTCCTTTTTACCCACGACCGAAAGACGCCTTGCAATTAGGACTGTATTATATAAGCAAGAGTGACCTTCGTGTTGAAGACGAAGCAAAAAATCTGGACACGTGTCATACGAAGTTCTCAGGGATAAGATTTTTCTGTTGTATTGTCAGACCTATATCCGGGTACGTTTTTGTACCAAGTACCTCCCTCCTTTGTCAAGAATGAAAATACAAAAGAAATACGGATTACTATATTTGTGCTATGGCGAGGATAAGTTTATTTTTCAACCCACTTGCTGTTGGGTTCAAAACCTATAACACTAAATTTTAGGTACTGCTATTATAATTACATGAATTCTTGGGAGGAACGCTACCCTGGTCCTATTCAATGTACATTTCATTTCAAATCCAAATTTCGAAGTTGCATTTTAATGGCGATATTTAGCAGTAGGCTGTCAGTGTATAAAAAAGAGCTGATATGTTGAAAGCTCTTTCTGTTTCCTGAGAAAAACAAAGTTTAATAATTCACAAAAATACATACTCGTATTTTTATATCCCCAATAAATTAGTATTTTTACTATCACGAAAGTACCCTCCAGAGAAATGCTTGTTTCACACAAAGTGTCTGCTTGTTTCGAAAAACTCCATCACGCCATATAGAAGCTAGTAGTGCACTTACTTTCTCACCTTTTAACTTTCGACATAAAATATTTACGCAGTCTGACCCGTGCGAAATTGTGGCACCTTTGAATTCTATTTCTTGTATTACTAGTCAGTCACTGGTTATATCCTTTGGGATCGCCTCATTGACAAAAATGTCTGTGAGGGTTTCCAAACCGGATTGCTTTCGCTGGGATTTGATCTTCAGCGTTACCGTGTTGACCTCACAATCTACGACCCTGACATATTAATAATAGTTTATGCAATTAGTTTATAATGTTGCACGAGTACATGTGAAAACGAGCGACGTTAGGAGCGAGTTTTCAAATTTGTACGAATGCAAAACATTGGAAAGGAGTGGCATACGTTATTTTTTGTATAGCAGCATTCTACATTTTTAAGAAAATTAAACCTACTTTTGCGCAACAACTTTCTTGTAACGTCTCGGGTATTTAACACCTGTGCGAAAAAACTGTGGTCCGCTGTTCCGTTTATAGCTGCCTCTCCAAGATTCTCGTTGCGTTTGGCAAAATGTGTGATGACTCAATTATTCGTGCCGTAAATCTTATGTCATCATTTCTACCGCAAAATACCTTTTTATGAAGGATTTCTTGCAACTGAAAATGTCGTTTATAATGCTGTTGTAAAAAAAGTATTACTGATTCATTCATCAATTTTTGAAAATTCAAAAGTTTTAAGGAAAATAGCGTTAGTACTGTAAAATTTAGTATATTGGTCTCAGCATTACAAAAAGGGTAAAGAAAAAAATACCTAGCTTGAATAATAAAGTTCTTGGATAGGTTCAAAGAAAGTTGAATTTTGCAGTTTGAGAGGTATTAATGGAAATTGGACTTATGCTATATTTATGAGAGGATTTTGCTTTGAGCTAGAAATGTATAATAAAAATGTGCCATTTTCGAGGAAATATTGCAGCTGATGTAGGAGCTTCAAGAAAAGAACCCTCAACAATTAAAACAGCCGTTCCAAATTCGCTGGGCCTTGAAACGCCGTGTTCGGTTGTACGCGTGAGTGTTAACGTACTACAAATATAAACCATGCGTGGCTTGAAAAAATAAATCGGGCGTGTTGCGAAGGAGCAAATGTTCACCGCCGGGCGTCTTCACACGTTGCTTGTAAGAAAGAATAAAAAACGTATTTTATTTTTATTTAAACGTATTATTATTATTATTATTTTTTTTTTTTTTTTTTTAATTTGTTATTTAAGGTCGCATCAACATCTAGGTCATTAGCGACCACTATTGGTGTTAACGGTAGGGTATCTATGATGATGAAATTATATGACGATGATAAGGGGTGAAAGGACGAACACAAATACAACCATGCCCGAGGCGGGACTCGAACCCGCGACCCTTCGGTCCGAGATCACTACGACACTACTGCCTTAGCGATCTCGGCCACCGGGCCGACTATTTTTCAGTTTTAGAGAATCCATCTTCATTCAAAAGTGCATTTGCGTCGATTAATATATTTAGTTATTTCTTGGAGTTCTTCAGCTGCTGGTTTATTGAGGACCGTGTGTGATCTAATGAGTAGATTGATTGATGTTTCTGAGCACTTTACTTTCTATGGTCATTAGTCCCGTTAGTGTGGTGAATGTTTCATTCTGGGAGGTGGTGGTGATCCACTCTGGATGGAGAGATCCGGCACCAAGCTACATGTCGGCGAGCGGGGATTTTCTTCCCTAGGTACCTCCAACAGCTCCAAGCTCCCGAAGTATGTGATAGTGAAGTGCATACAAGTGCGTGCATGTATGTGTAAGGGGAGAGGACAGGTCAACCTAAGGAGGAAGGAAAGATTGCGCGCGATCCGTGGCCCGTTTGTTGGGGTATTGCCACGGCATTCCTTGGTATTGATCGAAGAAACCACAGAAAGCTACAGATGAGTGCACCCGGCCGCTAGAATTCTCCTCCAGACAGCGATTGAATTCGACCTAGCTGACAAGCTAGTCAGGACTCGCTTGCTATGAACTCATGGTTTGAGTTGCTGCGTTCCCAACGACAGTGTCAGCTCTGTACCAACTCACTGGTGTAGTCAGTAGATCGCCGATAGAACCACAGTGGTGGAACGAGGGATAGGAAAAGCGGGAGAGCTATGTTCACCTCCAGTTCCACGTGGAACGCACAGGGTTCGAACCCACGCTCCAACAGCGCAAGCCACCTCCCCCCCCCCCACAAACACACTTCAGTCGCTGTCTGGAGGAGAATTCTAGAGGCCGGCTGCTCTGATCGGTAGTTTTTCGTGGTTTCTCCGATAAACACCACGCGAATGTCGGAGCAGTACCTTACCAAACGGGCCACGGACCGCGCGCGATCTTTCCTTCCTCTTCCTTGTCCTATCCTCTCCCCTTACACACACACTTACACTAACATGCACTACACTACCACATATTCCGGGAGACCGGTCGGGAGCTTAGAGCTTGTCCCGGCTGGGGCGGTGCCCCGCTGGTGGGAGAATCCTGGTTAAGGGGAAACCCCACTAGCCGACGGTAGGACGGTGCCGGATCTCGCCATCCAGCGGGGGAAGATAACCGCCATCTCCCGAGAAAAAACATGCACTACACTAACGGGACTTATGACCAAAGAAGTTGACGAGCCCGGAAACGCGAAAAAAATCAAATCAAATCACAAACACACACACTCGTGTATTTCCGTAGATGTGTATTTTTCTCATGATTCCAATACGGCTTTCCTCGAGATCGAAGCCATTTTACCAAATCAACTAATGTGATACGAACGCGTTGAGGAGTTGAGCGCATGCGCGTAACGTGCAGTTGGTCGCCAAAGCGGTGGTGCCGCGCGGCGGCCGCCGCTGGCCGAAGTCCCCCGCGTCAACGCCTCTCGCTGCTCTTGTTGGGCCCCGTTCGCACCTCAAGGCCTCTGCCTGCGATGGCGAGGAAGGGGTTCATTAAGAGGCCTCTGAAGCGCGGGGCGCCCCCTCCGAGGCCAAGGGCACGCCCCCAGCCCCCACCCGCGCACACTCGCTTACACGTGTTTGGCCGACACGGAGTGCGTGCAATGTCACCTTTTTCACACTTTGAGAAACAGCACAAGAAACGACGGTGGTGCGAAGAGGCGGACGGTTTACCTTCACGGAAAATCCAGATATCGACATTTTTGAACTCGGAGGATTGCTCTTTTGATATCTTCGATATACTAGCTGTCTGTACAATCGACCGTTTAGAATATGGAATGTCTTAAATGCTCAGGTGATTTGAATAAAAACGTGCATTTTTTAACTTCCTTTTTTTGATTGGTTTAGTTTGTTTCCTTCTTCACATCAACACTCAAGTTTCTGAAGCTAAACATTCCTCATGTTATATGACTTTTAAAAATAAACCAGAGCAATAACAAGAACAGATTTTGTCTTGTAATTCTCGAAACTTCGAAAACCTCAACATTAAAATAAATGACTTTCATAAAACTATTCACTGGCAGCTGATTGGAGTTTCCTAGAGTCTATTTTAAGCATTAATTTGCGACACGTCTCCTCGACCATGCGGCTTAATGTTGGACGGAAAAGAAACGGTCTGGGCTGCGCAAGAAGTGTAATCAAAGCGAGTCGTGGCTTGAGGGGACGGATTAGTCCTTCGGCCTTCAACGCGCGAAACGAGCAGTCGCTGACGGAGTAACGACGGCGGCGAACTTCTGCCTAGAGCCCCACGACCTTGGAGAGGGGCGTGGCTGTGACGACACTGCACACCGAAGCAATGCCAATTGTTGTAGAATAGTACATTCAACGAGCGTACAATGATAGCTATTAATCACGAGTACGTAGGAGCGAGTGTCGTGATTTCTAATAGTGAGCCTTTCCTCGCGACTAAAGACTACATTTTCTCTATGACTTTGACATGTATGTTTTAAAAATACTACATGGGCGCCTTAACCTTACAGAACACTCAGTGTTCTCTGACACTAACAAACGCCAACTCATGTACTGTTTCGTGGTTCACTTGTCTTTCAACAGTTGCGATCTGCTGCAGCGGAGCACGCAGAGCCTCTGTAGGCGACTGCGAGAACCCTCTGTCGTATACCGTGTGGCCCACCTAAGATGTTCCCTTCAATTTTCTCCTGAACCGTTGCAGATACTGAGATGCGGTTTTCACTAAAACTACTATATGCAAGGGACACATATGGTCATGCATAATATTATTCTATTGCATTTTTTATTGCAGAGATATTGACCCAACTTTGATTTTAACCCTATAGATTTTTTAGCTCATCGTAACAAGCGTGAAGAGACGAGTTCATAAATATGCATATCACCATATGTTTCATAACAAAAATCTGCCGTGTTGAAGAATAATTGGAGTAATCGGATACTCTGTCAGACTGTTTTGTTTTTCAGCTGAATTGTTAGGCATTAAATTTGTGGAATATTTTCAATATCAAAATGATGTCATAATTTTCTTCATACCTCGAGTGAACTTCAATAGTTTTCATTTGGTGTTGGTTGTTTTGTAAGCAAAAGATGGTAATAGTCCATTATCAATCTAATCTTCCGCCACGAACGCTATAATTTTGATCTCTTGTGTCAGGCGAATGCCGAAGCTACTGACCCTTACAAACTGGTCACGGACCGCGCAAGATCTCTCTTCGGGCCACACCTGTTACTTACACACACTTACTAGTACACGCATTGCATTGCCTCACATGTAGTGACTGTCGGGAGTGAGTCCTGACTAGGACGGCGCCCGTTGGAGGAAATTCCTGGGAGAACCTACACGGCGACGTGTTGGTCGGCGCCGGATATCTCGTTCCAGTGGGGTCGGAACACCGCCACATCCCGCTACGTTTACTACATAGACGGGACTAATGACCATAGCAGCTTACGTTCCCGAAAACATCAACCGATCAGAGCGTATGCTTCCGCAGCCGGAGCCAGTAGCAGCGTGGGTGCCCGGGAGACGCCGCGCCGCGTCCTAGGCACAAGTGTCAAGGTTTTGGCCGCCATTCTGCAACCTTCCTCAGTTTGCCCTGAGGAAGGTCGCAGAATGGGGGCCCAAACTTTGGCACCTTTGCCAACGGCGCGGCGTCTCCCGCACAGCCAAGTAGCTATCATCCAATCAATCGATCTGCGGAGAGACGAGGAGTGTTGAGGTCTCTTTGACGCCCCGAGGAGAGTGGCCGCAGCAGCTCCCCTCAACCTAGAGGTCGGGGAAGGGGGGCGTCTAGTCGCCGCAAACGTGATAACAGCGTGCAGAGCCAACGAACGCACTCCGCACAAACAGCTCAGATAAGGATTGCGTCAGAGCCAAGCGACAAGCCCAGTTGACACCTTTGCTTCCATTAAGTATCTAATCTCTCGCCCACTTTTAAGGTCGCCCTGGCAAAAAGCTTGCCCAAGTAACTTCATTCAGTGCACTTAAAATTCAATTTTCAAATGGTCAATGTTATAGTATTTTTTCAGTATACAACGTACAGTACAATGTACAGTACATTTTCGTATTCATTTTGATTGCAAGGTGATATCAAATCTAATTAATTTAAAGGATTTCCAATTTTTTTAAAAATTGCAAAAGAAGAATGGGAACAAGATGTAAAACATCTAAAGATATGTTTTCACAATGCAGTCGACATTAATAACTGTACGCTCTTCAGCTTTGACTTGAAGATACATATGTCTCGTAATATTCCAAGAGTTGATTTATTTAACGTCAAAAACAGTTAAAACTGTGTACTACGGGGAGAAGTGTAGTCTGTGCACATTTTCGTAAATTCTGGGATCCCTACGCTACACCATACACAAGTTGAATTTTCAATATAAAATGGTGGATGTAGAAGAGTGAAGCAGGAGATCGTACTTAATGCAAATTGTTGTTCATTATAATTACCTGTAAATATACCGCATGCTTTTATTATAGATAATACATTACGATGTAGAAAAGTAATTTTCGTGCCAGCAGGAAGAGAATTGAACGTCTGTGTACCTATAGATTAGGTATCCCCCTAAACAACTGAATTAAAAGTACAAAACCTCTTTTTAGAAATAACCAAATAGTCTGTGTAAGAAAAACAATTTACATAATATTAGAATTTTATTGAAAACCATTTATATTTAAAAGTTATTTACTTTACATGTATTCGTAAATACAGTAGTATCGTTTATTCGACCGTCGATTACCCAACATTTCATTTTATCCGACGTCCCACTGCAAAAATGGTACGCTTAGATGAAACCAAAGTAACTATTCTACTTTTAGCGCAACTTATGCCTGGTTGTGAGGATGTATCTCAGCAAGAAGTAGAAAATGGACGAAGGATGATTATCAATATGAAAAATTGATGAAGTGGTTGCTCGTATCAGTTATGTTGGCAACAAAATTGAAAATCAAGATCAAGCACCAACTAATGAACCCTCCAGAATTTCACATAGTGACAGTCTGTAGAAACTGTAAATACACATTGAACAGTATGAAGAAGCTACAGGAATCGACAAAATGGTGCTGAAAAGATGGCGAGATTTGTTAGTGAAGCAACGGCACCTGTCGGTAACGAGGGCACATCAAAGCTTTGTTTAAATCATCACAGGACGGAACTTTTTAGTATTGTCAATTCAGTGTCAGACATGCGGTTATTTATTAATTTATTTTGTTGTGTTGTAGTGATGAAAGATTATCAGGTTCTAAATGTTTAAAATTATAACACTGCTTGACCCTTAATAGGGATCTTAACACATACCTATAGTCCAATATTTTCGCATATTACACCTTCTGCCTGCTAGCTAATCCATACTCTACTGAATTGTTAATCTTTGCCCCACCCTTCTAGCAATATTTTATCTCACCCTAGCACATCCTGGCTACACCCATGGAAAACCTTAATAGAGATAAATACAGTACTTCCAATACGATATTACCTTTTTCATGATATTTTGTTTTCTTCACAATTTATGTCGTAATTTTATTTTTATACAATGTTATATAAGTGTGTCCTGACTTAATGTTTCTCTGTGTGCGTTTATATGGCTTTTTTTTTTTTATTTTAGAAAGCATTTGTTGATTGATCTGATGCATCCACTCCCTGTATTCAGTACTACCTATTCTTTTAAAATTCTATAACCTATTAAGGCAAAGATTGTTTCTGAGAACATTTAAACTTCTAATTTCTGTCAAATTATGAGGCGAGCATGCATGACGCAGAAAATCATTGAAAGGCTCTCTACGTCAGTATAAAGGAAAGACCGCAGACTCGATGGGAAAAAGACCGCAAAGCGGTAGAGAATTGTAAACAGTAAGGCTACATAAGGACATCAAGTCGTGAAAAATTCTCGCAGGGAATCCCTCCTTGGCCAAAAACAGTCGGCAGCGAGAAGCAGTGTAATTCATTATGAATGAAAAGTGGTAGTTATTTATTGTTTGGGCTATCAAGCAGCTATTACCCTTTCTCTATATATAATACGTTACGGATAGATTATGGTTTTTGAAGACTAATAACAGGGGTGTCCAACTTGGAAGGCCCAAGGGCCACAACTAAAACCTTTAATATGATTGCGGGCCACATTTCATTACTCGGACTATCCACACCTGGCATCCTCGTATTGTTGTTCTCAGCAATTTGTCAGCTGCTCTGAAACGGGGTAGGATGGAACCATGCGTGATATCAGGCCGTAGCATTCCTAATGCAGGGAAACGATAGAGACAATTCTTAAATCTAAACAACCCATTTTTAGATTAAGAGTGTATTGACCCCGATAGCGTGCTGCGCTGGACGTGCAATGTTCTCTCCCGTCATGGACGCAAGGAACTTTTCACTAATAGCCTTTCGCGGGCCCATGCGGACCGCCAGTTGGACAACTCTGATAAACCTTCTCCAGAATTAACATACAATGTAGGCTTTGACGGCCGGTTTCTACATTATTTGACATTTCCGGGTTTGTAGGCCGTGGTCTAACGGTTGTCCATACGTTTCGCCTGCAACGGTGGCAGGCATCCTCAGTTGCTGGCGGGGGCGAAGTGTCCTACCTGGCAGCACCGCCTTGACTGACGCTCCTGCTTCCCCTTTTTCTTCTTTTCTTTTTCCCCTCGCCAGTTGCCCTGGCAAGGCGGGATTTTATTCAAATACTGGGTATACAAAAATGCTCCAACCGTTAGGTTTCTGGAGCTGCGGGAGGGCGATATCTTAAAAATATCTTAAATAAAATATCTTAAAAATACGCTCCTGCGGCTCTGGGGCACGTATTTAAGGCCCATTCACAATGCAAACATAAGCATAAGCATGGCGTTAACATAAAAGTTAGGACTGGATTCACAATGCGTTCGCATAACATAACACGTAAGACGTTAACTTAAGAGCTTGCAAGCTTCAAGCTTCTGTGCTTATGCTTATGTCAGACATAAGGAATGAGCCAATCACAGTTCGATAACTCAAAATCGAGTATCGAAGTCGGTAGGCGAACTATTCGTGTGCTGCGTGGTTGTGTTTGTCGTATTTGTTTTGATATCTCGAAATCGATTCTCATATCCAACCAATAGTAAACTAGAATGTCTCATAGCCAATAGAAACTCTTATTTTGCCTATGTTTATGTTCGACATTGTGAATACGCCAACTCTTCGCTTACGTTAATGTCTATGTCTATGTGTTATGCTTATGTTTGTGATTGCATTGTGAATGAGCCATTATACTGAAGGGCGAGGTTCGGGCGCTCGTGCCTGATTGGGTCGCGTCAGCGGCGCTCGCGCATGATTGGGCCACGTCAGTGGTACTGTTTGGCTGCCGAGTTTTGGTGTTCCGAAGTGCTGGGTACCATGTACTGTTTAATTTTTCACCTTCTCCAGAATACTCTCTGAAGTATGCTACCGCTTGATAGGGAATTACACTTGTGGGGTTGCCCATAAAAAGTTAACGCTGCAGAGGAGGTGGGAGGCGTTTGAGACAGCGTTATGCTGCGTTAAGTAGGGATAGGAATAATAAGTTTATTGTTGCAATACTGATATTGTTGTAATACTGATATTTTTCTCATCATTTGCGGAAATAAATCCTATAATTCAGTCTTCTACTAAAACTTTAAAATATTAACAAATTAGATTTTAAAAATATAAATACGTTAAAATGTTATGATGTATAAATTGTTACAATAAGTGGAAATATTTTTTCACCAATGGTATGTCGAGTGAATCTCTTAGATTACGAATAAAATATTCGAAACTGATCTTTACTAGAATCCAATGAAATTGTCTCTGTAGACTTCTGTCCTTGCCTCATCTATGACACATGTGCCCGCCTTGCTAGAAATATTCACGTCTCTGCACCTTTCCTTCACTCAAAAAATGTCCCCAATCCTTTTGTTCCGAGCAGACTGCATCGCCGACTAATTCTGACTTTAATTATCCTAAATATTAATAAGCAACACAAATACAATTAATGGAAATTGTTTTTACTATTAAATAATTTATTTTTACTCTCCCGCTACCGTGGTAGAGAGAGAGTTATGTGACGCTGCGCGAAAAAAGGCAAATTTTTATTTACTGTAAAAGGGCGCATTGTCGCAAGTGTTACATAATTATTAAGGGGGATTCAACGCGTGTTACAGGGAGAGAGGGGTATTCCAAGTTTTCCAAATTTGCGCCACGTAATTCACGGATGCCCCCCGCGTATCAAAATGATTTATGACGAAAAGAAGTAGCGCTACGGAATGACACAGACTTTGTCGAAATAGATAGTTTTCTATTCTCTACCAGGGCCTCTATGGGGTGTAGTGAAGAGCACCTTCACGCATAAACCTCGGTCCTTTTCCTCTACACATTTGTCAGGTGTTCCTTGCCCCCTCGTCGGTGCTTGTGTCGTTGTTCTGGGTGTGGGATTCGGTTCCCTAACTAAACACACAGATTGCACACAGTCGCCTGTCAGACCAAGGAAATATGGAAGGATTAAGCATTACACGAGGGACTCACGATGCTCGCAACGGATCAAACACGACTGAAAACATGAATTCGCAGCCTTAGTGTTCACGTAGTGCTCTCCTGCCCCAAGCCCCCGGTTCACGACTCACTTGACCGTTGGAATTGTAGAGGCGTTCAGGCTTTGTAAATAATCAAAAAATGCATTTAAATAAACCGTAATAATCTAATTTTATAAAACCTGCATGATCTCCTTAAAATGACCTTTTTATCTGAATGCGGCCTTAGATACTATGTTTTGAAACACTGATTCTCCGTATCTGAATCACTTTGTTTCCATAGCAACAACGTAAACATACTTTAGAATGACTGTTCCACTCGTGAAATTAAAACCAATAGAATTTAACTATACATATAAAATACCCCAATCAGGGTGTATCTCAAAAAATTTATCGCTTTTTCTATCCAAGTTTTCTTACTTGCTGTGGAGGGGGGAGAGATGAAATGGCGAGGGACAGGTGGAAGACATGTGGGAATTCATTAATTATTAATTAAATCTCCATTTCTTTATTCGTATTGGTTAGTAATGAGTACAGCCAATCGCTGCCGTGTCTATTGCTTTATTAGGCAATCCACTTGACATTTAAGCGATACACATTTTCATAGTGCAACGACCCCTGCAATTGTCATACAGAACTGTTGCATTTTCAAATTGTATTTGAAGTGTTTTTAAAGGCAGGAAATGTGTAAAAATAGTTTTTATTTTTTTAACTACATCCCAGCTATCTAAAAAATCACAACAATCGATGTTTTGAGAGAAAGTTTTGACTTTTTTGGTTTCCGTTCCGGTAAAGTGATAGAGAAAACAGTTGTTTTTTTTTCAAAAATTTTTGTTTGCTTTTGATTTTGGCGTCAAGAAAACAAAAAAAATGATAGTATAAATTATTTTCTTATTTTGCATATGTTTTCAATTAGAAAAATAATGTTAATTCAACGAAAAAATTAAAACAAATACCTGTTTGTTTGAAATGGGTGGGAGAGGAGCTGAGAAACTTTTCAAAAATTTTATTTTTATGTTAGTCATACTTTATCCCTATTCAGTATTAAAGTAACTACCGAGTGTTCGTGCGTTCTATTTCCTTCACTCACAGCTAGACAACTTCACGTGCAACCTGATTGGCACCCTGATAGTTTACAAACCAGCCATATGAAATGAAAATCGCGCGGCATAATTTGTAAAATACGAAATATTTCGTGGGTATTTTTTATAATAAATTTGCAAATTGAATCTGAAGAGTATGAACGATATAAGAAGAAAACTAGAAATGTAAGTACAATGCTAGAGAAAATCTCTTATGAGTGCAAAGATCGATTTTCAATTTAATGTGACTTAAAACGTATTCACTTTATTCACATAAACATACAAAATAGTAACCTTTGAATGCTTTTATATATATTCGCCTACAGAACACAAATCAGTCTGACGTTCTTAGTTTTAAAATCTTAAAAAATTAGGGGACAAAAATGTAGATGTGTTAAGCAATTCAGGACTTTTCAGAAGCTTTTGCGTCAGAATTTTCCGAACTAACTGAGAATCATCTTATAATAGGAATAGAGAATAAAGCAGAACAGCTAACAGGTGATCACTTATGTTCATATTTGGAAACAAATCGAAAAAATATAGCTGTGCTAAAGTCTAACTATTCTCATTATTCATTCCTACAAGTATTTTTACGGTCATTATAATTTTGAAATTGCAATATTACCTATTCATATCCCGTATGGAGGTAATATAAGAGGGCACTGGGTGTTGGGAATTTTTGAACGGACATTATCAGCTATTACGATTCATTGGTACGGCCAATGCCAGATACTGTAAGAACGTATTTGAACAAAGTTAGGCATGAAAGATCTGAAGCATTAAAGAAATTTTCAACTCATGAAAATACTTATAAAATAGTTCACAGTGTCGGCGACGCCACATTCAGCTAGTTTACTCTTATTTCAGTTGGTTTTAGGGAACCCTTTGACGCGAATACTTTTGAGAGACCATGCAGATTAAAATATATAGATTCAATTCAAATTGTAAAGTTGATTATACCCTTTTTTATTATACGTACAGGTTTTTCTGCTAAACACGCGAAGAAATAGCAGTGAAGTATCTTACGCAAACCTGGGCAACGCCATTAGGCATTCTAGTGTCTGAGCAATCTCGTGACGAATAACGACGGTTTGACGAATAATTTTATCCTGAAAAATAAAAGAATATTTGTGTTTTATTGTTAAAAACTTTAATCGTCAAACGAGCTATAGATTTTATGCTGCCAACGACACAATTAAACCCGCTCCCTCGCCTCTCGCGACTACCAAAAAACTCCCCGTTTTCCGGCGCATGATTACAATACTTTCTCTTCTTACGAAGTAAGGACGAAAAGTTATAACTGAACGTGAGATACAATTAATGGAGTATGCAACCCGCAATACTCCAAGGTGGGTTGTGAGGGAGGCAGGCAGGCAGGTTAAAGCCGCTGAGGCGATCATATGGTAGATCGCTTGTTTACTTTAGGCCCGTATTTATAAACCTCTGCCAGGCCTAGCATACTGCCAGTGTTCGGTTTTGCAATTTATGAACGACCTCCAGCCAATTCCAGTCGCCCTTTGAGCTCCTAGCAAGCCCCCGGATGGCAGGCCCCTAAGAGCGCGGATGGCAGAGGTTCATAAATACGACCCCTAGTTTCCGAATGTAAGAGAATAAGGAGCGGGAGGGAGCGACATCTCTCCTCCCGATGGATCAAGAGATCTGTCGTCTGCTTGCGGTGTTTTCCCATCAAGATATCTCCATTTCCGGAGACCGCCCCAGGCGGGGCAAGCTTTGAGCTCCCGACATAGGGGTAGTGTTGTGCACGTAAGTACATGTGCTTATCAGGGAGAGAGGAAAGGACAAGGGTGAGGAAGGAAAGATCGTGCGCGGTCCGTTTGTTAAGGTATCGTTCCGATATTCGCCTGGTATTATTGATCCGAGAAATCACGAAAAACTACCGATTAGAGATGCTATAATTTCCTTCAGACAGCGGATGAATTCGACTTCGCTCGCGAGTTAGTGTCGAGGCTCGGACCTTATGATCTCTCGGTCAGACATGCTGCACTTGTACAAACGTGTGTTTCCCTGAGCTATCTCAGCCGGTAAGTGTATGGTATACGTATGTAACTCGAATTAATATTGTTTATATATATATATATATATATATATATATAAAGTTGCTTGTAATTATGCTTATTTTTCAACTGAATTATAGTGGCCAGTAAGTGTAAGGCCTAGTTCCCTTAATGAAAATCACGATACACGTGTTTGCATCTTGACAATAATGACTTTTATTCTTCCCCAAACGTTTCCTATTGCTTGTATTGTTGATTGTCATCATTACATAATTACATTTTTATTTATCTGATACTCGTTACAAACAAAGGAATCACAAGTAAATAGAAAAGTCTGTGCACCGTGCCGAATCTGGAGCTCCTATCAAAAATTGCATTTGTGTTCGTAGCTGCTAGATCACTGGAAAACAAGGAAATGGGAGAACACTTCTAACATCTTTTAAGACTGCGATGAGTACATAATTTGTTTTCATTTGTCACAAGCTGCAGCTCGTGGTACCAACATAATTTCTCTTGCCAGCACTTTCACCAGTTACTCACTCCACTGAGGAGAGGCTTTACTGGCGCACTGTAGTATACTTTTAGATAGAAACGCTTGAATACAATTGCAATTTCAACCAGCGACAATTATCAGCAAAAGCTACTTGGATGATGCATTAAAAATACTAATAAAGCAATTGTTTCTTCAATTGCACTCCAGCTCAGTTAGGACCTTGGCCTCCACAGTCGCGTACTCCCAGAACTGCCAGATTCTTTCGCGCTAGATTTTTTCTTTTTCTTTTTTCGTATGAGATGTGGAAGTTGTATCAGACTGACAGCATTGTTGCTCTATTAAGTGCATGAGTCTAGTCTAATAGTTGTTTCAACAATAAAGCTAAAATGTTCATGTATTTTCGTATTTTTCCCCAGATCGTGAGTTATTGGCGAATAGAATGAAACATTTCGCAGCCTTGTTCGTGCAATTATCCTCCTAAAATTTTAACCCAATATCGGAATTCTGTTTACACAGTAGTTAGTGGCTTGAAGCAACCAAAGTACCTCGTCTTTAGGGCTATATTAATAATAATAATAATAATAATAATAATAATAATAATAATAATAATAAAACAATTATTTTTCTTTTCTCTTCGATGTCGTTCGGGGCTTGACCTAACACTTGACCTACGTTATCGCAGTACATACTGTCGCAGTCTTTCTCTCTACAGAGATTAATTTCACTCAACGAGAAAAGAAAGAATCATCACAACGGCGACATTACAGACTATAATTACATTTTCTTTTATAATAAAATACGAGGGTTTTGAAAGAGAAACAGAAGAAAATATCTCAATATTTGGCAGTGTAGAATGTTACCAATAAATATCTAATGTATATTTTGGCAAAATTTATTTTGAAACATAATTTTTTGTGTACTAAATTTGTTGTGCTAAATGTGTTATCTATAGACAATAGAATCAAGTGATCATACCTTTCCTATCTAGGCTATCTTCATGCAATTGTGGATGAGAAAGGTACCCGCAAGAATTAAGGTATTGTATTAGTGCGTCCCAAAAAGTAGTCCCTGGTTACAGCAAATTGTTGTAAACAGGCGTATGCATGACTGGGGGAGAGGGACCTTGACCTACTGATAAGTTTTGAAAGGGACCCAGTTGCCAAACTAAACAGTTTTTTTTTTTTAATATGTTCAATCCCCGATTTCCCTCTTATTTAATATACCAATTTGGGAAATACGAGTAGTTATAAATTTTGCTCTCCAAGCTCTCTGGCAACTTCGTGAATGGTTTAACATAAAATCAATTGTATTTATTAATTGTGTAATGACAGTTATAATTTTATTTTTACTTTCTTGCGTACTGCGCAATACATAGAAAGTATTGTAATGCGGCGAAAAAACGGCGATTTTTCGACAACAAAATTTTAACTGCCGAAGTAACGAAAAAGTAGATACATCTTGTTCCAATATGTATTTGTAAATTACTTTCTCTATCACGATGTGTAGTCAGAGTCCTTGTTTGTGAGTTCTTGACACCGAAAAATCCAGATGACAAAACATCTACATTCAACGCTTGCGCCTAAACCGTTCAGATTATTTTCTTCAAATTTGGTATTCCCGAATATATCTGACCAAACTCGAGGACCTGCGAATTTGAAACCGATATTTTGATTTTTACCTTCTCCTCATCTTACTACGCACTTATACCAGATTTACGCGTTTCCTTTTGATGAACGATTTCGGGAATTTTAGCGAACTCTTGCATGCGCGGAAGCGATTCTTAAGTAGAGTGCAAGTAATAATTAAGGTCATAAGTAATAAAGAGTTGAATGAGCAAGAAACAAGAAATAAAGTTGTCGCCCCCTCTTGTTTTCAGTTGCGCACGCCAATGCAAACTTCAACTTCAACCTAACTTTGCTGCAAAACCTACAAATGAGTTAATAAGCGAGACCATTCACAACGCCCCGACGTAAACGTAGACATCTCTGTAAACTTTCGAGTTCACAAGCTCCAAGCTTTTACTCTACGTTTATGCCGGAATTCTACCGAAGACCAATAACAGGGCGGCATGAAAAAACAATTGCACAACGAAATCCGCGAGGAGCAAATGGAAGGTCGAGTTCAAATTGTGTTCAGGTAGTACTCTGTGGTCATATACATGTCAATATATGTTGTTTGTGATTATGTCATTTTATTATTATTATTATTATTATTACTATTATTATTATTATTATTATTATTATTATTATTATTATTATTATGTAGTAAACTAGTTTGCGAACCGATTTCGTGCGAGTAGTGAATTCAAATTTGGGCTTATTTTTGTGACTTTAACTCGAATAAAATAATTACGTTCGACGAATTCTTCGTGAATTGAGCACAACAGAATCCTTGTTTATAAAATAGAGCAAGTGAGAGTACAAATACAACAGCTACTCGCAGATACAAAAGGCTTAAATTGGTAGGAAAGTCGAATAAAAGCTAGAAACGAATCGATCAAGATTAAATACGTTGAATTCTGATTGGTTCAGGCGAAACATACGATCGTCATTATCAATGCTCGTTTTTACGTGAAAATTTAACTGCCAAATTTACGGCATTACGTTTCGGTTAAGTTGGCATTGTGAATGATTTTTCTTTTAAAGTGACCGATGACATTAGGTCATTGTTACCCTCCTGCCTCATAAAATGAATCTTTTTAATCAATTCGCGAATGTCCATCTCAACGCGGCTTGTGGCCTGAGAAATTTGCTTACCACTGACAAAAAGATTCATTTTATAAGGCAGGAGGTGTAACAACGACCTAATGCCATCGGCGACAAAAAAGTTGAAGAATAAGCGAGCGGCAGTGCGAGGGGGTGGAAGGGCCCGGCGCCAAGGGGCCTCGGGGGCGGCGAGGGCGGGGCTGTGGGGCCGGTGGCGGCACGCTCTCAGTCGCGCCCACAGAGGCAACCAGCGGGGGCGTGGCCCCTTTGAAAATTATGAATGGGGCTCCGGAACCTTGCGCGAAAAATATATTTTATTTTTATAAATATGTTCAATCCCTGAGTGCTCCCACCGATGTCATTGAAGTGCCTCTGACCGAGAGGTCCTAGGTTTCGAGTCCCGTCGGTGACAGGATTCTCAACACTACCTACAAAGCTGGGTCGAATTCACCCGCTCTCTGGAGGAGAATTCTAGCGGCCGGCTGCTCTGATTGGTAATTTTCCGTGATTTCTCCGATCAACATCAGACGAATGCCGGAGCAGAAATCTAAAAAACGGGTTACGGATCGCGCGCAATCTTTCTTTTCTCTTCCTTGTCCTATCTTCACCCCTTACACATCCCTTATATGGATGGCAAAAAAACATGGATATTTTTAAAACATCGATGTTTTCCACCAGAAACATTAGCATCGATATTTTGCTTTCAATGTTTTCTTCACATCGATATTTTGTTGCAAAAAATTTCGATGATTTTTAATTTTTTTAAATATTTTTTTAATAAAGGAAGTTTAAGCACGTGGTACAGTAGTAGCAATCCACAGCAATATCGTTGTTTTGCGTCATCCTTTGTATCACGCTGCATATTTGCATGTGCAATCTGAGGAAGTTTTGGAGCTGCTCGTGTTATGAATGTATGTTATCGCCAGGCGTGATTATGAACCAACCCGCCGTCCCAGCTTATATGAACAAACAATACAAATAACTAGTTGAATGTGGCTTCGCCGACGCTGAAAACTGTTTTAAAAGTATTTTCATGTGTTAAAAATTTCATTTGTAATTCATATCTTTCATGCGTAGCTTTGTTCAAATATGTTCTTACAGTATCTGGCATTGGATTTCCAATGAATCGTAGTAGCTGATTATGTTCTATTCCCCTTCAAAAATTTTATTATTAACAATTATAAAGGGAGACTCGTACTATTAAATTGCGTAGAATATCAAGTAGTCAAAATAGTTTTACATAGATTTACGTTCCTGACCACTCGTGTAAAACAATGGGGTGCCCAGAACACCTAGACACAAAAATAATGTTCAGAAGTATCTTATTTGTAGATCACAGGAATAGCAATAACACAGAACCTGTAACTCGAGTTTAGAGAGCCCAGAACGCACCATCCCCGATGTATTATGGATAGAAAAAAATCACATCTGTTGCGAATTGCATGTGCGCCCGGTGATTTTGTTAGAATATAGTCTACAAAATTCTACATTTTCGCCTTAAATTTGTTTAATGCTGGGAGGATATTCCCTAAGCTTCAGTTGTACATTTACAACTTTTTGCCGATGAAGTCTGAATAGTACAAAATCGTCATATTTCCTTATTGAATCATAATTAGAGAAGGGAGTACAACGTTAAATGCGCCAGCATTTCCAGACATACTACAAAAAAATAGTATAGCCTCTTTACTTATAAGGGAATGATCTATCGTGTCATATCGAGTGATTGAATATTTGTTGTCGCGTCAAGTGCTATGGTTATTAGTGCCGTAAATGTAGTGCATGTTTTTCTCACGGAAGGTGATGGTGGTGGTGGTGGTGTCCAACTGGATGGTGAGATTCGGCGCCGATTGGTTGGGTTTGTTTTTTTCATGTTTCCGGGCACGTCAACTGCTTTGGTCATAAGTCCCGTTAGTGTAGTGCATGTTTTTTCTCGGGAGATGGAGGTTATCTTCCCCCGCTGGATGGCGAGATCCGACGCCGACCTACCGTCGGCTAGTGGCGTTTCCCCTTAACCAGGACTATCCAACCAGCGGGGCACCGCTCCAGCCGGGACAAGCTCTAAGCTCCAGACCGGTCTCCCGGAATATGTGGTAGTGTACTGCATGTTAGTGTAAGGGGAGAGGATAGGACAAGGAAGAGGAAGGAAAGATCGCGCGCGGTCCGTGGCCCGTTTGGTAGGGTACTGCTCCGGCATTCGCCTGGTGCTGATCGGAGAAACCACGGAAAACTACCGATCAGAGCAGCCGGCCGCTAGAATTCTCCTCCAGGCAGCGACTGAATTCGACCTAGCTGAAAAGCTAGTGTCGAAAATACTGCCGCCGTCAGGACTCGAATCCGGCGCCGACATACACGTCGGATTGTGGGGGAGTCCCCCCAACCGGGTTTCTCCCTACAGCGGGGCACCGTCCCAGCGGGGAGAAGCTGTCAGTTCCCGACTAGTCCCTCGACATGTGTAGGGCATGAAGGTGTGCGCAAGGGGAGCGGTGAGAGCAAAGTGGAAGGAAAGGTCGCGCGCGGTCAGTGGCTTGTTTATGAGGGTACTGCTTCGCCTGGCGTTGATCGGAGAAACCGCGGAAAACTATCGACCACAGCAGTCGGCCACAAGAATTCTCCTCCAGACTCAGCGGCTGAATTCGACCTTGCTATTTTGCTGGTGTCCAAAATCCTGCCACCGATGGGGCTCGAACCCTACGATCCTGGTCACGGGGACTGCATTGACATCAGTTAGTGTCATATCGAAACCCGTTTGATTTTTTTCATTACGTTTTAACGTCTCAAAACTCCGCCCCCTATGTTAAAAAAACGAGTGGCACAAAAGTTTGCTCTCAGGTCCCCATTGAGGTCTCGTTGAGGTTGAGCACTTAGGTAAATGTATAGCATGGGTTTGATCTTAAGCTTCGTACTTCACATAATAACTAGTCGTAATACTGAAATGTTATGTCGACTTAACGCAACCCAACAGCAAACCTTCACCCAACGCAAACATCTAATGTAAGATTTAGACTAATTCATTCCTACATACACGTTAAAAATTGAAACATTATAGGCTAATGATAGATAAATTTTTTCAATGATAAAATGTATGATCTTAGTATTCAGCGTGATGTGAGGTTATATTTCATATTCACCCACCATGAAGAAAATGTGTATTCCTAAAATTTATTATGTATCATTTCTTAATCTAGGGGTACTGACATTATTATTCAATTGTAATTAAATTTTGGTAGGAGTGTGAAGCCCATTTTCGTCCTGAAGACATCCTAAGGGCTGTTGAGTGGTACGACGAAACTGGGAAGAGACCACAAGATTCTCTGGGAAGAATAAAACTGGTCGATGCATTACTTTCCTACTGCCTAAGTATTTATCATCGTACTCGGCTGCGAAGGAAAGTAGTGAAGGAAAACGTGAACGTATTGAAAGCACGAACTTGCAACTTGCAATTGGCGAAAGACTATCCAGTGAAAGTAAGTTCAAAAAAAAAAAAGAAATATGTTACGAGAATTTCACCGAGTTCTTATGTTGTCTGAAGAATGTAAGCGTTCCCACCAAGTGAAATGTTATTACAAATCAATATGAATATATGTGAATGCACTATTTGTTAGTTTGTATTTTTTGTGTTTGACAGTAGATATTGTATGTTTTATAAAGCCAAGATAAAATATGAAAATATTTTTCATTAAAAGAACAGTAGTCGTTGTTGCACTACTGCAGTAAGTTGAAATTACGTGGACTTATTTACAGACGAAAATATTTACAAGATCTAGTCATAAATATGTTTCCCTAATATAAACAATTCTATCATCCATAATCTCGTACGAGCTGTGAATTTTCAGGCTCACGAATTTTTATATAGAAGTATTATATAGAAGACATGAGAGAAAACAGGAACATAGCGAGTGCGGGTGAAATACTATTGTTGTAAATAATATTAAAACGGATTTAGCCAATTAATTTTGGAAATAAATATAACGTAATTAGATAAAGATAGTTTTTTTTATTAAATTCAATTAAATAGAATTGAAAGAACGAGGAGGAGTATTTTAATATTTATTATCTCTAGACATTGAATTTTTAGACTACTTACAAAACAACTGATGTTTCGCCATTTGCTTGTGATAGTTAAAGAAATATTCTGATTGGCAAATATATTTCATTTCATTGAAAACTAATAATTTATTTGGCATCCTTACCTTCCTTCACTTAGTATTTTTCATTTCTTTAAATGTATGATTCCTATAGAAATTTTGGCAACGTAATTTTGGTGACGAGTAATGTAATTCTTTTTCTAATAAATTCGTTTAACAGTAATAAAGAAAATGCTTAGATATCGTTGGCTGTATCAAGTTATTTAATAACGCACATTATGTAATGTCTGTCCTGAAGGTCTTGTTAATGATAAAAAAGAGCAAACATTTGTGCTCTTTAAAGTAGCTCCAAAAGTGTAAGTTTTCTCTAATTCAAACTTCGTTATATTCGAATATTTCTCTCTATTGGCGCGTCTAATAATAATGATGATGGCGTAATTATAATTAATATGACGTATGAGTATACTTATTACAAGAATTGGTATTTCAATTGCTTATGTAATGTTTTTCTTCATAAGAATATATTACGAAAAGTATTGAACAGCACACGGTCGATAAAAAATGACAGACTCGGTTATTTGCGGTTTATCGACTTAACGAAGTTAATAGCTATATTGTTATGATGTCATCAGGGGCACTGGAAGACGCGCTGTGAATCTCTGATTTCGAGCTGTTTCCAGTTTAGAGAATAATTGTTTCATTATCAGGAGACCACGACATTTAAATACACTAGTTGGTGGCGGACGTGTTTCCTATTCCAGAAAAGACATTGATACTATACAAAAGAAAGTATTACAGTTGAATAGAAGATATGAAGATACATGATTGTATTCAATTTAAGGCAAAGAAGGTACATTTCAGTGAATATGAAAATCATTTGTAAGAGCCCTTTTGAAGTCAACCGGAAGTTCACGGTACCGTTTGATTCTTAAATTCCGTCCATCCGAAAGGAAACGGTACTGAACAATGTCAACAGATGCCTGTTTTTTTTTTAATCATGAACTAAGTAAATGCGATCTTCTTGACAACTGACTGCGACGTGATGCGACGTGACAGAAAGTTATAATGGAGAATTACTCCACAAGCGCGCAATATAATGGAGGATTACTCCCCAGCGCAAAGCTCTCAACGCCCCTTACGGGTCTTGGAGACGCGTTGCGTCAAAATGGTAGACGCAACAAATATAAATATATATGTATGTATATGTTCAACATGTTTCTCATATCATGAGCGCGGGAGAAGGGAAGATTCTTTTAAATAATGTTAACTCTCCGAATTACTAGTAGAGAGTGAATTAGAGTGCATTCTTCTCCAAAGCCTTGCTTCATACACTATTCTAACACCTCGTGTAGTCTCGTCGCGCAGATCTAGTCTTTGGAATGGACTTCCCGTCTTACAACGCACCCACCAACACATTAGAAGCACGAAATTTCGATCTCGGATCCCGGACAGCTCTTTCCGTACAATATATTCACAAATGCAGAATTTATTCAATTTATTCACAAATTCAGAATTCTTACGCTTCATGAAGGACTTCAACTTACGCTGACACCGTACCTTCCATACTGTTCTTTTTATACCATTGTCTAATTCTCAACCATCTGTTCACAGCCGTCGCTCTTCCGGTGCTAGCTAATATTAAAAGAAATAATAACATTGGTAAATAAATATAGTTTTAGGCAGCTCTTAGAAAAAGCTATTACTGAACCTGCAAAGCGTGCTAAAAGTTCAATTTTAGCACTACCAATAAAAGTGAAAAATGCTCAAATGTTCAGATAAAACCGAATACAATGAAGAAAACAAAATAGTTTGTTCTGAGAGCATCCATTACTACTGACTTTAAAGTAACAGAGTGATTTGTATGCTTAAATTGATATAAAACGAATATCAGAAGGCTGTCTAAAAATAGTGCATGACACGTGTGGTAAAAGTGATTTTATTTTGTTCGCAGTGCTGCGCCACTCGGTGTACCGGCTTGGTGTCGCAATGCTAGCAAAATAAAAGACCGTTTTTACCACTCGTATCATCAATGACAATTAGGAGGCTTGTAGCTTAATGTCTAGCACACACCCGCTCCACGGGGCCGGACCGGGAGCGGTAGCGCAGTGCATCAACTGATGTCACTGCAGCACCTCTGACCGGGAGGTCCTAGGTTCGAGTCCTGACGGCGACAGGATTTTCGACATTAGCTTTTCAGCTAGGTCGAATTCAGTCGCTGTCTGGAGGAGAATTCTAGCGGCCGGCAGCTCTGATCGATAGTTTTCTGTGGTTTCTCCGATCAACACCAGGTGAATGCCGGAGCAGTACCCTACCAAATGGGCCACGGACCGCGCGCGATCTTCCTTCCCTTCCTTGTCCTATCCTCTCCTCTTACACACACACTTACACTAACATGCACTACACTACCACATATTCCGGGAGACCAGTCGTGAGCTTAGAGCTTGTCCCGGCTGGGGCGGTGCCCCGCTGGTGGGAGAGTCCTGGTTAGGGGGAAACACCACTAGCTGAAGGTAGGTCGGCGCCGGATCTCGCCATCCAGCGGGGGAAGATCACCGCCATCTCCCGAGAAAAAAAACATGCACAACACTAACGGGTCTAATGACCAAAGCAGTTGACGCGCCCGGAAACACGAAAAAATCAATCAATCAAAGCAAATGAACATAAATTAATAAATTACAAGTTCAATAGTAAGCAAAATAATTGAAACAAATCAAAACTATCTCTTTTTCTCTCTCATCACCCGTAATCACATTCACGTAATTACCTTCGACCGTGCAGAAGGCACAGCCGAGTAAAATATTTTTTCAGATGTAGTGAAGGCTTCGTGATTCATATGCAAACTTTTAATTGCCGAAACAAAGTGTAATTACTTAAAAAAAAACAATAATATCGGGTTTGTTTGGAGTGTTATGTACAATGAGAAAATGGAAGGCATCTCTAAACTACTGCTCGTCTGTGTGACAGAACTTTACTAATCTTACTTGACGATCTGCGTGCGACTCACAGAGTTGTTAAATGCCATCGTTAATTTTAAGCTCTCGATGCTCAGAAAATATGTTTTCGATAATGTAAATATTTCTCACTTTGTGAGAATTACAATGAATAAATATTGTAAAATGGTTAGTCTTGCATTTATTATGAGCACTGTTTTCCGATTATACAAATAATTATATTTATTAAATACAAACAAATTTATGTAACAAACATACGTTATCTTCCATTCTTTCTAATGTATGTAAATTTAGTTCTCAGCCTATTCAAACTACAGTTGTAGCTGTGAAAAACGTGATCGCATGATTATCGCCAGAAACCAGGGTTCTTCAAGCCGAAGGTTCATGCGCAAGAACTTCGTGAATGTATCATTAATTTTTTGAGTAACATCCTGTTTGTTTCCGCAGCTGAAACTTTGCGTATGAACCACATGTGACCCCCAGTCACCACTGAAAAAATCAAGGCAACTTTTGAACATGGCACAACCGTCGAGATTGCCGCCCACCCCGATTTTGTAGGTGTCATACCTTCTTTATTACAAATGTCCCGCGTTCTTACACGTCTAACGGGGGACTCCCTATTGTCCCTACTTTTCTCTTTATATGAGCATGCTCTATTACATTTTATTATCGAGTCGTGTTAAGTCTGAATATCATATAATATTAAGTGAGCTCTTATTTTCTCCTTTATAGGGATAAATTTAAAATTCCGAAGATTGGCTTCAGCACAACTGACTTTTAACAAAACTTCCTCATACACATTTAAAGTTATTAACGTTAATAGTTTAGTGAAATGTGTTTTGAACTTTTTCAATCTTTCAAAGCCAATCCCCTTTAAGGCAAGAAGAAGAAGAAGAAGAAGAAGAAGAAGAAGAAGAAGAAGAAATGATGCCAAGACCTCGCACGAATCGCTTTGCTTCTTGGCGACGTGATGTACGGCGCGGTCTGTCACCCTCCAGGGCAGCAAACAGGAAAGCAGCCGTGCGTATTAATTGACCATTGACTGCGGCGCGGATCAGGAGGTCAATGCGCGCGTCGCTGCATGCAATTACAGGGGCGGCGTCAAACGCACGCGTGGAAGTGCAGGGCGAGGAGGAGGGGGAAGGGGTCGAGGCTCCGTTGCACCACTACTCAACACCTGCGAGCCAACATTCTCTATTGAAGCTACTTTTCTCATTCTTTACCTACGTGTGTGTGCGTGTATATATATATATATATGTATATATATATATGTATATGTATATATATGAATATATATATGTATATATATGAATATATATATGTATATATATGAATATATATATATATATATATATATATATATATATATATGTGTGTGTGTGTGTGTGTGTGTGTGCAGTAGTGCATGTGTATCCTTTTCTGTTCAAGGGCTTCTGTTCATTGATTCGAATATGCAAATGCTGCCAATTGAGAAAGTTATAAAGAACAAAGTTTTTTTTTTTTTAATCATGCAATACTAACGTGAAGCGTTATTGTTGACGACAAAATTATTGATTGAGAAGTCCTAATTTAAATACATTGGACATGTCCCCTTCGTTTCCTACGCAGACAGGAACAACGCGTTGTTCGGTTTTCCTCCAAATTGGCATGAATTAAGCAGTTCTCTGTCATCGTATGCCAGCCTTTCGTAGTTCCCGACTGCTCGGTCCTTCTTGGTTTCATCAATCTTTCTACTCCATCGATCTTTCTCATGATCTTCGTCGGGCTCATAGACTCCATCACTATTTATGCCCATTTTTCGTCCTTCCTGCAAGCAACGTGGCCAGCCCTTAACCATTTCAAAGATGCTCTTCTAAGTAGCCTAGTGTAATAATTTGGTTAATAAATAGGTAAAAGAAGTGTAATCGGTCTATTATCAATTTAGATATTCGTTTTTTACCATTCCACCACTATTAGAAATTATTGAAGTTTGGGGGTATATATTTTAATGTTTCTTACATTAAATTGGATTCATGACTCCTGGACTTGCAAGCAATCGCACAGCACCTGCAGTAGTGGCTGAAATGCTTCCATTAACTGACCGTTTTCGGTTGTCGACTGTGCGTTTTACGTTACTAAAAATAACTCATTTTGTTTTCCATAAAAAATCTCACATTATCTGGTTGGGCTCATATCTAAAACACGAATATCAGATGTTCGGTCCCGATAAGACGCTTTTGCAGGAAGGAAGAAACTCCTCCACAGCAGATAAAATATCCTGATAATTTTTCTCACCAGTGCTCTGACCACTGCAATGATCATGGAAAGGAAGATAATTATTTACAAAAGAAAATTTTCTTATACCTCCGTAAACCCTTCTTCCTAATAACAGCTATTTTTTTATGTATTCATCATTACTCAATCACCCACTAAATAATTCTATCTCACCCCTTCAAACCGCAATTTCGCAGGAGCTCAATCGGATTGTTGTAAAACTCTCTGTAACTAACCAACGGAAATATGTTAAGTAAAGGGCTGATCAGTTAATGGTTTTTCTTTTATCTAGCTGGAAAATGAGAATAAATATATGGAAAATGTTTGAAATAAATGTGAACTTATGGCAACAAACGAAAAATTATTTATATAGAATATTAGTTTTTTTAATATAGAAATTATGTTAGCTCTGTAAGTTATCCATAATTAATGTTGACAATACGCTAAATTTTTGTCTCGCCAAGAATACACTCAAATCGTTGAAAAAACGACGAAATGAAAGCATTAGTTTTTTTTCTAAGTGTTTTAGGATTTGTTTTCAGCTGCAATTATTTTTAAAAAATGTATTATATATCATGTAAATGCACAGAGACTATGTTTGAACTCCAGTAGTGTTCTGCAATAAATATACATTCAACCGCCTTCTGAAATTAGTTTTGTGCATGACGATCACAGGAGTAGAATGAGAAGCGTTGGTGAATTTACACTAAATTCTGAAAAACAGATTGTACAATTTCACGGGCTCCCTCTTTCACCTCTGGAAACAAAGGCCTTTCTTACTGCGGAGTTCACGGCAGTTGTCCTGGGGCAATGATATGCACGGAGTCTCCTCTACTTACTCCCCCTTCGCTTACTCTCTTCCTTCCTTCATTTCCCCCACTTCCCGAACATGTCTAAAGCGCACCTTGATGGATGGAGGGCAGAACTTTCTCACTTCGAAGTGCGTGGTGCTAGTGTGCCCAGCTCCATCCAAATAGAGTGAACCCTCATTAGCGCGTACTTGCTTCACACGAATTTCGCCGCAACACAAACAAAATGTTGCGTGTGTATATACAGTAAACCCTAATTAATATTAATTCCAAGGGACCGAAATTATCGGAGTTTGTGTTATAAAAATTCGTGTTATCCGGGTATTATAAATGTCCGTATTACCGTAATCCCTTACCGGGACCTAAGTCTTATTCACGTTATAGCGAAATTCGTGTGAAGCGAGTTCGTTCTAACGAGGGTTTACTGTTTACTATACTTTATGTACAAAGTATATTCGGGTAACATGAATTAATGTACCATGTACAATAATTTTTAATCTTTTACAATTCATGTTAACGAATATACGCAGAGGTCCAGTTGACTTGCTGATTCTCTTAGTTTTAAAATTGAATTTTTTTATTTGTTGATGAAAATTAGTAAAGACTATTTGTGGCATGACGTGTAATAAACAAGAATGGTTTCGGTGAAGTGCCATGAACCCTCCTCTCATGGTTGAGCCACTGCATAAATGGACGAGTAAAATATTTTCCGAACAGGGAGAGGCAACCCCATCCACTTCCATTGCACATTTTGCTAATCCCACACTTAATTGTAGAATTAATTAATCTAATTTAAGTGCTGATTTAAAAAGAACTGGGAATCAATGCTCTGATGCCATGTTTTTGCTTGATAAATTTATCTTTCACATTTCCTTTACATCCATAATGGATAACTACTTTGACCAAACGAATTTTATCTTATCTAATCACATACTATCACCAACTACTAGGTATCTATTTTACTGATATTATCATTAATAAAAACAACTAAAATATTCGTAATCGATTCTATTCAATGTATTTGAAACAAAAAGCTGGAATAATTCAGATCTTAGAGAAATATTGTGCAAAAAATACTAAGACAGCAAGGTTACCCGAAATTTTACAATAGATTAAATGTAATGTTAATATCTCCCATTATTACGTCTTGTAGAATTCTGGAATAAACTGTCCACGGTACCACAAAACAACACGACCTACCGTGGGTCATCAGAAGTGCGGGAAAAGAATTCAAAAGTTTATTATGTTCAAATCGGTAAATAAGCATATCTTCATCGGAAATTGCTCATCTTATTTCAACCAACCAAATGTAAATAAATTTATAGCATACGTAGTTTTTAGTTTTTTAAAAATAAAATCCCAATTCATCCTTTCAATTCTCAAACTATTTTCCGGAAACATACTAACATAGTCAAACAAAGCACCAGTGAAAACGAAGTTCACAGCAGTGGAAACTGAACTTCACATATCAATTGCCCATGGATACGCTACATTTTCCCTTATTTTATTCACATACTGAGAGGTGAAACAAAATTGTAGACATTTTCCTCTTCACTGGCAACGGACAGAACAGGCAAAAATCGAACTCCGTTACTTCCAATGAGATTACCTACTGGCAAAATATGTACGAGTTTACGGTGTACAGTAACCCTGTATAGTATTATCAACATCATTTACACTTTATCAGTGGGATTATGATCTATACCCCCACAAAAAAAAAACACGAATCGATTATCAATTAGTGCCTTCCAAATATATTACTGAAAATATTTCAAGCTATAACTTGCAATGCCCAGCGCAAAAGACTTCTCTATTTCTCTTTAGTTATCTCTCACGAATAGGTTCAAGGCGAGAGATATGTTAGTAAGTATGATAGTAATTTTTAAACCGTTTCTTAAAGTGAACGCATTGCAAATGAACAATTGAATAAATATCTATTAATAATTGTGACGCAACCGACAGTACAGTTACTGTACTCAGATCGAATTCATTGCGCCTTATACATTGAAACGCACAACACACCAAAACAGATAACAACATTATCTTCTGTACAGATACAGCATTATCTACTGTGTGCAGTGATTACCGAAGATATACTAAGTAATTCAGTTTAATTATCTTTATTTTTCGTAGAGAGTACTTACGTTTCTGCAACGGCATGTTTTTTGTGGCCACACACTCTGTTAGTCCAATGCGCAGGTGTAGGATCTTTCTCCCAACTTCCACACTTCGCAGTCAGTCCGCTTCTTGACGACCCGACCCGATCCGATCCGATCCGCACGCGTCGTGAGGTTCGCAACCCGCGCTCAGTTGGTCGGCGCCGGGCGTCCGCGGGCGCGTCTCGTGCTCTGGGCCGGCGTCATCCGCACCACGTCACACAGCTTGCAGCGGCACGCGCGCACACACACATCCGCCCGGCTGCGGGAGCAGACGGACGGACGAACGCCCGCTCGTTGCGCGGCCTGGCGGCGCTAGCAGCCGGCGGCGCCGCGCACCGGCTCCGCTCGCCCCCCCCCCCCGCCGACCCCCCCCGCACGCGTTCCCAGCATTGTGCGGTCGCGCGCGCGAGCGGGGCCGCTTACGTAAACGCAGCGCGCGCAGGAAGAGGGGCGCCGCGGAGGGGAGGGGCGGGGACGCAAGTGTCAAAATGATTTTCCTTTCAAATCAACGTGTTGTTGTTGTTCGTGATGTCTAAGATCTGGAAACCTGCGTTTGCCCTTCCCGTCATGAGCTGAGTAATTGGAAATGTCGAAGGTGACATCTCTCCTCTCTTCAATCGATACTAATGTCGACTCCCACATTCGACCGCCTGCGATTGCTTAGAACCAATGTCCTTGCAATGTCTTTGCAGTTTCATCGGTTGGGAGGCCCTTAGGGTTCGAATTTCGATATTAGCTACGTAGGTGGAATTCAACCCCTGCGAGCATTTTAGAAGCCGGCTACTTTGGTCGGTAGTTTTCTGTAGTTTCTCCGATCAATACAAAGTGAGTTCTCCGGGTCACGAACCACGAACGATATTTTATTCATCTCTCCCCCCTCCTCACTCTTAAACACACGCGTACTATGCTACAAAACGACGAGAGGTCAGACCGGAGCTTAAAGCTTGTTCCGGTTGTGGCGGTGCCCGCTGGGGGGAGATACCAGGAAGTTGGGAACCCCGAATGAATGTCTCCGGGTCTCACGAACCAGCGAGAAAAGAAGGCCTCCACCTCCCGGAATATAACATACACTGCACTTACGGGATGAATGGCACGTCGCACCCGGCACCAACACTCACTCACGCTCCACCCCTCCTCTACATTCGCCACCGAGGGACGCAAAAATTGTCTGTCGTTCCCGTAACTTGCCTCGTTCCCCAGTTGAAATTAACGCGATGATAATTATTGATATAAACTGGCGTTGCGTGGATGCGTTGTGTTACCGTAGTAGCGTTTTAGGGTTGAGAACATTTATCGGGAAGTTTTTATCTTGACATTGATGTGGTCTCTTCACGTTAGTGGTCAAGGCAATGAACTGAAGAGTTGAGAGAGCACCAAGAGATATATGTTGAATTAGGTCGTACATCGAGAGGAAACGCAGTAAATGTAAGTGAGAAAACATACCTACTGATTTAGAGGGGTTGATTAGTTTCTCATTTTGTTGTCCGCTTATTGAAGAGAGAGATACGATAATTGCATATCCGCTGTTTCTAGGCATTTTTTGCGATGTAAAGAACAGGAAAATCAGCAAATACTGCAATTTCAATTCATGTCAAGATAAGAAGGTAGGCAGGTAATAAATGAAATAATAGTGGGAACATTTTGAAGAGCCTTGAAAGTCTCCAGCTAATATTTCTTGAAGAAGACATGAACGAGTGCACAGCAAATGTGTATTTGCGCGATGTCTAGGAGTATAATTACTACATTTAGTGCCAGATAACCAAACAGGCTGAGTATGCTGCAGGCTGGAGCGCGCAGTATTGGGGGGCGAATATTTATTAAATCAATATCGCGATGAAAATTATTTATACATAAACAATATTTGCGTCGGTTACAAATATCGTACAATGTTTCATTCAAAATATTATAAATAGCTTTGTTAAAAAACACAAATTATATTGGCGCTAAAACATTTGACAGCGTAGGGCGCACATAAGTCAAATTCAGGCACAGACTACATGATTTCCTTGTTGAAGTGGATTCATTGTGTTGCACACAACAACTGATGGTTTATTGTATGGTTGAGGGTGAACCCAAATGGGATGAGAGAATTCACTTCACATTTCATTAAGAATTATTGTTTTAAAGTAATTTTCGAGAAATTCGGACAGTAGAGATATCAAATTATTTGACGAACATTGAATGTTCGTTCATTCTGGGTTTTCGTACATCTATTATTACAGTGTTTCCAAGAACTGAAATAGATGTCTGTTCATAAAACTAAATTCGGTATTTTTGTTTTTATTAAAATTATAAAATAAGTACGTATTTAAAAAAATAATAATTATAGTAGTATATAAATTATGGATCCCTAAATGGACTAACCTACATAATATTCAGGAGTAATTATAAAATTGAAAAAAAAGGTAATATTCCTATGTAATAATATTTTACGGAAATGAAGTTATATATAAATGCAAAACTTGAGAGATTAAATAAGTCCAGAAAGGATTATTAATTTTTTTAAGTATTTTTGTTAAAACCATTCGTCACTTTCTGGTAGATATTTCAGAATAAGTGAGGTTATTCTGTTATGTCCTGGCGACTTTTTTTAAAAACATTAACAATGTTATATCCTTCATTGGAGACAATAAATGAAATGCGATAAGGATCCAGATTTGGAGAATTTACATAACCCTTTATTTCGGAATGAAATTCTCGTAAATGTTGTTCTACAATCAAACGAAGTGTTTATGGTGGAGACTAGTTACAAGGTTACTATTTCCCTCTCTAGAGACACTCGTCCGACGTTACAACCGCATCCTCCCCTCCTAACATCGAAATGTGGACGTTGGCCGACTGCTGCTGGCCTGGGTGGGCGAGGTGGTTAAGGCAGTTATCCGAATCCCGCCTCGGGCATGCATGTTCACTTGTATGTGGCATGGTGAGGTTCTCCCTACCATCTTGTATTATCTTTCAACCCCCTTCCTTCCATTCCCTTCATATATTCACCGTCATCCCCATTCTTCACCGCTATAATAATAATAATAATAATAATAATAATAATAATAATAATAATAATAATAATCACCTTCCCTCCATTAAGGCGAAAAAGAAGTGTAAAAAGCTGATAGCCCGGAGAGGAGAGAGACGAGGAAAAAGGAGTCGAAGAAGTAGACGGAAATACAAGACACGGAAAATAAGAAAAGATGGAGAAAGAGAATGTATTGAAACCTAATGTAAATGAGATGTGATGTAATTTAGAATAAGATGATATAAATTAAATTCATAAATATGTTCTTGAGCTTAATAGCTGTTAGCCGATTGCTATTAGGGTGCAGAAATCGGGAGAGGATTGGTGATACGTTATTAAGTAGTGAGAAAACCTCGAATGACCTTGAGCCACTCAAATTTGCCCGCAGAACCGTTCTCCAAATGCGCCTGATATAGGCTGGGCGATGGAGTTACTACACAAGAACTGTCCTCCCCCTCCCTTAGAGTAATCCTTTTAAAAAATGTCAAAATTTTGTATTCAAAAATTAAGTTGCATACTTATTTTGTAATAAAATATATTTTCAGCAAACAAACCACGGAATAACTACATTTCCAATGTACCAGAATTTTTTTTCTTTCGCCTTACTTTCTCATTTACTTCCCCTTAGTTTCAACATCTTGAATAACAAGTCGCAGAAGAATTAATAGAAAATAGTGGGAACGCGCGCCACACCGAAACAATTCCTTCTCGTCTTATGAAATGTTTGCATAATTTTGATATTGAAATGAATACGTCCTGATGATGACAACTCTTCACTGTACAAGAAAGTAGATCCATTATATATAGCCTTTTTGTCTTCTCCCGCGTGAACAGTTAGGGATAATATTTTTGAGAAAACGCCACGATTTCCATCAAAATTACTCATCAGTAAAGCTCGGAAGATTGGGCATTTATTTTGTCTAAAACACCTATGCAAAAAGGCATTTATTCTAGCTCAAGTAGGGGGTCAAAAAGGCATGTTCACAATGACAAACCACGTTTAAAACGAATTAATGTAAGGCATTGATAATTAAAATAACTTTATTATCTGTGCACTTCTTCTAGAATTCAGTGGAAATAGTTATTCAAATTATCGTTCTCCATGATGTCGTTTCAGGAAGTATTATTGTTTGTCGAAGGTCATGATGAGGGATAAGAGCCCAAATTAATTGCTGATTTACCCTTGAAAATAGATTTTATTACATTGGAGCGAATATTTTGTTAACAATCCTTGCAAAAAACGCTCATTTTCTTTCTGTATTCAAAATTCAAGTAGTATATGGCTTAGGGTAGGGATCACAGAATTTTTGAAAACGTGCACAGAATTCATTTCTCCCCATAGCACGTCACACACAGTTTTTAACTGTTTTGACGTAAAATAAATAAAAAATAAAATAAAAATGATTCCCATTTTTATTCTAACTCTAAAATTTATATTAGCTATTAATGTGTAAAGAAATGAGCTTTTCTATGTAATGTCGATTCCACATGACCATCCGGTACGATGACTACGAATTTGTTTTACGCGCGATCCCATCTCATCGAGATGATATTGTGGACTCCCTTCTGAACCTCGAAACGGCATCAATGAAAACGGAATTATATTTTCGATCTTCGCACTTGTGTAATCGTTAGCACTGAGAAGGGTATATCATAAACAAAGAGCTCTGTCCTGAAAATGGGATTGGAGGCCATAGTCAAAAGTGGGGTGAAATTCCTCGTGAGCGATCAAACCGAGAGCGGTAGCTCAGTGCATCAACTGATGTCACTGCAGCGCCTCTGACCGGGAGTCCTAGGTTCGACTCCTGATGGCGACAGGATTTTCGACACTAGCTTTTCAGCTAGGTCGAATTCAGTCGCGGCATGGAGGAGAATTCTAGCTGCCGGCTTCTCTGATCCGTAGTTTTCCGTGGTTTCTCCGATCAACTCCAGGCGAATGCCGGAGCAATACCCTACCAAACGGACCACGGACCGCGCGCGATCTGTCCTTCCTAGTCCTTGTCCTGTCCTCTCCCCTTACACACACACTTACACTAACATGCACTACACTACCACATATTCCGGGAGAACTGTCGGGAGCTTAGAGCTTGTCCCGGCTGGGTCGGTGCCCCGCTGGTGGGAGAGTCCTGGTAAGGGGGAAACCTCACTAGCTGACGGTAGGTCGGCGCCGGATCTCGCCACCCAGCGGGGGAAGATCACCGCCATCTCCCGAGAGAAAAACATGCACTACACTAACGGGACTAATGACCGAAGCAGTTGACGCGCCTGGAAACACGAAAAAATCAATCAATCAGTGAGCGATTAAAGTCTGCCGGTATCAACGAAATCGAAATCTTGATTCTATCATCTTCCTTTTTCATTTTGATTTTTTTACAGCCTCTGCTTCCACAGAAAGACAAAACACGACAGTGCTTTCATATTGTCTAGGCTTGCAGGTACATATTCAACTTGATCGAGTTCGGCGCCAGGAAAAAAATGCAAAATAATGACGTAAAAGGCAGAAAAAAGTAAAAATTAGCCAATATGGCCAAAATTGTCATCAGGAGCAAAAAAAGACAAAACAGGCAAAATTAAATTCCGCTAAAACAATTCTAGAAGTACAATTAAGTGATTTCTTTTGTTAAAAGTCATAAAATAGTAATAATATTAAAAATGGCGGTTTGCCAAACTCCCGCGCTCGTCTCATCAGCTACTCGTACTCTTCTAAACCACTACTGTTCTAAACAAATTATACATACTCTTTTAAACTTCTAAACGTGAGGAATAAATTGCACTGAGAAGGAACCTCTGACTTGAATATTGGAGGTATAGGACAGTCTAGATTCTAGAAAAATATTTCAACTTTTGCAATTTTTTTAAACTTCAGGGTTTTTAATGAATATGGAAGCATAATATATTTATAAATAGACTTTCAACTGTATTTGAGCAAAAAACAACAAAAAAGACGGAAATCTAGTGGGATTCCGCGTCATAACGAAACATTTCCTCCTTTTTGTGTTTTACTAAAAAATTACTTGGATTAATGAAAGGGAATGACGTCATTTAAAGATCTACAATGCATAAAATATCTAAGCCATAAGAATCATTAAGGTTGAAATTGGCTTGGAAAGTTGGGACAAAAATTAAAATTTAGAGCAGCAAGAATGCACTTGCCGTAAAGGCACACCTAGAGAGTTAACCAAGTTTCAGAAGGAAAAATTCGAATCTGACAGTTATGTGTGACACACTAATCCGCACATCCTAACAGATATTCGGATTTAGGGTAGAAAACATCTACTTCCTACTTATCAATCTTATCAATTCTACCAATCTTAACCACCTTTCCTACCACTCTTAACCATCTTTCGAGCAACACTCATTGAACGGTAATCCTGACGCGTGCCCAAGTCACATCACAAAAGAACCGTAAACTCGGATTTTACGACCGCAAATTCAAAATCCTGTTGTTGAGTTGATGCCAACTATGACTATATAGTTCAGTACAACTACAGTGTTGCCAGGGAGATTAAAAAATCACTTCGGCAGTGACGATCCATACTATACTATTCCAATGTCTTTGTTACGAACGTTGTTACGTTTTTAATATTGTTGCCAGGGTACTTTAGTTTGTTGTGCGTTATACTGTGATAAGCGAGATAGCGCTGGCGACGGCGGAGCTGGTCTAATTGAAAGAACCTCTTGGCGGCGGGGACTGCGTGTGGCATCAGTGGTTCGAGATCTTATCGTGATAGCGCTCTTATCGCGAGCTCGGCGCTCGTGGCGACGCGGGCGCATGGGGACCGTGGTTGCGAAATGATCCGATACAACCGCCATTCGTTTCAAACCTACAGAACTTTCACCGAATTTTAAAGAACTTTTTTTGGAGGGGGGTATATTTAATGCAGGTAAGAAACAATGAATGTCATAAGAATATTCTACTTGTAGCTAAAACATATTGAGATTTTACCTTGCCTTTTGTTTCCTTTTTAGCAATATTTTCCTTACTTTTACATTTCGCTTTTTTTTCTTTTTTTGTGTTCAAATACAGTTGAAAGTCTATTTATAAAGAAGGTATTTGCGGGTAGGCCCGATAGGATATCTAGCGTGAATTGAAATGTTTCCATTTTCGTTCAATACTCTGAAATTATTAAAAAAAATTGCAAAAGTTGAAATATTTTTTAATAAAATATTCGAATCGAAGAATCGATTTCGATAATTTGAAGTACCTAGGACTTATGATGTGGCGAACATATTGCTGAAGGGTTGAAGAGAAAGTGAAAACGAAACCAGGCGAATCGCTTTATCTCCTAATAACTGATTTTAGTGTCATTTATACCCAATTTGTCTCTCTTGTTCATTTTCAGACAACCGTATTCCCATTTACTATTCTTCCCTTTCTTATATTTTTCTATAATTTTAATATAAATATGTCATTCTTCAAAGCTAATTGATATTTCTCAAAGTTAAAAACCTTTCATCGAATGAAAAATGTATGACCAAATGTAATGAAAGACCTAGTTGATCATTTTATTCTGAAAATAATTATTGTGAAGAGAAAGTAAAAAGCTGAACTCGTGGCTCATTGCAAAGTCGCAAGCCTTTCACCACTGAGGTCCGGGTTCGATTTCCGTCGAATCTCATGTGAAATTTGTTCCAACAAAACGAGTTTGGCTGCTTCACAAGGACTAGTCCAAGCCCTGTGAAGTGTCCTAAACCCTACCCCTATCCTTATTCCTACTTGGCGGTCCTCTTGACAACCGACTATGACGAGACGCGACAGACAATGTTAACGGAGGATTACTCCATAAAACAAGCGCAGTGATGGGAGGATTACTCCCAGAAGCGCAAAGCGCTCAACGCTACCCAAGGGGCTTGGAGACGCGTTGCGTCGAAGTAGACGCAACAAAAATAAAAAATAAAATAAAATAAAATAAAAAATGTGGCGAAACGTTTAGAACCCACATTCCGAACGCAACTCCCTTGGCAATTTGCACATCTAAGAAAGATGTGTAATACCAAAATAGGCTCAGCTTAAGAAACCATAGCCATTCAGAATCACTGGTCAGATTCATATTATCATGAGAATTTACTTCGTGGTGAATATCTCACAGAAAGCTACAGAGTAGCACAAAGAACGCCCCTTAATATTATTGCAAAACTGCAGTTGTTGCATAATTTAACAACGTGAATTCCGAAGACTTGCAAGCATCCGTGAAACACAGAGGGATCTCTTTGAAACTGATACCTTTCTCGAACGAAATTAGTTCGATAACATGTCGCTACTATGAAACAGTTGTTCGTTGGATGTAAAACCATCCCCATTCTTTCTACTTAACGTATAAAACAAAGTACTAATAATGGTTGTGTTATTAGAGATTGAGAATTGATAAAAAGACTTGAAATGTAAGTTTTCTTCTTTAAAAAAATTGTAAAAATATGGTTTAACGGGAAAAAATCTAATACATTACGGGGCAAAATTACTCCAAAATAGATCATTCAACAAAGTAGTTAATTACAAAACAATTTACTGACGCAACAAGAGAATGTGAAGAGCTGTCGATATTAAGATTCAATTTATCTTATTTGTATAAAATTAGTGTATTATCCTTAATATACCTACAAAGATACACCATTTGCCGCTTATAATAGTTTACCTTAGTTGTTTTCACAACACTAAAATGCAGGGCAAGAACGACCTCGTCAAACTAATTGGCGTCGATATTCGTCACCCATCCATGTCACAGAATTCTTGCACACCTCCCTTTTTCTGAATTTTCTCATCAATTATTTCTGAGAAATCTCGTTCGTCACTTGATTTACTTTGTATAAGAAATATTAACGGGCAATTAAAATTCCAGACTGAACATATGAAATTATGCATATTTAATGTTTAATTGGCATACGGTCTTGTAGTTTTCTTATTAAATTTAGCATGTTGTAAACATAAAAATTTTACATCTTTCTCTTAAAAGTATATTCTTTGATTAAAGTTCAGAATTGGCATTTTTATGACTCATGTACTGAATATGTTGAAGAAACATAGAAGAAACGTTGAAGAAACACGGTATAAAAACTACGAAAATAAATTAAAAATTAAAGAACTATTTTTGGATGTATTTCTGTGACAATGATGACAAGGGAGTGGAATATACGAAGATTTTTTTCACAATGTTCCTCAACGTTCTGAAATTTCAAATTAAATATTCTTTTAACATTTGAATTATGCTAATAATTCTATTCATTATTCGAAGTTGCTTAATCCACGCACACAAAAGGTTTCACGGATCTAAGGAGTAGAGTAATTTTGAGTATATTGAGATATTTTGAGATACGAGTAATTTTAGGAAATCTCATCCAGACAGTAACTTCTCTCTGGTTTTGAAGATCATATACACAAAATTTCATTAAGGTCCAAATTACACTGTAGATTTGTATTAAAAACAATCAAACCTTCTTTAATAATGAAAAAATAATATGAAAAATGTAGACAAAACACTCTACCTTTCTATGAAATCTGCATCGAAATTGTGTCCGCATCTCAGACCACTCCGGACACGCACACAAAAATCGTAAAAAAGAATTCGTTTTATATAACCTGAATTCGCATAATATTTGGTATAACTGGAAGACGGAACACATTGTGTTTCATTTCTGATCGTTAGCAATATGAAGTTCATTTTTTACGAAACCTAAGCCATCAGTCTTTGTCTTTGAGACAAATGCGTCTCCAGTCCGGCTTTCTGGAGTCATTACCTCTGCACGTAATAGAAACTATCTGAGCCATTATTGAAAAGAATAATGAACTGATTTTAGACTTGAACACCAACAGCGGGGCAGAACTGGTACCTATTTACAAGTGAAGATGAGAGTATCGAACGCACACAACCAGTCGACTTCGCTGGAATTCAGATGCACAGTTTGTTTGAACCAAAATCACATTTTTAAACATATCTTAACATAGTAGGAAATAGTGTGGAGTTTACGACATTTGCAACATAGAAATGGATTTGAGGCGTTGTTTTGTCGTAAGTTTTTATTTCTTCAGAAAGCTTTTTCGGCCGCATTGCGGCCATCATCAGTGCTACAAAAATATAATAATAATAATAATAATAATAATAATAATAATAATATAAATTGCATTTTTAAAGTCAATTACAGGATATTATTATGAATAAAATTAGAATTTAAGTAAAATAGGAAAATTGGAATACTAAATGTGAACATAATAAACCTAATTATGAATAAAGAGTACTCGAAATTACAGATGTACTATTCTAAATATAATAAAATATATTAAATAAATTAAATATCACTTATTTATTTGTCTACACTATTTTTTTTATTTATTTAACGTTGTATTCACCCGTATTCCGAGTATGAAACGGCTACTTGGAGTTCAACGTCCTATGATTCTGTGCCATTACAACAGATTTCCCCTTAGTCTTTCAACCGGTCTGGAACACATCATGTATCAACTACCCCACCGCCTGCCGAGCACCTTCCGCATCGATCATTTAGTTGCGAATTCGCGTGCACTTTGCATGTGTCACGGGTTATTTTCGTGTCTTTCGAGTCGTTCCCGACGGCGCCCGAGTGACGCGCTGTCGCCACTCCCGCCGCCGTATCTTCGTTTCCGAGATAGCAGCCGCAGAAATCCCCGCAGCACGAGCGGGAGGCCCCGCCCCCTTCCCCCGGCGCCGCTCCCAAGGGCTTCTCCGCCACCAGATGCGTTGCCAACACTCCCGCGTCTCAATACTGTGAAACCTCTCGTCAAGACCACCTCTTTTCGAGACCAGTTTTCTTTGAAACGGAATAATTATTCCGTAAGACCGATGTATGATTACTTGACATCGGATGTTTAGGGAAATGCCTATTTTATTCTAGCGAACGTGTTTAAAAGCTGATAATAGATGTACACGAATCATGACAAATGATGACATATGACGAAGTTTTATTATGTTTATTTTTGCTTTTTTGATATAAATGCTTTTTTTGTATAAATGCCTTTTTTTAGGACTTTTTTGCCTTTTATGCATTATTTTTATATACAATGCAAAGATATCAGAATATTAACCATGGTCTAACGTGACCATTGATTACGAAATCTTCAATTTACGTCTGGATATTTTTAAATACAAGTGAATTCCTAAAAGTATACCAATTGATTTTTCTCCATTTCCCTATTTCACAAATACCAGCCATGTTCTGAGAAAATGGTCGATACTCCGAGGGCACCGACATTTTAAGTGGAAATAAATGTAAATTCCCAGAAGGTCTCAGTGTTGCTAGTGTTGAACTTCTAAAATATATGCCAGTCACATCATTAGATGCTCAGAGATCCTTCTCGGCATTCAAACTGATTTTGTCTGCTAATCGTCGCAAATCTGAAATTGTGATCCTTGAAAAGTTACCGGTAATATACAAATATTATTGGTTAATGCAAACTATTAAGAATAAAATGAGAAGATTTTAAGGATGTAAATCTATTTTTACATTAAAATGTACGAACTTGCTTTGTGCATTTAAGTTTACAAAATAATATAGATAAAAATTACAAACAATTTTTTATTTTATTGTGAATGTAGCTTATGATAGTGCCTTTTTTCTCCTTATTCTTGGATTTTTCAGTGCCTTTTTAAGTGCCTAAAAGACGATTTTTTAGTGCCTAAACATCCGATGTCTAATGATTACTCTCTTAATGACGACCACCTCCCTTCCCGACCAACGACCACGGATTTCTGTCTTAATGTAACATCGCTTTCTACCAGAGCCTAGGCGCTTCAGATAGGCAACAGCGATCGGACGCGTGAGATTTCATGATAAGTACGAAGGGGAGACCTTCCAAAAAAAGTAGAGAAACTATCGCGTTAATAAATTGAAAGATAATTTCACAGTATTTTCACAAATTTCGCTATTTTTTGAACAAAAGTTACTAATATCCTTCATGAACATCAGTTGCATTAAAACTTACAAATAAAATACGTGTTTTTCATTCAGAATTATTCTTAGCACAGAGTCCCAACGACGCGATGCATTAACAGCGAAATTATGCTATAAGATTATATCGTTTGCATCTCAAATTAAAATATTCGACTCGAAATACTAAGGTCTCACTGTTTGTCCCATACGTCAATACGCCAATGTAGACCCCCGCTATGTGTGTGTGTGTGTGTGTGTGTGTGTGTGTCTATATATATATATATATATATATATATATATATATATATATATATATATATATATCCACCAATCAATGAATGTTCACAAGCTTTTTTCTGGAATTTCATGACGCTTCATTATGTTTCTCTTTACTCTAAACAATAAGTTCCGCACTCATAGATCCAGGAAAAGTTTTGTAAGAGAGCTTCTGGAAAATTTGACTAATTATGTTCTTTAAAGATAATTGAGTAAAATCACTTCATTGTCGGCAATCTTAACTGAGTTTCTGTTGCGTAACGGGGAAGGAAATTCTTCCTTGGGTTTTTAAGTGTTGATTTCATTTCAAAAAATCTTCAGGATGTTTTGTCAGTGATGAGTTCGGAATTTTGCACGTGATGTATATTATTCAGCTTTAGATTATTTACACCTTTATTACCGGGAGCGGTAGCTCAGTGCATCAACTGATGTCACCGCAGCGCCTCTGACCGGGAAGTCCTAGGTTCGAGTCCTGACGGCGACAGGATTTTCGACACTAGCTTTTCAGCAAGGCCGAATACAGTCGTTGTCTGGAGGAGAATTGTAGCGGCCGGTTGCTCTGATTGGTAGTTTTCCGTGGTTTCTTCGATCAACACCAGGCGAATGCCGGAGAACTATCCTACCAAACGGGCCACGGACCGCGCGCGATCTGTCCTTCCTCTTCCTTGCCCTATCCCCTCCCCTTACACACACACTTACACTAACATGCACTACACTACCACATATTCCGGGAGACTGGTTGGGAGCGTCGAGCTTGTCCCGGCTGGGGCGGTGCCCCGCTGGTGGGAGAGTCCTGGTTACGGGAAAACCCCACTAGCCGACGGTAGGTTGGCGCTGGATCTCGCCATTCAGCGAGGGAAGATTCCCACCATCTCCCGAGAAAAAACATGCACTACACTAACGGGGCTAATGACAAAAGCAGTTGACGCGCCTGGAAACACGAAAAAATTAATCAATCAATAAAATACACCTTCATTCTGAATTCAACTTGTATGTGGGTTGCGGTAGAGATCCCAGAATTTAAGAAAACGTGCACAGAATACACTTTTCCTCGTAATGCGTCACACTCGCCTTGACGTTAAACGAACAAGTAAATAAAGTTGTGACTTGATTGGTTCGTAGCCCGTGTTCGCGCTGCGTCTTCGCGCATTCGGCTGCCCACCGGCAGAGACGCGCGAAGGCCGTCGGCGGGTAAGAGGGCGCAAATTCGGTGGCATTAAGGCTTGCAATTTTCTACAACAGAAACTGAAATCAACTACTACATGAATTCCTATTATCGGGCTTAAGTTACAATAACTATTTCCTACAGAACACATGTGTGCATTTATACCTTTTTATGACAAAATCAGCAATCAGAAAAATTACTTTTTTCCTATAATTTCATATCTCTTGTGAACTTACTAATACACCCATGCCTAGATGCAATTAAAATCAATATCTAAGTTACATTTATAAATAGAGTGACGAAAAATTGACAGAATCGTTCTTAAATTCGTACATTTCGGATTAGACCATTGAGTGTAAAATAATAGGCCTCTCCTATCCTATTTTTAAAGTGACCAGGACAATAGATATGTAATACTGTGCATTGAACTCAATCGTAGATCACAGTCGTTGAGACAACCTGGTGGAGCACAACTAAAATATTGCATTGATGAATTCCTGAAGTTGTGACGAGATGCTAATCGAAAACGTCCGAGAAAAGTATGTTTTGTAAATATATGAAAGTTTATAGCTGCAAAGCATAGCCTAAACTACTTCTGATATTCAAACAAAGCTAACACTAAAGTTCAATTGATGTTGGTATAGTACTTGCAGAGATTATCGCGATGTAACTCAACGACCTTGTCTCTTTGTATATTAGTATAGATACAGATAGATTAGAAAGAAGGTAAGATTATACTTATATATTTTGATAATTTTTAAAGAACCTTTTAAAAATCTTCAATAAAATAAAATAAAAAATTAAAAAGTAATAAAATAAAATTTATTTTTTTTAAAATAATATGTAGCTTGTCATTAAGAGCGCGGGCACACCAGGCCTTTGTAGCTGCAATTAGTCTTGACTGTGTGCTCACTCTACCAAACATGTCGGGGATTCAGGCGGGGGCTTGAGCTTGAGCTTGTTGCGGCTGCGGCGGTGCCCGCTGGGGGAGAGACTCGGAGGAGGAAATTTCCCAAGCCTATGCGTAGGTGGACGCCGCCCCAGTGGGGAAGGTACACCGCACCTCCCAGGGCACAGCGCACGAGACGAACCACCATGGCAGTCGACCCGCGGGAACAGTAAATAATCAGCCAATCACACCCAGGCACCAAATTTCAAGCGCAAGTAGTGAGCATCTACAGCATATTCGTGAAAACTGGTCTATGATCATGCAGGAGACTGATCTCAACTTAAGCATTAGATGTACCAGCTATTACATCTAGTGTTCCTAGTTGAAATAGGCTTTTCCGGAGGAATCATTGGTTTTCGATACCAATTGATTTATAGATATATCCTTGGTAATTTTACATCGGTTTCACACGTTCTTTTCACACCTGTCGGCCTACTATATCCCGTCGTTACACACACGGTGTCACCGGTCTTTTAACGCGAGTGGGAAGATGTTTATCCGGATCAGGCTCCGAGTTTTGTGGTTGACTGAATGACACACATTCCGTTTCATACAATCCCCTGTCGTGACATCTCTTTCGCTAATTATCAGTGATATTTCAATTTATGGGCTCCTATGCTGACGAAGCTGAGATATAAGACAAAATGTATGTAGTATAACATACCTATAAACAACTAAAATGTACTCTGCCATTTGTTGACAAAATTATACATTACTGAGTCACAAACTGGGACGCTGAGGCTGTATACATAATAATACCTGAATATTTGCCAAAAATGTGGTTCAGGACTATCTGATCCTAAGCCTTTCAATTATTGCTCACAAGAGGTTACACTATTCCTGTATCTTGTGTGGTCGACGCTTCCCAACTAAAGCGCACAAGTTCATTTGGTCCATGGTTTTTAAATGTGAAAATTTGAATTACGATCGGTTTCTTGCAGTAGCTCATACGATTTCTCCTACAAATTCAACCTTCTGAATGCAAGGCAATCATTTATGTATATGAGACGAGCAAACTCTGTCGTGACATCTCTTTCGCTAATTATCGGTGATATTTCAATTTATGGGCTCCTATGCCGACGAAGTTGAGATATAAGACAAAATGTATGTAGTGTAACATACCTGTAAACAACTATACTGTACTCTGCCATTTGTTGAGAAAATTATACAATACATTACTGAGTCACAAACTGGGACGCTGAGGCTGTATGCATAGTAATACCTCAATATAAGAAATGTATTTCTCCCGCTTCACCGATTCCTCGTAAACACCCATCGGTGTCACCTTGTACTTGTCCGCTTGCGTCTGGTACGAGGCGGAGCCCGTTTACACTAACTCCACAGGTACACAGACGCGTCGGCGGCAATGTGAAGACGGAACGGAGAGGATGGAGGATTTATGGAAGCCTCTACTTTCATCTCCTTTTACGTTACTGCCTCCACCTGAGCTTCCGCCTGTCGCCTCACCTCCGATCTCATCTCTCTTTGCACCTGCCTCTCCCACTCAACCTTCAGTCCCACCTCCATCTTCAATGCCACCTCCACCTTCTCCTCAACATCCATCTCTCCTCCTCCATCCCCTCCTCTGCATCTCTCTCTCCTCCCCCTCTCCACCTCTGCATCTACCTCCCTCTCCTCCCTCATCTCCACCTCTACATCTACCTCTCCCTCCTCCCTCATCTCCACCTCTACATCCACCTCTCTCTCCTCCCCATCTCCACCTCTGCATCTTCCTCTTCCTCCTTCCCATCTCCACCTCTGCATCTACCTCTTCCTCCTTCTCCATCTGCACCTCTACATCTACCTCTTCCTCCTCCCCATCTCCACCTCTGCATCTACCTCTTCCTCCTTCTCCATCTCCACCTCTATATCTACCTCTTCCTCCTTCTCCATCTGCACCTCTACATCTACCTCTTCCTCCTCCCATCTCCACCTCTAATCTACCTCTTCCTCCTTCTCCATCTGCACCTCTACATCTACCTCTTCCTCCTTCCCATCTCCACCTCTACATGTACCTCTTCCTCCTCCTCCATCTGCACCTCTACATCTACCTCTTCCTCCTTCCCCGTCTCCGCCTCGCCGCTGCGGTCACCTGTCGCCGGGCGCGCCGGCTCCTCCGGGCTAAGCGCCGTCCTCGAGGGGAGGGGAGTGTTTGCGCAGCCTCCAACGCGCCCCTCCCCCCTCCGCCCGTGACACGGCAGCGGACGACGAGCTCTCGCGCGCCCCGCCGCGCCGCTCCGCGCCATGACTCAGTCAGACCTCTTTTCCTCAAGCGCCTCCTACACACTTCATCCACTAGGCCTTGCAAGGGTACGCAGGAGTATTCTAGCGGTCGGCTGCACTGGTCATAATTTTCAGCGGTTTCTCTGATCAACACCAGGCGAACGCCGGAGCAGTACTGTTATAAACCTGTCACGGACCGCGTGATGTCTTCCCTTCCTCATCCCTGTCACCTCTCCTCCCTTGACACACAGTCACACGCGAGCGTTGCACTGACACACACGACGCCAGATCAGCCGGGAACTTGAAGCGCCCTCCCTGAGAAATACCGGAAGTGGGAAATCCACCAAGCTGACATCAGATCTCACGCGGGGGAGGAACACCGCCACCTTTCGGAGTAAAACGTTCACTACACTAACGAGAATAAGGATAATGACCGTATCAGTTGAAATCAATCAATACCAGACGACGAATGCTGGAGAAGTACCTTATCAAACGGCCTTTCGTCGTCCTTGACACACACACACACACACATACACCGTACAACGTGCGTGTCGGGAGCTAGTGCCTGACGCAGTGAAGGAGGAAAACCCCGCGAGTCGACCGCGGCGCCAATCTCACGTTCCAGCGGGGGAAGAACACCGCCACTTCCCGCGCTATCTCAAGCATCAGACTACGGGGCTAATGACATCGCAGTTGTCGTGCATGGAAATGAAAAAAATCTGTCAATCAATTTTTGAAAGGAAATTTTAATTCTTCTTTCAGAGTTGATGGGTTTAGAGAATGCTGGTAACGAATTAATTGGTTATAACGAATGAAAAATTCGAAATAACGAGATAACGTTCCTAATAATTAACGAAAAATTCGAAACTAAAGATTCGAATTTTGAATTATTTTGTAGTGCCCGTGCACTTCCATATTGATCCATTAGCCTATCCTCGGAAATTTATAATTGGCACACTATCGCTCCCATCGTTGCCAGTAAATTTTGACTGCCGTATTAGCCGCCAGAGAACGTTACAAAAACGTTTTCAATACACTCAAATTGAACGGCGGAGCCACATGAATCGAAATATGCACAGAAAAATCCCCCATCTGAAATACTATATTAATACGTATTATTAAAAAAGTATTTACTATCCCCTAACCCCTAATGGAAAATGTAATGAAATATTTGTAACACAGTGTAAGTTTCGTACGCTTGATCGAAATGTTTGTGGGTAAATTTCATTAGAAAATGCCAATAGAATTTGCCTACAAAACGCGGCTGAATTCAGCCTAGCTATTTAACTAGTATCGAAAATCCGCCACCGTCGAGACTCGAACCCTAGTATCTCCCGGTAAAACTCGCTGCAGACACAGCGGCAATGCAAACTCTGACTGTTTTGATGAAGATAATAAATTAAATCATAAACACATTTTCAGATTTATTATATGAAAGTTTAAGATGTCCAAATTAAAGGTTTGGGATACGATCACCATTGAAACCACGGTTTCATTTATGCAAAAAAACAAAAAACAATACAAACTGTTTTGATCATCTGGTAAAAGGTAAACAGTAAACAAACAATTAAGTTATTAAGCAAATTTGCGTATTCTTAATTGTATTTATTTAGGGAGTGCAGGGCTCCTGTTGATAGCGTGCCTCCATTAATTACCAAGGATTATCAAGAAATTACCCGTACGCCGTAAATATCATGTTTCGACCAAAATTTGCTGTTTACGTCATTGCACGAAAGCTTTGAATTGCGCCTACTATTTGTTGCCGCCTGATACTTGCAAATTTGTTTCCTGAGACACAAAAATGTGTTTAACGCATTTCCGTGCACCACATTCGCAATCGTCTGTTACTGTAGTAGTTGCATCACGACATCGCGATCGTTAGGTAGTCGACGTTTACGTCTGCTGAATTTATTGTGAGAATTAAATGACGTTGAGTACTGCTGTTCTCTTCACAATGATACGTACGTCGGACTCCCGGAAAAATGTAGTGGATAATCGGTTAAAACAAAGAGTTCGGAATGCCAAAAAACACCTTTCACCTGAAATTTAAGTATATTTAAGGTTTATAAAATCGTGTTTTAGTACCATTAATGAACTATTTCTAGGCGCAGGTTTCGTCATTTTTATACGCAATTAATCACCTCCAAAAATTCTAAAGAAGAGAGAAAAGCAATTGACATTGGACGTAGTCTCTTTTATTTCACTAAAGAAAAAATATTTATTTCATGTAATTGGCACAGAAAGAGAGTATTTGGCGTATGAATGAAATGTTAACCGATGAGGCGACGATAGAAGTTGAGAATGCCAAAGACACTTTCGAAAGAGTTGCAGAAAGAAAGAAAAAAACAATACTAAAATTAACCAAGATTTCTTATTAATTTCAATTCCAAAATTAAATTCTTTCAATAAAATCCAGCTAAAAACATATTTTATCACTAATTTATGGAAAGTTACAAGTACAGAATATTGAGATCATTCTCGCGAGGCGGCTGCTGTCATGTTGATTCATGTCGACCCAGAGTTTTGGTTACTTTGCGGTACTCAAAAATTCTTTCATTGGCCATGCGGCTTCGCGGTACATGTACGGCGAAGTCTAGTTTGCAGCACTTTCCGATCAATGAACAGTGAAGCCTACTAGTTCATTTTATAATGCCCATTAATGGAGGATTACTCCCAAGGGCAAAAGCGCTCAACGCCCCTTAAGGGGCTTGGAGACGCGTTGCGTCAAGGAGTGGACGCAACAAATTAATAATAATAATAAAAAAAAATAATAATAGTTCAGTGCCCATGCGGGGGTACTGAAAGAAGTTTACACGAAGTAAATGGAAAGAAAAAAAAACATGCAAATAAAACAGTAAAAAGTTCTTAATGAAACACGCCGTTTCTGAGCGCGATCAGTGCTGTGCAAAAAAGTTCATAAAATATATTCAATATATTCGTTTTATATATATATATATATATATATATATATATATATATATATATATATATATATATATATATATATATATATATATATATAAAACTGATTTTACGAAAGTGCATGAGGAAATGGGGTTAATTGATACATGTATTCGTTTCCACTTTATCACTTGCATTGTACGAGATATTCAGGTAACTTTGTTTGTTTGTTTTTTTCAGGGACCGAATACCGAAATAATAGTGGTAAAGGTATTTATACCGGTATACAAATACCTTTACCTCTATTATACCTTTATTTAAGAAAATACCGGTATTTCAGTAGAATCATACAGGTATTTGGGGGAAATTCATTGTGATATTTTCCGCTGAAATGACTCAGAGGAAACAACTACACACGGCTGAGTTTCTGACCGGGAGGTCCTAGGGTTCGAGTCCCGAGGGTGGCGGATTTTCGCACTTTTGTAGGCGGGTTCTGCCGTTGACTGGGTGTCATGCGTCAGACGGAGGGACCAGCCAACGGTCTTTCGCAGACGTCAACACGAGCTCCTTCGCTGACCTTGGACCTCACGTGCGGGCGCAGAGCTTGGCGACACGTGATAGAGTGTTGAAAATTTATCGAATTTCTCCGTACAAATCTTGTCCTTTCTAGTAGCGATAAAAAATGGAGAAACATGTCTTCTTATCCATAAATGAGTCTTCCCACGCATACCAAACTTCCTTCTTGCATGACTGTGTTTATCACTAAATACGATTATTTGCTTAAATTTGATCGTATCACTAACATTCCCGAAAATAATTTTTTCAGTTGGCCCAGTTTCCTTATTCTGCACCATAATTATAACTAAAACAATATTAAAAATTGACATTGAACGCTAATAGAAATTAACTATTCTTACGCGAGGAAACAGATGCGTTATGTTTAATTCAAAATTAATGATTGAAGCATGTTAAATTTACACCCATGTATTATTTAGGAAATTTCATTAAGAAAAATTATTAATAGTACTATATAATATTAATTAATTTTAATAAATATTTTAAAATGTTAATATTAATAAACTCTTTTTTATTAATTAATAATGTTAGTATATATTTCTTATTATTAAGGAAGAAACACTCTTCTCGAAGTGGGCTCCTCCAGATGCATTTTACAATGTAAGCTACCCGCGTAGAAGGGAACCCTTGCCCACATGCAATGCTAATAGCTAATAATAATAGTAATAAAAGTAATAAAAGTAATAATAATAATAATAATAATAATAGTACTAATAAAACATAATAATTTACTTTTATTACAAATTTCTCAATATTTGCAGTTAATGTCAAAATATATTAAACCCTTAATATAAACTTGGAAAATAACATTTTATTTTAGCCCTATTTATTAATGTATAATTAAGATTTAATTGTGAAATGAAGTAAAAGGAAATCATTTTTTAACAAAAACAAAACTGGGCCTGAAAGCCTGAGCGTTCGTGATTATCTCAAGGTGTCAACGCTTCCTCAGTTCGCCGAAGGAGGGGTCGGGGAGGGAAGAAACGGTCCTACGCCTACGGCACGGCGCATACGTTGACAGCCTCTCCATGTGCGAAATACAAAGACAGACTTAGGTCATCTCTCAGGTCAGATGGGAAATAGCTCGATGAAGGACACTAAGAAAAGGTTCTCTTCAATGGAACCAATAATTATTATTTCATATTTCAACTTTTCCGAAGTTTAAATTAAGGAGGTTTCAATACATACAAAGTATGCAAAACGTACACGCTTGAACACAAAACATATATACAATAATAAGAATAGAATTTAATACAGTTGTTTAATATATATATATATATATATATATATATATATATATATATATATACAAAATAATAATTTAAACAATAAATATCAGTTATGAAATTATATTTGATTAATAAACATTTTGTGAGATATTATTAACTAAAGCAACCTATTTTGTCAACATGTATGAATGGAAAGCTATATTTCTTCATTGAAAATACCGGTATAATACCGGTATAACCTTTATGGACGTCCATACCGGACGTCCTATAGAGGTATTTTACCGGTATAAATGAATAAAGGTATTTGAAAAAGGTATGGAAAAATACCGGTATTATACCGGTATTTTTTACCGGTATTCAATACCTTTTCGGTCCCTGGTTTTTTTCAAATGGAACTATACATATTTTTGTAGTCTATCATGACAAGCGTAAAAAGACGAATCCAATGATACACATTTTGTCATATGATAGATAAGCATTTTTTTGAGTATTTTGATTTTCTGCGACTCGTATTTAACGGATATTTTGAATGTAACAGTCCACCATCCAAGGTCGTGCAGCGCTATCCTTGCTAACATACGCTCGGGGCCTTACAATATGTGTTAAAACCGAGTTGCAAAATATCAAAATTACTCAAAAAATACTTCTCTAACATATGACAATATGTATATTGTTGGATTCGTCTTTTTACGTTCGTCTGGATAGACTACAAAAATGTGTAGTTCCATTTGAAAAAAGCAAAGTTACCTCAATATCTTGTAAAATACAAGTGATAAAATAGAAATGAATTCATGTATCAATTACCCCTATTCCCTCTTGCAATTCCGTGAAAACTGCATTCCAAAACCTCCAACCGTTCAAAAACTGCAGGGTGTGCTAAAGTTACTTGACTCATCCTGTATATATACACACACAATATACAGGTAGTTATATCAATACTAACTAGAGTTCAATTTCATGTTTGAAAGCTATACCTTCTGTATTGTGAGTTATAAATTCGGTTCTACAAAAACTTTTAATTCTGTGCTTTTCATTTGCTCTTGACGCACTTTAACTTCTCTCACGCTCGCACTTGTTGATAATGATAACTCGTATTTAGCTTAATTGTTCACCGAGTTAATATTCGTTTATAGATGAAAATCTTGTTTAATTCTAACGAAAAGCGACACATACATTATTGTACTGTGAAGTCTTCAATTGCGCGAGGGGTGAATGACAAACAAAACAAAAGGGAGAGAAGTGATCGGAAAGAAGTGATCGGTTCCAAAAAGTTGGCCATTCCGTCAGGAAATCCATTTAGCTGCCATATTGCGAATCTAGTGCGGCCTAAAACGCAGTCTTAACTACAGTAGATGTTGGAACTGCTCACCGCGACTCTGATGTATTCTTGGCATCTGAAAAAGTTTTGGTTCACTCCGTAAAGGATGTCCTGTGCTATTGTAGAGTTCCGTTTCTATATATTGTGTCTTAATTCTTCTTCCGTACGGTGGTTTGTCGCATATATGCGATCTTTCAGAAATCTCCAAAGAAGGAAATCGCACGGAGTCAGATCAGGAGCGCGTGCTAGCCACAAACCACGTGTGATAATTCTGTCCACATAAACGGCGAGTAAACTCTTAAGGAAACTGAAGCAGTGCGTGCGGTTGCGGAGTCGTGTTGAAAATGACCTTAATTACGCATTTCATTTGTCAACATTTGCAAGAAAGGCTCCCGGATAGAATACACATAAGTTTAATATATTTTACGAATACAGAAACTCTTTCTGGCCAATCCGATGGCTGAGATCGCCAAGGCAGTAGTGTCGTAGTAATCTCGGACCAAAGGCAGCTAGGTCGAATTCAGTCGCTGTCTGGAGGAGAATTCTAGCGGCCGGCTGCTCTGATCGGTAGTTTCCGTGGTTTCTCCGATCAACACCAGGCGAATGCCGGAGCAGTACCCTATCAAACGGGCCACGGAGCGCGCGCGATCTGTTCTTCATCTTCCGTGTCCTATCCTCTCCCCTTACACACTTACACTAACATGCACTACACTATCACATATCTCGGGAGACTGGTCGGGAGCTTAGAGCGTGTCCCGGCTGGGGCGGTGCCCCGCTGGTGGGAGAGTCCTGGTTTGGGGGAAACCCCACTAGCCTACGGTCGGTCGGCGCTGGATCTCGCCATCCAGCGGGGGAAGATCACCGCCATCTTCCGAGAAAAACATGCACTACACTAACGGGACTAACGACCATAGAAGTTGACGCACCCGGAAACATGAGAAAAATCAATGAATCAATCGGACCAAAGGGTCGCGGGTTCGAGTGCCTCCTCGGGCATGGTTGTATTTGTGTTCGTCCTTTCAACCCTTATCATCACCATACGTTTCATCTTCACAGTTAACGTTCACGTTAACTCCAATAGTGATCGCTAATGACCTAGATGTTGATGCTACCTTAAATAACAAAAAAAAAAATATTTCTGCTGGAGAGTGAACTACGAGCGAACCATCGCAAACCGACTACTTAACAACACTGGAGAGCATGCCTTTTGCAGGACTTCGACACTTCCCAGGGGAGTTCGGCTCACCGTTCCCTGGCGAATGTGGGGCCGTCGGTAGAGCAGAATTGTCTGCGATCGCGGGACACTAATAAAATAGTCGCATTGTATAAGTGATGACAAACCATAGAACTGGGTACTTCAGCGCCGGCAGAGGAGAAGGCACGCGCAGAAGGCTTGCTCCGCGATGACAAGAGAACAGGCGAGCAAAGGTGCAGAACTGAGCAAATATTTCACAAAGATATATTCATTAAGTGATACAAACATTTTAGTGTAGATTTGCATTGAACTAAAAACTCACTTGTTGTATAAATTGTTATAGAAGCTTTGTTCATCATTCCCAAATTTTAGAACATGGAGCGTTTAATTACCTTCGTCATTAGGTGTCACTCTCTTCGTCTAACGGAGAGAGTGACACCTGCACTAATTGCGGGGTGGTTCTTCCCTCCTTTCAAGATTACGCAGAGCCTTGCGGACGGCAGGAGTTGTAATTGGAACCAAGCCACCCCACATTTTTTTCGTGAACCACTCTGGCTGAATTTCGTGAACAACCAACATTTGATGTTCCGAGAGGCTTCTCCTGAGCAAGTGAGGAGCGAAATGCCCGAATGCTAGACAGCGGGCGGCTGACGCAACGAAGGCGGTCAGTTGGCAGGTAAGGTGTGTGCCGGCGCGGGCCGCAGAGAGGAAGTCGCACGCGGTGACTTGCACTTCGGGAGAAAGCGCGCGGGCCGGGGGGGGGGCGGGGGGGCCGGGCCGGCGAGAGAGTAGGAATGGGTTTTGCGTGGGCTGCTCCCTATCTATTATTAAAAGCAGGAGGCACGGAAATAGATAAATGAATGGCGATCAGCGATTGTTATGATTCTTCCTGATGTCGAACGTTGTGGGAAGCGCCGGTCATTCGTATTGTCCGATATAAATGTAGTGTCTTGAGTTAGATCATCAGCTGTGACGCGGATATCCAATCGGGAGCTTCGATACCTCAAATTTAAGTTAAAAAACGAAGCTCCCGATTGCACAGCCGCGTCACAGCTAATGATCTAACTCAAGTCACTGTGTTTAAATCGGACAATGGCAGGCATATTCGTGGCCTTCTTGTGTTCACCCTTCGGAATGTTCATTCCCGCCTGACATATGGCAAAATATTCTAAGAATTATACGGACAATAAGCAATTCCCACCCTCGTGATTCTTGTAAACCTCTCTTTATTAAGCTAGGAATTTTACCATTGCCTTGCCTTGATTTAAGACTCAGTAGACTTTCTCAAAAACGACTTACTCAAGGATGGGAGCATATTTTCAAAGAAATATATAACTATGACACTCGGCGTAGTAATCATATTCATCAAATGTCAGTACCAACCATACGTACGTAAAAGTCACATACGATATATGTACATTATTCTACAACACATTGTCATACATTGTCAGATGACAATGAACGATTAAAATCGATACACAAGTTTAACGGTTAAGCAAAATCTTTTCTTTTGCGTAACTGATTCTATACATCAGAGATTGTACTGTGACGAGCCACGAGACTCCCCTTTTAACAATATAAACATTATTACAATATGATTGAATCTTATATTGATATGTTTGGGTTTACGCATACGTAGGAAATGGAATCAGTACGGACAGGTTGTTATGGTAGCGGGTGTATATAAACAAACCTGGGAAAAATAAATGCTCGCAGTATAATAATACATCGGGGATCAAAGCCCTTTGTATAGAGCGATTTTCCTAAGGATGAGCCAAAGTGACAGCTAGTGCTGACAACATAACTGAAGGTTCTGTGGTCGTTGTGCCGTCGAGCCCATTATACTCCCTTCCTGCATTCGTTCGTTTGCAGTTGGCTAACTTGTAAATGGCTTCGACGCTTCCTTTTGTGATGTCCTCGTCCGACAAAAATATAGTGCGCCGCGAGAAATAACTGAAATTAGGAAGTGCAGTGGTACGTCCTCTTCTGTAGAAAATCTTTTTTCCTTTATATATTACATTGAATTTACTTTTTGTGTGATAAATATTATGTTTATTTTAAAACCGAGACATGAATGCGAGACGCGTACTGATGCACGTGGTTCCGGGCTTTGTGCTGTTGTGTGGCGCGCTGTGATTGAGAGCTTTCTATTTACATTCGTTGCAGTTTTCTTTTACTGATTGTGAGAGCATGTTACGAGATTTTCCACATACGTAATTAAATTTAAATATTTTCCGGACTTGCGTACATGCATATACCTCAGCGAAACTCTTAGAGTTTTGCATAGGCATGTTTTCACAGTAGCCATTAGCACTTTACGAAGGGGCGTGGCTGAACAGCTGTCGCAGTGGAGGGATACTTCTTTAAAATACATGTGATGTTCACTAGTTTTCGCGCACTGTCACTTTGGCTCATCCTTAGGAAAATCGTTCTATAATAAATGGAAATGATGTTAGTAGCAGGCGTAATTATGAATAGGAGGAACGGGATCTTCCCTTTCGACCGCCGACCATCGAGCCGACATCTCGTTGCAGATTATTAGTTGGGACGCGTGGTGGGCTTTGTTGCAATGTGTTAGTTAAGATATAACGTTGAACGTACGAGGGGAGTGGGCTGGCATAATATTATCATCATTATTTACAGAATAATACAAAAATAATTTCAATAATTTGAATATTATATAATTGTGGATTGAATAGAGACGGATACGTCTGTGGGAACGCAAATTAGATTGGGGAATAAGTCGTAACTTGTTCATTCCTTGAACATTTTACTTATGATTAGTAGGAAGTGACTCGGTATGGCGTCCGCCCGAGGCGAAGGATAGGGAAATATCACGCACGCGTATTAATTTATGACAACTTTCCGACGCATCGGGTAATAATTTGTCGCAAGGCGGCAGGGCAGTGGAGAATGACTCCCCCCCTCCCCGATGAGCGGCCATGTGGTCCCAGAAGCCACCCACATTTCTCAGAGAGGCTGGGGGGTGGAGGATTCCGTGACCGCAAAGAGGAGCGGAGAGGAGAGGGGTGCGTTTTGAGATTGCCTCGCGTGCGGACGCAACTGCTGCCCCGGAGTTGGAGGTGTATTCCTTGTGACACGGCGAGTGCGTAGCACTGGGTGTCAGGGCGCCGGCGCGGTAAAGCGTCTGGGTGGAGGATGCACTAGCCTGGAGACGGGGAACAGTGTGCGTTGGAGTCATGGAAGTAGAAGGCGAACCTAACCCCAGAGCTGTAAATAGTGTTATCTTGTAAATAAGTTCATTTGTAAATAGAGCTCGTGTCTGTGTTGTCATTTCGCTACCACGACGCCACAGTCTATTATTGACATTGCATTTCTTTCTAAAATTAAACTGTTCAACAAAAATGCACTTTGGAATTATTTCCATTCTCAAAATAGCAAACTTACCGTAATTTGTGGTCGAGAAAAACGAATATGACAATAATTTACTTTTATTTCCTCTAGTTTTTAAATATACTAATTTCAAGTAGAAATACTAAAAATATACTAGGAATTCTTTTTCTGAAAGTAGTCAAAGTAGCATAATTTTGGATTGAGAATAATGAATTTGATATTAGATATTTTTAGTGCGTCTAATTCTGGTTTTATAGCTTCACTATCCTAAAGTAAAAGGACTTATTCACGAGAACGTCCTCCCGTCGTTTGTACTGGTCTTCTCTTGTCACTTTCTAACAGTAGTCCGCAAGTATAGCGATGTTACATTTCCCATTAAACCTTCGTTCCATTTGCAAAAGGTCCTGATAGAATCGCTGTCCATGTTCGTCACTTACAGCACCGCAGTTGTCGAGAGAGGAGACCAGGTGAGAATGTAGGAAATGAAGTTTATCCTGTGGAGATAAAGGATGAGGCGATTTCTCCCTCCCGCAGTCTTCGTGTCGTCTGACTGTTGTGTGTACTCTTCCGGAGTACCGTCTTCATGTAGTCGATTGGCTGATGGGCTATGGTGGTATTGTACAGTCCACCCTTTTTGTAGTCGACTGGCTGTTGGTATGGTGGTATTGTACAGTCCACCCTTTTTGTAGTCGATTGGCTGATGGGATATGGTGGTATTGTACAGTCAACCCTTTTTCCTCTATACATGCCATGCAGCCGTGATGCTATACTATACACAGTAATACAAATTACTCACAATCCATCACTGCTGTGCTCAGATGTGCCAACACAATCTCCAGGCGTTAAACATCCTTCATACCTTACATAGGCTTTATCTGAGTACCAAAAGCTAACTGCAAATTTTAAATGTCATTTTCGTTTTTTCCATTATCACATGAAGCAGAAACCGGAAAGATGTTCACTGTTAGCAGTGTTATCAATTGTTTTGATCAAATCTAATTAATAAAATTGCATTCAATATACGTTCAACCAGTGGTGGTATATTGAAGGGCAGTACTAAGCTATTGCCTTTGGTCCCCGACGGTCAGGAATTCCGACGACATTAATTTTTTAAACTTATTTTAAATAATTAAACCACTCACTTTATTTTTGTAACCATGTGTTAATTTTCCAGACATTTTGAGCTCATAAATGCATCTTTCAAATTCAATGGTTGCAAACAACGAAAGCGCAAAGTGAGTACATTTTAAATCGTGAAAACTATATTTTTTATTATTGAACACGAAGTTACTTTTTGTTTACACACTTTCCGGGATTTCAAAAATGTATTAAAATAAAATCTTGCATAAAAATGTTAAAAGCATGAGATATCATAATATCTTAAAATATCCTATTAATATTCTGAGAATGTTTTAAATCAGATCGCAAGATAAAGATCTACGATATTCTGACTATCTTACAGGTATCTTTTAATGTCAGAGGAAGAAAATATCGAAGTTCAGTGCACTGAAACGTAGGAGAAAGTTTTTCTGAAACTTATTTTGTGTGGTTAATTGAATACGTTACTTTAAATATTAATACATTTCATTTGAATATTAAATATGGTACTTTTGTATGGAAAGATGAGAACGGCCAGTGAAAACGGCGGGGGGAGGGGGACACGGCCCCTCCTAGGGACCCACATTGAGTATTAATCCGTCACTGCCTTCACGATCCTTGCGTCGATCTCATATTTTTCACCGGAACATAATAAAAATACCCATAGATGATCACGGTACAGCACACAGACTCCTGGGATTAGAGAACACAATTGGAATGAATATATATTATTTTGGCGTCCCACTCTCTGCTTTCAAGGCTCAACTCTACTCTCAACACTTAACTCTTAAATTTAACCGATTAATACTTGAATGACTACTATCTTTCATAATACTTTTACTGTGAACAAATTTTCTCGTTTATGTGTCATTCGTTTATTTTGCTAGTTTTATTTCTTATTTTGTGCCTTGTACTTTTACTGTGAACAAATTATGACATTCTTGTTTTGATATTTCAGTGTTATTTAACGACTTGCTTTTGTGTCTTATTGGTATTTGGTGTATTTTTTTAATTTTGTAGTTTTTTTTTATTTAATAGCTCATACTTTGTAACTTTTCCTCTCTGGTAGTCAAGTCCGATGTATGGCAGCCGGGAGCGCGTCGAGCCAAACAGGAAGGTAGTCCCTATCCAAAAGAAAGGGGAAGACTATCTCTCTTGCAACAGGTTGTTACATCTCATCTCATATTAGGAATTTTATTACTACTAGAAATGTTATATTTTTTTGACAAACGACATCTAATATTATGTAATTTCATTTTTGATAATAATGCTTTAATAGAGAGCTGTGAGTTCTTATTTACATGCTTTTATTGTCTTCTTGTGTACAAACGCGAATAAAAAGTACGTCAACCGGGACGTAATACTTCGTTTAGAAACAAATTATAACGTAAGGATCTGTGTCATAAAGTGCTATTTTATGAACGATTTACTGCATCTAAAAGACCTTTTATAAAGATAAGGAAAAAGAATGGTATGTAACAGTTTCAAAAACTGCTAAAACTTCTAAATTTACTGCATTGAGTAAGCAGTCACAAATTATTTTCATATTCTTCTACAACCATTTGCCAATGGCATTCGATTTTAATATTGGAGAAAATGGTTACCCAATTTTAATTCTCTTCATTTTAAAAACGTTCATTTGCTGCGCATGAAAAGTGATAGATCTAAAAATTATAATTTCGTAGTTACGCCAAGAAATCTGTGTAGAAAACTAGTGGTGTTACAACAGCACATGCTTTTTTATTTATGTATTTATTTTACGTCAAAAAAGCAGTTAAAAACTGCGTATGACGTGCTATGGGGAAAAGTGAATTGTGTGCACATTTTCAAAATTCTGTGATCCCTACACTAAGTCATATACTACTTAAATTTTGAATTTTGAAAGGGAGAAAAAAAACTCCCATGTAATAAAATCTATTTTCAAGGATAAATAAGCAATAAATTTTGGCTCTTATCATGTTGTGCTTCGGAATAATACTGCCTGCCGCGACTGGAAACGATAATTTGAATAATTGTATTTCCCACTGAATTCTAGAAGACGTGCACAGAAAATGAAGTTACATTTATGTCCAGAAGTAAAACAAGGGGCCATCTCAGCATTTGCTCAATGGATCAGGGAAACTGGACGAAAAACCTGATCGAGATGGGGGTCATTGACCCGAAAGCTGTAGTATAATAGTTGTTGCAGGTTGTTTATACTCATTTATACAGTCCAAATGGTAAATAATGCATTATGTATCATTGTTAAAATTAATGTAACTTTTCTTGTGATGCTCAGTATAGTCTCTAATTGTATAGAAATTTTTAAATAATCGTTTAATGTCATCTGGCAAAGTGTTGTCACAATATTTGTGTGTGTGTGTGTGTGTATATATATATATATATATATATATATATATATATATATATATATATATACACACACACACACACACACAAAAGCTTTCATTTGAAACATTTCAGTCATCACTTGAAAATGTCCAAACCAATTCAAATGCCTTCAGTGCCTTCAGAAATGCCTGCAGTGCTTATCGGTAATTATTAGATAACCAGAAATTTCTTACTTCTACAAAAGAATCAAACATTAATACATCACTACTGTTACAGAATTTGCAGCATATAATACAGGCAAGCAAGGATAATTTTGCCTTGATTACGCTCTAGTGATCTTCCAGTTTTACTTTATTGCCCTTACGTAAGAAGAACTAGAGCTGCTACAGAATGGCGCAGACTTTCTCGTAGTAAAGTTTTCTAATTTTCTTGGTGTGGATACTGTACAGTCTTACCCCTCCTTCTTAATTGCTGCCATCTATCGCCACCCAAAGTACTTTCTAAAAAAAAATTCTTAACATCACGGTTTCAAAAAAGAAGAATCTTGATATAGAAGGTTAAAACGTCCTAAATAGCAATTATCATTGAAAAATTTGGAGTCGTTTTTAAGACAAGCGTTATTGTAAATGCGAAATTTGAAGCTCTTTTTTAGAGTAATTTTATGAGTTTTCGAAAAACTTCATACCGGGAGCGGTAGTTCAGTGCATCAACTGATGCCACTGCAGTGCCTCTGACCGGGAGGTCCTAGGTTCGAGTCCTGACGGCGGCAGGATTTTCGACACTAGCTTTTCAGCTAGGTCGAATTCAGTCGCTGTCTGGAGAAGTTCTAGCGGCCGGCTGCTTTGATCGGTAGTTTTCCGTGGTTTCTCCAATCAACACCAGGCGAATGTCGGAGCAGTACCCTGCCAAAAAAGGGCCACGGACCGCGCGCGATCTGTCCTTCCCCTTCCTTGTCCTATCCTCTCCCCTTACACACACACTTACACTAACATGCACTACACTACCACATATTCCGGGAGACCGGTCGGGAGCTTAGAGCTTGTCCCAGCTGGGGCGGTGCCCCGCTGGTGGGAGAGTCCTGGTTAGGGGGAAACCCCACTAGCCGACGGTAGGTTGGTGCCGGATCTCGCCATCCAGCGAGAGGAAAATCACCGCCATCTCCCGAGAAAAACATGCACTACACTAACGGGACTAATACCCGAAGCAGTTGACGCGCCCAGAAACACGAAAAAATCAATCAATCGAAAAACTTCATCTGAAGTAATTTGAAGAATTTCCACTCACAAATTGAATAATGTATACAAATGGGTGAAAATTTACATATTAACTGCGTGAGAGATATTCAGCATACCAAAAAATTAAAAAAAAATAAGAGCTGTTTTTGAGAAAATGGAGTTTGAGCGTTTCTGAAAATGCGAAAATTTGAGCAAATTTTCACAAAAAATTGTTGAGTTTTGGAGAAACTTTATTTGACATTATTTAAAGCACATGTGCTCTTAAATACAATAACGTGAAGAAATCGCTTCTAATGTAAATATTACCAACGCGAGAGACAAGTAAAAAAAACGTTTTTGTAATTTAAAAAAACAAAAAAATAGAGCACTATGACGTTTATGTCATCGTATAGGGTTCATTTGGCGCTAAGCCTACTAAAAATTTAAAGAAGAAGTTTGGAGCCCCTTTGCAAATAAAAGTATCCAAAGTTTTTAATGACAATCATTTATTTCAGCAATTGCACAACGTTTCGTAACTGATTTTGTTACATCATAAGGTGCTTATTAAGGGAACTACTATCCCATTGAATTACCTCTGCAGTAGAACCATCGAGGAAACATTACGAAATTAACTCACTCAGTTGATATCACATACTAACAGTTACAAACAGACCTCCATTCCAAGGAATGAATGACCAGGTCATCTCGGGAGAGAGTGAGGCAAAACCGAAATGCTAGCCCAGACAAAGGATATAGAAAACAAACTATTACTAGAAAGTCTGTACCATTCTGTAGCTCCGCTATTTTAATTTGCTAAGTGTAGTAAATTCGTAACATTATCTTCTGTTAAGGAACTCATGTCACATAGAATTATTCACGAGTCTTACCTCTACTGAAGCTGTCTTTTTTGTCGGCCTCTGAACATTTTTCCTGGTCACATATTCTTATCCTCCAATTTCCAACTTCTTGATATCGTCCTGTTCACTTCCTGGCCTCTAGCCCTTTTACTTTCTCCCCATTACTTCGTAAAAAGAGAAAGTATTGTAATCCTGCTACGGAAACGGTCAATTTTTGACAGATAAACTCTCATTGCCGAACCTTTGAAACGAATAAGTGGATATAAAAATTGTTCCTAGCTATAGTAAATTACTTCCTCTAGCACGTTGCGTAATCAGAATCAACGTTTAATAGGCCATTGACGCCGAAAATTCGATTGACTGCAAAACGTTTGCGTTGTAAACGCTAGCGCCCAAATCGTTCACCAGATTTTCTCCAAAATTTATAATCGATTTAAATGAACACGAATCCCTCTGAGTTTGAAACGGATGTTTTGATTTTTAGAGATACATTACATAAAGCCTCACCAACATTCAAAAACTCATTTCAAAATTCTCTCAAAAACTGCCTCCAATTTTCTTTCAACTTTGTCCTCTGATACGGAGCTATAGGTCGCTTAAGAGAATAGTGCCTGTCTCAGTTTTGTTGAAATCCCTAATTTTTCGAAAACTGCAAAAGTTAAAAATAATTTCGTCGACTTCTTACAACTAAACCATTGAAAACCGAGTTTCTTTAATGAAATCTGTACTTCAAAGACAGTTTGTGAAATAGGGCTATCTACAATTTTTCAAAATATGAGTAGGTTTCACGTTATTTAGAGTGAAATATAGACACTTTATTTTTTAACAATTTTTTCTCAAAAAAGGCTCGAAGCTTTTTCTTTAAACACTCTCCTCATATGTATTAAATGACAGTAAAATAATTGGTGCTAGTCTCGTTTCCGACGAACTCTGAATTATTGAAAATTGCAAAAAGTTAACATTTCAAAACTATTATGTGTATTGTGAACGCTCCCTAAACCCGCCTTTATATTTGGCACCACTGTTAGTTGTAACGGGCTAGTGCTCGTACGTGTCACAGCAGTTCAGATTATACAGTAGTTGTTGTAACGTCTTCTTGGTATAATAAAGTTACATTAATACAAGTTTATTGTTCTTATTCATCAAACAATAACATAACATGGCGCAGTCACTAGGACAAACAATAACATAACAAAAACGACAAAGTTGAAGATGGAGAGTTTTCGCAGAAACAAAATCCGTTCTAAAAAATCAGCTCTTCAGTTACTGACACCGTTCAAAAAATCAATTCGCAAAAAGTTCAGGCACTGGACACACTAATTCTATTGCCAGAATATGGACTGCAAAATCCGTGCAACGAACTTATTTTCGAACATTTCTCCATTTGCCATTCGCGTTTCCTCATCCCATCACTGTTCAGCGACATACATTTTACTTTCTCGTTACGGAGTAAAGAGAAGATTATGCAATGCTGCGCGAGAATTTTCACCAGAAAAACTCTTATTAGAGAAAAGAAGAAGAACCACCAGTTTTTCACCAGAAAAACTCCATAACGAAAAAGTGGATAAGTCCAGTTGCTAAATTTAGAAAAAAAATCTCTAACATGTGATGTATCAAGAATCCATGTTTTATGGGTCTTTGACAATGAAAAATCGAATGATGGCAAAACGCGTCTGTCCGTCCGTCCGTCTGTGAACGCTAGCGGTTAAACCGTTCAGTCGATTTACTCCCAAATTGATATTTCCCTATAGATCTGTCTGATAACGCGGACCCTTGAATTTGAAACCGATATTTTTAATTTTGGGGGGACTTTATATGAAACATCTGGGACATTTTCCAAATTATAAAAAAGGTTCTATTGTTTTTGATTAAATTTTGTTGTTGGATAGTGTGAAGGTCGTTTAAGAGAATGGTGCTGGTCTCATATTCATTAAAAACCCCAATTTTTCGAAAACAGCAAAAATTCAAAATTTTTTCGGAGTCTCCCTGCAACTAAAATATTAAAGATAAAGATTTTTCCCTTTATGAAATCTGTTCCTTAAAGATAGATTTTAAAATAAGGTCATATACAATTTTTCGAAAAATTGAGTACTTTTCGCGTAATTTTGCGTGAAAGTACGGGCGAGAAAGTAGGTGATGTTTGAGCACCACCAGTTTTATTGTTCCCTTCTGTTGGACTTGCTTGGATTAAATCCGTCACTAGCGGCAGCGTCCGGTAGCCCGAGGCTTTGCCGGCCACGCCCCTGGAGGGGACACCGCAGACTTCCTCGGGCAGATTCCTGGACGGAGACCTTCCACCGGGAAACGTGACGGCAGTATTCAAAACATGACGTCAAATCTCTTCTTGTTGTGTGACGAATGAATGGAAGAATCCCTAAATATTTACTATCGTTATCGTCGTCAGTAATGATCCTTATCAAGTTGTAGTTTCAACTGCGTTTTCAAGTGCGAATAGAATGTCTGCGGTTCATCGTAAATTGATGTCACAGTCCCATTGCTTCGAAGTTCAGCGCGATTTGAAGAGAGAATTCCGAAAGGAGGCTGATCTTGGTGCCGCTAAGTCAATTGCGTTTCAGTAGTCAGGTTTCGATGGGTCGCGGATTCGAATCCCACTTCGGGCGTGTATGATTTGCTATTAGTTGTTGCGGGGGGGGGGGTATCCCAAGCACCTTGTGTCGCCTCTATTTATTTATTTATTTTACGTAAAAAACAGTTAAAACTGCGAATGACGTGCTATGGGGAGAAGTGAATTCTGTGCAAAATTCTGGGAAAATAATTAATAAAATAAAAATAATACTTAAATTTTTTTTTTGGGGGGGGGGAAAGTTCCCATGTAATAAAATCTATTTTCAAGGATAAAAAGGCAATAAATTTTGGCTCTTTATCCATGTTGCCCTTCGGAATAATACTTCCTGCCGCGACAACATGGAAACGATAATTTGAATAATTGTATTTCCCACTGAATTCTAGAAGACGTGCACAGATAATGAAGTCACATTTATGTCCAGAAGCAAAACAAGGGGCCATCTCAACATTTGCTCAATGGATCAGGGAAACTGCACGAAAACCTGATCGAGAAATCTGCCTCTCGACCAACTTCCTTCCATTGTCGGCCGGACTGGGAGGCGTAGATACTTGGAGCATCAATTATTATTATTATTATTATTATTATTATTATTATTATTATTATTATTATTATTATTATTACTAATAATACTAATAATAATACTCGCTTCGCGAGTCGGGGATTTATCTGAGAATCTCCAAAGCACTATTAGTATTAATAATAATAATAATAATAATAATAATAATAATAATAATAATAATAATAATAATAATAATAATAATGCGGTGAATGCAGTTGAGGCAGCCGTCGTCTGCGCCGAGATTCGAGCCCTGCTTAGGCACGATTTATTTATTTAGTAAAAAACAGTCAATAACTGTATGTGACGTATGTGGCAGAAAATCATCATTGTATTTGTGATTTTCCCTTCACCCGTCATCATTATCCTATCACCTCATAATTCAAGGCTTAACCACCTTTTCTTACGGAGGGATACAGCCGAAATTATCATAGGTAATACGAGTGCTTTGGACATTGTCGATAAATCTCCGACTCGCGAAGCGAGGAGGGGATTTATCTGAGAATCTCCAAAGCACTATTAGTATTTAACAGGACTATTCCACCAGTGAAATTATGTCCAATAGAGTTCCAAAATCTGCCAAATATTGAAAATAACTAGAAGTTATGTTAGATAGATAGATAGATAGATAGATAGATAGATAGATAGATAGATAGATTTATTAAAGTTCGCTTTAAGCTAATGCTCGGTGGCAAACATGTTAAAATCAAATATGTTTTTTACAGTACATACATTATATATATTGGACATCGACTTAGCGATCGATGTAAACGGCCTCCGAAGATTTCAGTGACAATTCATGATTGACTAGTAGGGAGAAGCAGTAATAAAAATATCATAGAAAAAGCGATTCACTTTTTGAGATACACCTCTGATTGGGGCATTTGTATGTATAGTTAAACACTATTGGTTTTGATTTCACGAGTGAAATAGTCCCCATAATTACATACGTCTCTCCAGGATAGAACATGACTGAGCCTCGGAAGAGAACCTGTAGCGTGGTCAGAAATGACCGATAAGCTCATAATAATAAATAATAATAATAATAATAATAATAATAATAATAATAATAATAATAATAATAATAATAATGAGCTTCATGTAAAGTACCCCCACATTTTAAAGAATGTGTTTCAAAACCTCATAGCTTCGATTCGAGCCAGATTAACAGAGGTTTCTTCCATTTGGAAAAATCCTACGCATGGTTTAGGCGCAAGTAGTGTTCCCAGACGGACGGACGGTCGGACAGACGAACGGTCGGACGGACAGACGGATGGTCGGACGGACGGACGTTTTGCTTTCAATTGTTTTTTCGGCATCAAGGACCTACAAAACAGGGATTATGGCTAGACCACGGTTAGAGGATTTTTTCTCTTAATTTAACAACTTGATTTATCCACTTTTGCGTTATCAGGGCTCGACAATGAATTTTTTCTGCAGAAAATCCGCCGTTTTTTTCGCGCAGCATTACATAACTTTCTCTAGAGCGCATATTACTTCGTATATACGTACGTATACGAGAAAGTAAAAAGTTGGAGACGTTTTAGAGAAAATGACGTTGACATTTCTCAAAATGCTCCATTTCGTGATTATTTTCACAGCAAATTTTGAGTTTTCGAGCAACTTCATCGGAAATCATTTAAAGCCCTTGTATGCACAAATGCAATAAAGTATACGGAACATACGTATTGTAAATGTTAACTATTTCAAAGATAGATCACAAAATTCACACAAGTGTAATTTTTCGAAAATAAAATAAATATATCACAATTACGTTTGTCATGTTATTCAGTGTATTTATCATTATCCGTATAAAACGTTTAAAGAAACTAACAGCAAATACTTTTTCACATTATTGGGGACGGTTTTATTATAATATCGCAATTTCTGCCCTCACTTTACCCATCACTTGAAAAATCCAAACCAATTCAAACGAAGCGCCTGCGGTGCATATCTGCTACTATATCGACAGTCCAGAACAGATGCACTTCTTACTTCTACAAAACAAACAAACATGAACAAATCTCAACGCTAGCGCAATATTTGCTGCGCAGTATGTAGACAAGCAAGGATAATTTTACGAATAAATTAAACATCCAGAACTAAAGGCCTTCCAATATATTGCATGAATGCGATGCACTAGATCCGTATGTAATACGAAACTAGTGGCATTACGTGATGCCCATCTTATGTGTGTATACTCTGTATTATCTCTATATTGTAATAATCGTCCACTCTATTCTAAATTAATCGCTGTCGACCCGACTAGCCAAGACGAGGGGAGAGGATTATTAATTAACATTACGCTGTCTGACTTTGTGGGATGCGGGAAGGAACAATGTATCACTCACATAATTACAAAGAGGAAGGATTCGCCTTCTTAGATTCTAATAATATAATATACTGAATCAATGTGTGATGCTTACATAGCCAGTGCGCGGCTCCTAAAGTTGGAAACTAATACTACAAACAATAGATTTCGTCTGTGTTTCTTCATGTCAATATTCAGTTCTTCACCCAGTCCAGAAGCCTTAGCGTGAGGGGTGGGGGTGGGGGGGCGCAGCGCGCAGGTGTGCGGACAGCCCGAGTTGAAATATTCTATATTGAAACGTACCTTAAAATCTATCTATTATTTATTTAATTAATATGATATTTCAAAATAATTGACATTTTCTATCATTGTTAATATTTATATTAATCTAACTCTGTTGTATAAATATAACCCTGCTCTGCTCACGCCCTTATTTCATAATCAAATATTTTATTAGCATTACCATTAATATTTCCTTACTCGAGGGCTCGTGGGTATCAACATACGACGTTCTATATCTTACCTTGTCGCATGCAGACGCGCTGTCTGTACAAATCAGCGATTTCTGAAAGTTGTGACAGATTAAAATTCCTTGATTTGTGGCAATTAACTATAAATTATCAATTTTGTTTCAAATAATATGCAAAATATTTATTCATGAATTAAACATTTACAATTCTTAATGAGCTCATTATACGACTATAGTTTTGATAACATAGGCCAATGACCAAAAAACTTTTTGTGTGTGTTCACCTAATTCTTATCATTTGTAAGTGTGCTGATTCCAAGTATAACATTAAAAATGCCGTATCACCCACCATTTGTTCACATTTTAACATTTTTCTCTGTATAGCTAGACAAATGCATGTCTGAGTATCTAGAAATATATGAGATGCAGGAAGTTAGAATGAGAAAGTATTAGGGTGACAAAGAGGGTAGTATACTCTTTGGTAAAATATTTGACAAACAGTACCGTGTTTGTTTTATTGGAAGCGCACGTGTTTGCATTGTTGCTATTAAGATAAGATACTAGTTTAGCAGTTAGTGTTCTCTCATAGCTAGCCATGGTTTTAAAAACAGTCCTGACAGTTTTTGTTATATTTGTGACGAATTTGTAATTAAAAACATCGACGGAACATTACAGAATTTGCTAGAGATGTGTATTTTTCTTAAACTTTGTGATCAGGACAAACGTTGGGCGCCACATAAAGTATTTTACATTTGTGTAGAGAACCTTTGAAAATGGTCAGAAAAAGGAGAAATCATCCTTTAGATTTGCCATTCGAATGGTATTGTGGAAGAATCATTCAGATGATTGCTACTTTTGTTTGATGTTTCTGGTTACAACCCAAAAAAGTAATTAAGTACCCCAACCTACCATCTGCAATTCGGCCAATAGACTATAGTCCGGATCGGACTGTACATGAACCACCAGTTGCTTTTGCAACTGTTAATCCTGATAATACGTCAGGTGATGAATTTCGTTGTGATAAAGACGAACCAGCTGACAATGAGTTTCATTGTCCCGTAAACAGTGTGGAACCTCAGTTGTTTACTCAAACAGAAGTAAATGATTTGGTCAGAGATTTGGGCTTAACAAAAGAGAAAACTGAACTGAATGTCTTCAGACTCAAGGAAAATAACTTGTTAGAAGCTGAAACATCAATTCATGTGTGCAGGAGAAGATATCAGCAATTTGATCATTTTTTCAAACAAGAACAGAATTTAGTATATTGCTCGAATATTGCCGGTCTGGTGAATGAGTTCGGAATGCAATACAATAAAGAATGGAGACTGTATATCGATTCCTCTAAAACTAGTTTCAGAGTAGTTTTAGAGAAAATAAACTACTTCGCTCATGATGATAGTATATGATGACTTAAAAATAACATGCATACTTCTTGGTCCGCAAGGTTGTTTTATTAAATTCTAATGTTTACTATGTGAATGGGATAGTAGGGCAAGAGATCAGCATTGGTCTAGAAAGAAATGGCCTGTAAGAAAATCTTTAAAGCCAGGGGAAAAGAGCATTCTACGGGAACATCTGGTAGATCAACACAAAGTTCTGTTGCCTCCATTGCACATAAAATTAGACCTCATGAAACAATTTGTGAAGACTTTACCTAAAGATGGGCAGTGTTTTAACTACCCTTGTGAAAAGTTTCCGCAATTGTCTGAAGCAAAATTAAAGAGGGTATCTTCGTTGGGCCTGATATTAGAAAAACGATGTTTGATCCTCAATTTTAACTACTTATGATAATAAATGAAAAAGAAGCGTAGATTGCATTTAAATACGATGTAAATAAGTTCCTAAGCAACAAAAAAGACCCAGACTATCAAGCAGTTGTTGTCAATATGCTGGATGCTTTCAAAAAATTGGGATGTTTAATGAGCCTCGATGTTAACTTTTTAAAGTCGTTTACAATTCTTTCCGGACAATTTAGATGGTGTAAGTGAAGAACAAGGTTAGCGTTTTCAAGATCTGAAAGTGAAGAAAAAACGTCATCAGGGACGCTGGAACACCAATATGATGGGAGATTACTGATGCCTTACTTCGCCGAGAGTGTCAGCAATCGGCGCATACGAGAAAAATCTATAACGGGGGCTTTTAAGAAAAGAGGCAAAGATAATATACGTCAGTGGATTCTTAAAGCCTTTGTAAAATTAATGTCAAGAATATAAAGCCACCTTCTATTTCAAATAAAGTTCTGTTGGTATTGTAAAAGTCATTTACGTTTCATTTTTATTGCATATATAGATGCACTGTGGGTGATGGAAACAAATAGAGTTCAGATTCGGATTTAGTAACCAAAAATATGAAAAAATCAGCTATCAAGATTTAAAAAGTTTTTTGAAACCTGTGTTTTGCTGGCCTGTGTAATTATCTTTCCTGTGCAATAAATTTAAATGTTCGTGGCTTACGTAAAAACTTCCCGCGCATTTGCAGACTTCTCGGTTGAATCCTGGATGCAGAATGTCCAATGACCACCGCGTCGTCTTCTGTCGCCGCGTTGATGTACATGGTTATAGTATATATGATTTCGCCCTACTTAAGGTGATGTTACCCGATGTCAATTCCTAACTTAAAAATGCCAACCGCAATTTTGCCAATACAGTCCCGATTCGTCCAATAACTATGAAATTTGTTTCGCGTACGCGAAACTTCCCGATACTAAGCTTCGGGTGGGCTCCTCGTCGTGACTTTCTAATGTTAAAAAAATGGTTCAATAAATCAAAAATCCTACGGCTTCTTCTCTATTCTGGTTGCGTCGCCGACATAAGTCCGTTTTTTAAATTCAATTGACAAGGTGCTTCAAGATAAGACTTCCTGCGCCCGCACACATCGTGTACATCGCACATACAGCTGCATGAAACGACGTACTGTTACGATATAAATTCTTCACGACTTAAATATACTTAAATTAGACTTTGATTTTATGTTTCTACTGAACATTAACTTCAAAATTCCCGCACCCAATAAGTCTGGCAAGCCCACATTGTGAGGGCAGCACTGCTCCACAGTATAACGCAGGTCACTAGATTCACCATGCAGTTGTATTCCCTGTTCCTGTTGTGGGACCGCATATTGCCAAAGAATTAACATTCTTCAAAAGTTAACATATTTTGATTGATCTATCCTTTTTATTGGTAGTAACTGTATTTATAGTAAGTCTTCATTAGTTTTATAATGTCTTATAGTATTCTGGTTGTATGGATTTATGCACGGTAATGTTTTTGTGTAATTTTGATTTCAACTAGGGTTGTGGAATGTCGGATTCCGAGGCGAGCTACAATTCTGACAATGCCAGTGATGCAGGGAGCGCGCAAGCCAGTGATAGCGAAGCCGAGGTATTATCAAATCTTTGCTTATAAATTTGGTCAAAGACTAGGTTTAAAACTGGTCAGAACACCCTCAGGACCCAATGAATGTGTAGCATATGAGTAAGCTTTATGAATGCTGAAATTTACTAGTTTTACTTTATATTTATAATATTTGATCATGTTTAGGTACTATTAGCAATGATATTGATTATATAAAATTTAATAATGGAAGTATAAAAATATTTTGCTAATGTGCATGAATTGGGAGCATGTATAGTGTACTTCCGCTAAAATAAGTTTCAGTTAATTCAGAATTTAACTGTTGTTACTTTTTAAACAGAAATGCTATACAATAGATTAATATTTGAAAATAGAGTAATAATGTTATCAAAATTAATTCAATTTGCTATTTATTATGTCAAATCTGTGCATGAATTGCAAAATATCTAAATTAAATATGCTTTATTGTATGTTTTATTTCTTATGAATTATTCAGTTATAATGAAATTCTTGTAATGAATTTATAATTAAAGAAGGTCGGGATATCTTCTCCTTTGAACATATTGAACTTCACCCTTAGGACTGGAGGACAGCATTGATTCAAGACTGACACATCACGTTTCCTGAGTATTAGAAACTTACAAATTGAAATATAAGCACTTTCAAATCAGTAATGAATAATTTGCAAGAAAGTTTTTGCAACATAGCAGTAACCTGAACACATCAGTGCTAACTTACTGGCATTGAAGCCACACGACTATTATAAAACTAAGTTACTTGATCTGCAGCACTGCTTGATGCGGTTGCGATCACGCAACATCTTGCGGCAGGATTGAAAATGACTCAAAAAGTCATGCTGAATTCCATCTTGGGAGATACTACCCTCCACCGCCACGTTAGAAAAACCCTAGTATAGTAGTCATTTTGTGGCTTACAAACAGCAGGAAACTGATGATGATGACTACCATCAAAAGTTGCTCATTTAATAAATAATATTAATTGCAATGACAACACCTATAATTAATGCTAACTTAATCTAATACATTCACACACTGCATTATGTATCAGAAGACCAATTGAGAGCATAGAACTTGTCTGGGCGTTTGTGGCGATACTTAGCAAAAATAATTTATATTGTAATTGTATTTCCACACCAAAAATTTCCCACCCAAATCACACTTTTTACAATTCGCAAAATTCCAAGCATGTAATATCAATAGCATAATAAATAACATGGTTCACACGATTGTGTGGCTTGGTTCTTTTTATGATTAGTTGGCTCATTTTGTTCTAAAATGAAGGAAAATCAACAATGTTATGTCTCATTCGCTTTTCTAGTCAAGATATTGATTTTAGTCCTTTTTCTAGTTGTTTTGTCTTAATTTTGTTCCCAATTGTGTTTTGTCCAGCCTACATGCATTTGACAGATGTCCTTTATAGTAAAAAAGTGCAGATGTCACGACAAGAAAAATTAATTTTTGTAACCCTATTTGTTTGGAAAAAATTAGTGTTTAAATTTTTTGAACTTTAGAAAAAAACAGGTTTTATTTTATAATGTCTTAACATATTTTAAGATGTTGAAATACGTTTTTTAACTAGGGCAGAATGTTTTTCATTAGTTACTTATCTTTGCTTACAAAATGCCACTGCCTTATATGCCTTATACTATTAATCTGCCTTAATGATGTGAGAAGTACTATGTCATAAGAACACAAAATCTGTGCTGCATGATTAGTGTATCCATATCTAATATTTTGTTTGTATAGTATATTTATAACTTTTTGTATTAAATAGTTCTATTAGATAGTATCTTAAAATTAAGGACCGAATTTGTAGGTGATGCACGTACAAACAAAGCCCATTGGGAGCTTTCATTTTTTTACTTCTGAAATGTTATATGATCCCATAGAAAGCATTTCAGAAACTTGCTGAGCACTTAAATCACTTCATTGGACCTAAATAGACCTAATGTCCCTATTTATCTCCTATTTTCCAATCTTTGCACACAAAAAAACCACTTATTTTGTGCACTTGCTACACATTGCTCCAAAATAACCTGCCTCTATTTTTTTACATCAGGAGAACAAAGGCGAATGAGACCCATTGTCGTTCATTACCAGTTACCGCGAAAGAGCTGTCTTTTTGACTGGAAATCGTGCCAATGTCAAAGGTGCTTTAAAACGAATACCATTAAGTTCTGATGTATTTAGAACGTTGCTAATTTACATCTAACATTTGTGCACTTCTCATTGCAAATCTGATTTTTTCTCAACCAATGCGTTAACTAAGAGCTAGATCGCATTTACCCCATTGTTAACTCAAGGAAATCTTTAAAGCAAATCCTGTAACCCATGGAATTGGACATAAAGGAATGTTTTACGTTATTTGAAAGGTTAAGAACACATACATAGGTATAGTTATTGAAAATTATGAAATTAACCAAATATTTTATTGTTATTTTCAGCTCTTGAATTTGAAAACATTTTAATTTTATATTCTCACTACATTACTTTATTCAAATGAATGATCATAGAATTATTGGCCTTGAACAAATATTACATGGATATTTTTATTTTCCCTATTAAGTAAATTTATGATTATGATTATTATTATTATTATTATTATTATTATTATTATTATTATTATTATTATTATTCCATAAATAGAAAAAAGAAAGTTATATCAACTAAATACCTGCCAGCAAAAATGTCGTAATCCTCACTTTTCTGGAATGCTGGGTTTCCTTGCATAAAAGTTGTATGTGATCAGGATGAGGCATGTAGGAAACGATGTTGGCAATCACGGACATTAAGCACCTTTTTTCTTCTTTATTAATTTCGCCACGGGTCACAAGGGTGCATAAACGTTGGAACAATAGAGGAGAAAAATCTTGTTTCACTAAGTCCAAGTGTGGGTAATGACTTAAACATAAAATTAAATGTAATAAATGGAAGAGGAATGAGAATAAACACAAGAAGAATTCAGGGCAATCCTATTTGGCCCATAATAAAATACCAGTGTCTGAAAAAATCCCTGTTGAACAGGTGGGTGCAAAAATGTTGTATGCCAATGTAAGAAAGACAATGTGTTTAATGGGAGATTCGTCATATTTTAATGCTCACTCAGAGTTTTTATTATCACCTGTATTATGTAAGTAATTAAAGTTGCATATAGATATGTCTTGCTCTCTTTACCGATTGCTATCTGTAAATGTAAATACCAATGTAGAACACTGAGTTTGGAGGATAACAGAATGCTGTTGGAAGAATTCTACAATTTAGACTACAATGCACAAACACGATATTTAAATTAACTAATATTGCATATATGAAACGTAGGGAGACCGAAGAGGCCATTTCATACAGACACTGCACTTAAGTACTTTTTAAGAAGAAATGGAGAACAAATTCACATAAGTCAAAAACCTTATGCACGATATATAGAATTCCTACTAGACGTCTAGAAATGCTCCAAGAGCTTTCCCAACTCTTTAAAGAAGAGAACTCTAGAGTATAATGCAGTGAAAGAGCTCAAAGAGATATTTTCAGGGGAGAATATAATTTAGGCTTTGGCGTACCATGTTCAGACTCAGTGGTTATTGTAATGATTGTTCGTTAAGACTGTTAACAGCGTGAATGAAACCAAAAGAAAGAAAATAGAAGAAGAGAGCAAATTGCACCATTTAAGGGTGGAAGCAGCTTCTTCAATGCTGCAGAAGGATACTGAGAAGGATAACAAACAAAACCTACGTTGACATATGCACAGACCTCCAGCAAGTACTGAAATGTCCTACCCTTAACCATTCTGCAGTATTCTATCAACATCAACTGTCAACTTACAATCAAACAATACATAATGTTGATGATAATATGGTGTGGAGGTGTGTTTGGGCTGAAAATGTAGCCGAACTTGGATCAGCAGAAATTACCTCTTGCCTCCTGAAGTACATACCTCTGAATTTTCAGTACTAAATTAGAGTGAAAAAAGAAATTTAGTGGTGTGCTTAAATCGATATACTGGACAGAATAATTACTGGAAGACAATTGTTTTGTATCAATATCTGCTGTACTTGAAGTACTTCACATCTGTGGAGCAAAAATTGTTAATCATGTGCCACAGCTTTTTGACTTGTGATGGAGATTTTGCTTTAATTGAGAGAAACAGGAAGAATTACCTTGTGTTCAAACTATGATTGGGTCCAGGTAATAGCAACTGCAAGAACAAGCAACTAGTTTTTGGTTTGCTACATGCAACAAGATGATTTCATTGATCTGAAACCTATTGAGAAACATTTTCGCAAAGATCCAAATATGCAAAATAATGGATTATGTTTGGATGTAGATATCATGAGACTCTCCAACAGCACTGTCGCAAGAGCCATAACTATATACAACCGTGGTACTAAGCAAACGTGGGGGTTCCTTTCTAGAGGTAAAACCAACATTTCCGTTTCGCCTGTTATAATTAAAAAGCTTGGGTAAGTTTGAATATTTGGACCCAGACTGCATGAAGTCCCATTGCCTGTATCTGCAGAAAGGAAAGCTAATCTGCTAGACATGTGTCAATACATTCCTAAACAATTCCAAAACAACAAACAGAGAATTTTATGAGATCCTAAGGATAAAGTGAAGTGACAAAGTAATGCTTATTCATCATTGCAAAACATTCTTGCAACGGTAATGAATTCTTTTAAAAAGTGGGAAGCTCTAGCAATGAATAATGCATATTAGAAGGTGGATTCTGTTTCATTCTTTTTATACAGAATAAAAGCAATAAATAATATTAAAAGCTATAAATATTTTCGATGGTATAAATGTTGTAACCCACAAAATGCGCTACTTCCATTACAGTTACAACCTTTTCGAATGGACGTCCAATGATCATCTCTTATAGTTTGATTTTAAAGTCACATGTTGTAAAAATTATTATGCATTAATAACTAATGAACTCTTTTGAACTAATTGTCAATGGCAGAATAAACATTCACACACAATTTACATCTTAACTTGTTCTCCATCTCTCCTGAAAAAATTGCATTTTGAGGATTACAACATTTTTGCAGATTACAACATTTTTGCCGGTAGGTATTCAACTATTTTCTCATTTTTCAAATAAGTAATACATCCATAATTATGGATGAAATTTAGGTGGGAGTAATCATAGTTTTCTGTATGTTAAGGTACTAAATTTGAACTGCATTGATCCAAATTTTCCAATATTGGTTGCTTAAATGGTGAACAGTGTAAAGATGCATACAATAATGTTGATGTGATTAATGTCAAGGTTAAATTTCTCAATACTACGTACAGCCTTTTATGAGTATTACTAATTCTTTCTTTTAAGTTGCTCTTATTTTCATACCTGTTTTTCACTTATTGTGCTACATTTATTTCATGTATTAACAATTATTGCCTACTGTTGAAAATGATTATGGGTATTCTCTGGTACATGTTGCAAATTTTTTTTAGGATGCCCACTCGGCTGCGAACAGTGATGAAGAGGGAGAAGGTGACAATAGATCAGACAATAGATCTGCTCACTCAGACGATGGTAATGGGTCTGACGATGAACAGCAATCAGAGAAAAGTGAAGGGAGCCACCATTCAGGTAACACAAGAAATTTGTGTTGATCACATTATTACACTTTTGACATTCGCCTAGTAATTAAAAGCACCTTTGTGTCTTGTGTTTTAGGTGCGCGTGAAGATGAAGCGGAAGAAGTTGCTGCTGGTGAGGAAGATGAAGAGGTGGAAGACGAACAAGAACCAGAAGGAGAGGATCTGAATTCCGAAGAGGTGAATTATTAGACATCAGATTTTTAGGCTCTAAAAGCTCCTATTTTAGGTGCCCAAAATAGATTCTAATTACTTAAATTTTTTATTTAACATAATTTTTTTTATTATTCTAACTACTTAAATTTTTTAATTTATATAATTATTTATACGATTAAAGTCGGCAACAGCTGTAGAAGTGGCTAAATTCAAGTTCAGAATTTAAGAAAATTTTGTTCACATCCAGAAAGCTGTTTATTCTAGTTAGGATGACTTTTCCTAAGAATTTACTCTTAAGGTTTACATGGCGTCATTTGTTTATACTTTTAGTTCATTGTAAACTTCCAAATATTATATTATTATTCTGCTTCCAAACATGCGACAAAGTTGACACTAATTTTGTCGTCTTCCCCGTGTTTTAGTCTATTGTTTCCCAATGTTTCAGCCAAATCGGTTCATGCGTTTTGTCATAATTCTTAAAAAACCCTGTTTACAATCTTTCTTTTCTAGCTCAACAACGGCCATATTCTGTTCATGTTATTAAAAAATTCCAATTCTATTTCAATTTATATCTTCCGAATGCGTTAACCAAATTTGATGCCGTTTGTTTTATTTAATTTCATAATTTCTGTTCTACTGGACGATTTTCCCAAATTTTTTTTGTAAAATGTTTTCTATCGACACCTTGTAATCAATACACAAGTTTATTCTTTGTCACCTTTTGTAAAGTTGCATCTGGGGGTTTTGGTGTCGAAATGATGGATCATTACACTATTGTTCCTCCTTATAGTTTATACACAATTTGTTTTAACTTGTAATAAATTATCACAATACATACTTAAAAGGGACCCTCCAATAATGCATTTATGACTAGAAAAAATGTTGAAAAATTACACATGAAATTTTTCACTTTGTGGTTTTTAGGCTTTTAAGTTCCTTTCACAGAAATTAGGGATTTTTATATATTTTTTTACTGATCTGATGAAATGCACTGTTGCACATATGTCAACCTGTTTCATGACTCACAAGTTAAGCTTCTGACTTTATTTCAACATGACACTCATACCTTGAGTACACAAACAATTGATATGTTTGTAGAATTCCCTGGATCCACTCCCCTCACACTGTTGATAGCAGCTATTGGAGCTCCTCGCTGTTTTGCAATAATGGCTAGTGCAGCGACTCCAAAGCATTTCTATTTAGTTCTGGGCCTGTAAGTAATACAAAGAAAATAAATGAGAAAATGAAAGACTAATTAATGACCGAAAATATTCCTAAAAGTCAAATCTATTCCTTTCAAATAAAATGACAAAAAATGCCCTAAAGAATACATCTCAAAAGCCTTAAAATGTGAAAAAGTTTTAAATACCGAAGCAGAAATGTTTGTGAATAATTAGAAAAAAAGATGAAAAATCATCAAAATCCTAGCCTACACATTGTAACAAAAGGATAATGAAAAGTCTGGGAAAAGTTAAGTTACTATATTTAACAGTTGTAATGTTCTAATATTAGTGTTGAATTCATTGAATGTATAAATATGTAGTAGCCTGGCCTAAGTGTCAGGTACAGAATGTACAGGTACAAATTGATGGTAATGTTTGATTGAACTCAGGAATACGATGAAGAGGAGGATGAAGATGAAGAAGAAGACCGTCGAAGGAAGAAGAAGAAGAAAGATCGGTTTGGAGGCTTCATCATTGATGAAGCAGAAGTGGATGATGAGGTGGAGGCGAAGAGGACTGGGAGGGGGGGCGCAGGAGATTGGTATTGTGGGCAATGAATTTGAAGGCCCGAGATTGAGGGCGGCGCAGAGGAACCAACCTTTGGGAGTGAGGCCCTTTTCTTTTTATTTTATTCTGTACTGCTGACTATAACATTGATATGTTTGTTATTTCTACTTTCAGTTCCCAAAAAGAAGATGAAATTGAGGAATATCTACGTAAGAAATATGCAGATGAATCTGTTGCTGCACGGCATTTTGGTGATGGTGGTGAAGAGATGTCAGATGAAATCACCCAACAAACTCTGTTGCCTGGAGTGAAGTGAGTAAAGAGTTTACTGTAGTTTGTAGAATTTTGCTGTGTCTTTGTGACATGAATAAAATGTACTCTGTTCAGGGACCCAAATCTGTGGATGGTGAAATGTCGCATTGGTGAAGAAAAGAGCACAGCTCTACTTCTTATGCGCAAATTTATTGCGTATCAGTTCACGAGTGAGCCATTGCAAATCAAGTCTGTTGTTGCCCCTGAGGGAGTGAAAGGATACATCTACGTGGAGGCCTATAAGCAACCTCATGTGAAAGCAGCGATTGCAAATGTGGGCAACTTGCGTATGGGGCAATGGCAGCAGCAGGTGAGTAAAGTGCTCTAGCATGTTTTTTATTCTAATACAGTGCTAGACTTTGTATTTCTAATTAATGATGCTGTGTAGATGGTGCCAATTAAAGAAATGACAGATGTGTTGCGTGTAGTTAAAGAACAGACTGGATTAAAACCGAAGCAGTGGGTTCGCTTAAAGAGAGGTATGCATTGTTACATTAATATTTTTTATTGAAGCTTTGCCAGAGGTTCTAATAATTGGATTTTTCAGGTTTGTATAAGGATGATATTGCCCAAGTGGACTACGTGGATCTAGCTCAGAATCAAGTTCATCTAAAATTGTTGCCTCGAATTGACTATTCGCGACCTCGTGGAGCTCTTCGAACATCTCAGTCTGTCAGTACTTATTTTCTTGGTTTTGTCGCATTATTTTTACTGTAGTTTTTGTTCATTTGTCTTTCTATTGTATTTTCAGGAAAATGATGCAGCAAAACGTAAGAGGAAAAAGCGCCCTGTTGCAAAACCATTCGATCCTGAAGCCATACGTTCTATTGGTGGTGAAGTAACTAGTGATGGAGATTTCCTAATTTTTGAGGGAAATAGATACTCTAGAAAAGGGTTTTTGTACAAAAATTTTACGACGAGTGCTATTGTTGCTGATGGTAAGAGAATATTCAGTTTAAGTCATTTGGTGTATTAATTTAGTAGAGAATATTAATTTTCTTCCCCTTTGTTTTTTGTTGTTTTTTTTTGCAGGTGTGAAACCAACATTATCGGAATTGGAGCGATTTGAAGAAGCTCCTGAGGGAGTTGACATAGAGCTTCCAACCACTGTTGCACCTGGGAAAGATGATACAGTAGGACATTCTTTCTCAGCAGGTGACAATGTGGAAGTCTGTGAAGGAGAATTGATGAATTTACAGGGCAAAATCATTGCTATTGATGGCAATCTGATCACAGTAATGCCAAAACATGAGGCTTTATCCGTAAGTATTTAACTATCTGTAACCCTGGAGGCTGAACACATGACAAATTCTGTGTGTATAACGGTTATCATTATTTCATTTACTGATGTGGAATCGGTGTTGATTCTTTAAAATTTTTTAAAGGAAACCAAAAACTCTATTTATACATTTTGCACTTGAGTTTTTTTTTTTTTCCCGGTAAATTATCAAGAAAGTCCCGGATAAATTTCTATGCTTCCCATGATAAATTATTTCAGATATGAGCTGCAAATTTATACATTCATAAAGAAAGTCCCTTTAGGATTGTATAACATATAAATGATAAAGACAGGCGACCAATAAGTGAGAACATTTACATTATCGTAGCAGAAACCACAGAATTTTTGTGTTGAATTTGGTATTTAGGTTGTTTAATTTCGTCACCATGCAAGGCTTTTCAACTGTCCGTTTTGGACAAAACTTCTTGATGAAAAAGTAGGGGTGCGAGTGTCGTATGTGACTGCATTATATTCACCAATGTTACCCAATAAAAATTTGGCGCATATAAAGGAAATCTTGAAATTTGAGGGAATCGAAGATTTATAACAACATTTAGGCCTGTGTCACATGAGTGTTTTGATGCATGTCACCTAAGCACGCTTGGCAATGTGCGTTATTGCCATCATGCATCACTTGTTGAAAGTAGAAAATCCGGATTATCTTGACTTGAGCATCTTGCTTGAACTGGGGACACAAAGCACCTCCTCCCCAAGACCGCTAACTCGTCACAGCTGACAGGTGATGTAACGGCTTAGGTGACGCACGGCTAAAGGATGGACTGCATAAAGTGCGAATATTGCTATTTTTTCCACTGGGTGCACCTATGCCTGGCCCATGTCTCTTCAAAGTAACTAGTAATGTGCCCCTCCCCTTCCTCCACTTTCCCCTCCCTTCCCCCAAGAACACAGTTACACTTTTGGTTATACCTTTATCACATTTAGAATATAACTTGAGTTGTGTGTTTAGATTTGATGTTGCCCATTACAATCCCAGATGTATCCCATGTTAATTTCTCCTTCAAAACTTCTTGGGCCATTCACAGAATGAAGTATAATCTGATTGTTCACCTATGCTCAATCATCTTTCTCTAAGAATTAATGTCTATATCATATTTCACTCCTTCCCATCTTTTTAGAACATTCTTTAATTGATTCCCCGTAAGATTACTGGTATATTTTATGATTATTGTTCTTATGTGATATGGACACATCGATGCCCATCAGTCCTAAAAATTCCAATGCTTGTTTTAACACAATTAGTTGTAAATTATTATTGTTAATACTTTTATCTCTACATTGCTGTTTTTAATTCTAAGTGAAGAACTAATTTATATTCATATTTGTATTTTTATAATAATGTTACTTATTTAAATGTATAAAGCCGATTGGCGTAAATGAATAAATGAATAAACTGGTGGTGCTAAAACAGCACATACTTTCTTGCCTTTAGAAATGGTTATGTAGTACTATTTCTACACAATTTCTTTCTGAATTAACACATCTGAGGTGTCATTTTTTATAAAACTCATTACACATGGTAGAACATTTGGTGCAAAAAGTAAATATTTTCAATCCAATTTGAACACAAATTTAACAAAACTCCTTTTCGTAATGCTAAATCATGTCACAACGAGACGTAATTCACTGAAATTCAAGAGAACAACTCGGAATGCCATTGTTGCAATCCAGTCTGACATTCCCTGAGGCTAGCAATTTTTCTTTCGTATATTTCAAATAGGTTTTGAAGAATTTCTAAAATATTGATTTGTTAAAAGATTTCTAAAAGATTTATTTGTACGTATAACAAAAGCTCCAATGTAAGAAATGGAACAAAGAAATATGAAATAATATACACATTCTAACTTGCTTAGCATACTTATTGCTGATTTATCTTTGAAAATTGATTTTATTACATCAGAGCGAATGTTTCATTAACAATCCTTGCAAAAAACGCTCATTTTCTGTTTACAAAATTCATGTAGAGTATGGCTTAGGGTAGGAATGTCATAATTTTGAAAACCTGCACAGAATTCACTTCTCCCATAGCACATCACACACAATTTTTTACTGTTTTTGACGTAAAATAAATAAATCCAACTGCCTCAAAACCCCTCTAAAATTATGTTCACTAAGCACAGAAAAATTCAGAGCAGGGGACTATTCGTAGCTGAATTTCACAAAAACTACTCATATTTTCAAAAAATTTAACATGACCATATTGAAAGACCTGTTCAAAGACTCCCCGAAATTGAAATATCGGTTTCAAATTCCAGGGGCCACGACATCAGCCAGATCGATTGGGGAATATAAATGTTGGAGAAAATCGGCCAAACGGTTTAGCCACTAGCGGTGTTCACAGACGGACGGACAGAAACAGACAGATGTTTTGCCATCAATCGACTTTTCAGTTTCAAGAATCCACAAAATATGGATTCTGGCTACATCCTCTGTTACAGGATTTCTTTTTCTTTTTCCTCTAAATTTAGCATCTGGATTTATCCACTTTTTCATTACTAGGGCCCTGCAATAGGAGTTTTTTCTGCAAAAAATTCGTCGTTTTTTCGTACAGCATTTCATAACTTTTGCTCTATCGCGGACATGGTAGCAAGAAAGTAATACATATTATCTATGTATTAAATTTATTACTTTTATAGTTTAATTTGATTTCTGCTTTGATTTTTACTTTCTCTATACGTACGTATATATAGTGCGGAGTAATATACGTAGTACAGAGAAATTATGTAATGCTGTGGAAAATAGATTTTGAAGTTTCAATGGAAATACACATTTTAGGGTCCCCTGATGTTGGATTTTTTCTTCTTCTTCTTCTTCTTCTTCTTCTTCTTTTTCTTCCCTTTTTTCTGACTGTCCGACCCGAGTAGTGTCTTGGCAGAGTGGGCAAGTTGGGCAGTGCTTGTTCTGTACTTTTTCGTTGTTTTCTGCATTTTACCAATAATGGCCATCATGTCATTATGGAATGTGACCTCAAGCTTGTAGAAGTTATTTGTTCAATGCCGATTGTTGTCCGTTGATATTCCGCTCTCTTGAAAGTTTTTGTAAACATGCGGGATCATGTTGAGTTTGCAATCATGGCTGCTGCAAGGCATTCAGAATTAAGTATTTGTGGAAGTGTAAGAGTTTGCTGAGTAAGTGACCGATGTTTTGAATGACAGTGATGAGGAATTATATAATGATGAAACAGGTGATATTTCACATAATGATGTACACATAATGATGATAACAGGTGTTATTGGTGACTTGGACAGTGATGTAAATTGTGAAAGTAGTCAAAACTTATCACACTGAAAAGAAATATTAACATTTCATTTTTTTTTTAATTAATTAAAAACATATAGTTAAAGTACTACCTTGAAAAACTGAAATAAACAATTTATGTAAGCCAAAATAATTATTATTTTATCTGTTTATTATTTATTATTATTATTATTATTATTATTTAATATTAGTATTTGATGCAATGAGTGCCACTGAAATAAATTAATTGCCACAAAAATTGTAAAAATATGCAGCCTTAAATGAGTTAATGTATGTTCTGCTAAAAATGCACCCTTGATACATAGCTTTATTTAGTGAACATAACTATGTCTTATCTGCTTTAGGACCCATTGGAGTTTCAAGCAAGTGAATTAAGGAAGTATTTTCGCATGGGTGACCATGTGAAAGTGTTAGCTGGACGGTATGAAGGAGACACTGGACTTATAGTGCGTGTGGAAGAAAATCGTGTAGTTTTATTCTCTGATCTCACCATGCATGAACTAGAAGTGCTTCCAAAAGATGTACAACTGAGTCCAGACATGGCAACAGGAGTTGATTCTCTTGGCCAGTATCAATGGGGAGATTGTGTACAGATAGAGTGAGTATGTGGTATCTCACTGTTTCACATTTTAAGATAGCATTTTCCAACTGTACCAATTGACTATGTATTTCAATAAAACTGCTTTAAGCTGAAGTGAGTCCCATGCATATCGTAGGTTTTGTTAATATTGGCTATTGCGAAAGAGATGCCAAATGTGACTTCGAAAATTACAAACCCTCAGTATCTTTCTTTTATATCTTGCTCAGAGTAACATGTAATAATACTAAACTGAACTTGGTGATGGACAGTCAGAAATAAAATTTATCATGTTAGCTTTTATGAAGCTTCAGTTTTGATGGAACATTAACCCTTCATCGCAGACTGATGTTTTCTGCAAGTGGATGGTTTCCATCTGTGCGACTGGAATGATGTGCCTGGTAGGGTCTGTGCAGGCTCTGCTTTTTTACTGTCAAATTAACCCTTTATAGGTCAGGTAACCTTTTCTCCAGAATTATTTTAATTTCTCCTTTCTTGGTTTAATTTTGATCTTAGAAATATGAGAAAATTATTTATTCATGTTTTAAATTAATCAAAGGTCAGATAAATATGAAAAGGATGTGGTTGTAATAATGACCACAATCCATTTAAGGCTACGCATCACACTGTAAGGATTGTGTTTGTGCACAGAATCAACTCGTATAATTCCTGAATAAAAAACTTATATCCAGTCATAAATTAATCTGTGCTAGTTCTTTACGAAGTAGAAGAAAAGAAATAGGAATAGACATCAAATACAAGTACAAGAAAATTGAAAATAAATACTGCAAATACAGAAATAGTGAAAATAAATATGATATACAGTTATATATAATAAAATAAAATAATGCAATCATTGGTTAAGGAAATCAGTATTGGTGAAGAAAACGTGGGCTGCTTGATTTCATTAGTTGCTTTATTGGCGTTGCGCCGCCTGCATGGAATCCTCTCCGTATTCCGAATCTAACGTCGCATCAACATTCTTGTCAATATTCCCCAAGAAATTGTTAAATTCCTATTAAGTCATAGGTTCCAAGCCGTGGAAACTTCCAGTTTTAGCCATTCAATAAGAAAGAAAACCACTAGTAATAAATATGGATGTTAGAATAGATTATGCAAATATTATGTAAACACTGAGCAAATGTAAGAGGATTTTTAAATATTATAATTTCATAAAAAAAAAAAGAATTTTATGATCAAATATATCGTAATACTATAAAATATCACAATATATAAGCAACAACCCTCTTCTCGAAAATCTGCTGAAACTTGAAACGCGGAAAATCACATCTCAACCAAATGCGTGTTTATTTTAATGTGTGTTTATTTTACATCCTGTATTGTAATTTCTTTTTTTCTTAGTCCACAGACTGTGGGTGTTATTGTGCGTCTAGAAAGAGAGAATTTCCATGTATTAAGTATGCATGACAAAGTGATAGAAGTGAAGCCTCAGGCATTGCAAAAAAGAAAAGAGTCTCGGTTCACAATGGCTCTAGATTCAGAACAAAACACCATCCAAAGAAAAGATATTGTGAAAGTCATTGATGGTCCACACTCGGTAAGATATTTTATTTTTCGAGAATTGAGTGGATGATTGTGTGTATTGAGTGTACTGTGCAAGTTTTATTGTCTTCTGTTTAGGGAAGAGACGGGGAAATAAAACATTTGTATCGCAATTTTGCATTTCTACATTCACGAATGTATTTAGACAATGGTGGAATATTTGTGTGCAAAACTCGGCATTTGCAATTGGCAGGTGGATCAAAGGTAAGCAGTAGATGTAAGATTATTCACCTACTTTGAATATACATTGTCTATAATTATTCCTACTAGAAAGTCATGTATGTAAACCCATAGTACAATCACTTTCTAGAAGACAATATTTGTTTTCAAGGAAACTACATTTTTGCTGCTTCTGGGTGTGCAATTCAAATTCTCTGCTCTGTGGTGTTGAGGAGAAGAGGGGAGGTTGGCAACAAAGTCTTGTGACAATACTGATACCTGAACCCACGGAACTCTGGTCTTGCTGATGCTGCTCTTAACTTACCACTGATGACCTCATCCCTCCTCTACCTCTCAAAATAGCTCAGGACTCACTCTGTTTGAATTGCTTCCCTGATAGTAGCAAATGAGTTAACTTGAAAATGAAAACGTTTGACAGGAAATAGATTACTACAAACTATCTCAGATTATGAGAAGAGTCTATTTGATTTTTTGTGAAAATAATTAAGGTTCTGCCTTTATAATTACAATAATTTATGTGTTTTGCAGGCAAGTTCAAATACCTTGGGGAGCGGACCACCTATGGGTTTCATGTCACCGCATATTTCTTCTCCGATGCACCCGAGCGGAGGTGCTGGAGTCCGAGGGGGTGAGGGTGGAGGTAGAGGAAAGGGGCGAGGAAGGGGGGCAGGGATAAGGCGTGATAGAGAACTCATTGGACAAACTATTAAGATTACTAGCGGACACTATAAAGGCAACATTGGTATAGTGAAAGATGCCACTGAATGCACTGCTCGTGTTGAGCTGCATTCTACCTGCCAAACCATTTCTGTAGATAGATCCCATATTGCCAATGTGGGTGTCCCAACAAAGGTGAGAATTCAATTATACATGTACATTATATTTGTGATGATTTCGTTCCTGATACTTATTTGTCCCTCTTTCAGGATGGGAGCTTCTCTTCCTACAGTCGTACTCCAGCGTATGGAGCTGGAAATCAGACCCCCATGTACAGGGAGGGTAGTAAGACACCTATGCATGGTTCACAGACTCCTCTCTATGAAGGTTGGATTTTATTTTGAACTGTTTTATACTCACCAGTGTTGCATGAATATTTCTACCTTCAAATGGTGTACTTTTTTCAGCTGGTTCACGCACTCCACATTTGGGCAGCATGACCCCGTCGCATGACGGTTCACGTACACCAAGTCATGCGTGGGACCCCAGCATTACAAATACTCCTTCAAGAAGTGGAGAGTTTGATATAAATCCATTGGATGATGCTTCACCGTCTCCTGGATACAACCCTAGTACTCCTGGATACCAGGCTGCTGGTCCATACACTCCTCAGACTCCTGGAGGGATGTATGGATCTGACCATTCTTATTCTCCCTATCAACCTTCACCCTCGCCTACAGCCTACCAGGGTAAGAATCTGCCAAACACAGCTCTTAGATATAAATATTCATTTATTCAATAAGTAAAATTCATTTATTCGTGAAGTCAGTTTACTTGGCACAAATGTGCTAAGTAAACCCTTCACTTCAATTAAAGGGAAGTATACTATAGCTGAACCGCTCGCAAAAAAATCATCATGGCGGACGTACCTTTGTTAAAGTCTCAGAAGCTGCCCCCACCCTGCGGCATCTGAGATTTCCCCTCTCGGCGATAAGGGAAGCGCATAGGCGAGAAGGAGAGGCGACTGCAAGACGCAGCGATCGCGCTGACCGCCACTCGTCATCACTGCCTTCTTCGTCAAAAGAGGAACTCGCACTCCCAGGAGTGTCCAAAGAAATGAATACATCGTTTTGTGCAAACGCTTCTCTGCAAAACATTTCCTTTTCTTTTAAGGATGCACCAATAGTTTCTGCTGCCTCGCGCCTTTTATAAATCCCAAACAAGTTCTATTGGATTTAGATCTGGATGGTGCGTGGAAAGCGGAGAGGAATGTGGTCATGTTCAATGATTATTTGATCAATGACCTATCGTTTTTCAGTGGATATACTTTGAATTATTTGTAATAATTGGGTTTTTGTGAATAACAGCAGCTACTGTGTAAAGGACACTGTCACTGCTCACTAGCCACGGTAAAACACGGACTGGAGACCGAAACTCTCCAAGACACGGCTAATTTTCTGTTGATCGATTGGACAACCCCTACTGTAGAAACACGTAAGCTGCCTTCCATCTGATCCTTCTCACTCGTCAGTTTGTTATCACCAAACTCACAGTGTTGAATTACCGCGTGATGCACGAGAGAAAGACAAAGGGAGAGCTATGTTGTGACAAAGAGCGCAGGCAGGCGGGGAAATATTAGGAACTTTGGAGGGAGAGGCCACTTTCGGGCATGCGCAGTGGAAGGTTTTTTTGAGAGTGGTAGAGCAATAGAACTTAAGTTCAGAGTTTCTTGAAGTATCGCATAACATGCAATTTCATTGTTAGTTGCACTTTGGTTTATGCAAATTTTCAATGAAATCATGAAACTAAAATTAATGAAATTGCATTTCATCTGATACAGAAGTATTACAGATGAGATTAATGAGATAGCTATAATAATTTTATTTGTGCAGCGGGAACTCCATCAGGATACGTGGCCACACCAAGTCCATCTGGATACACTCCGTCTCCTACTAGCAATGTGCAATACAGCACTCCATCTCCTCTAGGCTACAGCCCTATGACTCCAGGAGGCGCTCCTTCTCCCTTCAACCCTCAGACTCCTGGATCAGGTGGGTATTCTCACTTCAATAGATGATCTTATTTTGATAGACATTGCCACTAATAAGTTTTTGTTGTTAGGTTTGGACCAACAATTGCACTCTCAAGACTGGCACACAACCGATATTGAAGTGCGCATTCGTGACTCGCATGAGGATCCAGGACTCAATGGTCAGACTGGTGTTATCAAAGGCATCTCGGTGAGTAAATAACCAATACTTATGTATTATCAATTGTGATAAATGAAAAAGAGGTTTCAATGGATTCTTCCTTTCAGGGTGGGACTTGCTCTGTGTATTTGATGGATGAAGATCGAACTGTTACTGTTTTATCAGAACATCTAGAACCTGTTGTTCCTCAGCGCAATGATCATGTCAAGGTTATCTTTGGAGAGGATAGAGAAGCAGTAGGACAACTGTTGTCCATTGACACTCAAGAAGGAGTGGTTAAAATGGCACAAGGTGATGTGAAGCTGCTTCAATTGCGATTTCTGTGCCGCATGCGGCCCAATCATTAATTTTTGTGTTAGAGAAAGAATTTTCTTACTTAGTCTGTGTGTTATTTTGAAGAAATGTGATGGATTTAGTAATACTGTATTGCCTCAATCATCATTCTTATTTTACTGAAAAGAATTTCTCATTAGAAATCATACAAACAAATTATTGTACATAGATTCTGTAATAATTATTTGAAACATATGTTCAGTCATACATACAACACATCTTGTAAATGGTAAAATGTCAAATATTCAGGTACTTTCATGTGGTAGAATGGGGAATATTTATTAGCATAATGTTCTTGAACTGTACTCTGAATGATACTTCAGTAAAAATTGACCTACTGTTTTGTTTATAGTCCATTCGGGATTTGTAATATGGATTTTTAATGAATAAGACACTGAATGCTCAGTTAATATTTAATAGCAAAGGAAGAAGAATGAAAATGCATGATCTAATGAGAGAGATATTTTCATGTAATTTGTTGAACTATTTCAGAATCTTCACCAATAACTTAGAGAAACACAGGTCATAATTTGTATGATAATTTCAATGACACCTTTAGGGAACTTACTCAAACAGTGTACAATTCTTGACTATTATATTGCAGCAAATTTACAAATATCTAGTGTAAACAAGTCAGTAAAAATGTAATAAAAAATAAAGCTACAGTAAATGTTCTTGTGAAAATTTATTCTTTTATTGTGAGAACCTTAAAATGAAGTACACAGTTGGCTAAATAACTTGCTCACCTGCAGAACAGTTGTGTGAAATAAGTTAACAAGCAGATAATACAACTTGCTATTGGAAACGTATTTTGAAAACAGAGGCAAAGTTAATTTTCAATAGATGATTGCACAGATTTTTTTTATCAAAATAAAGAGTAAAACCATAAAACCATATCATTTGCTCTGGAAGTATGATAGCTAAAAATAATACCATTTTCAGTAGGAAATTGTCAATAAAGTATCTGGGGTAACTTCATTAGTAGAGACCGGATTTTTATGTAATTACATATTTTTTGCCTTTTTACTTACCGCTATCAACATTTTAATCTTGGCGAATTGTCACCGTCCTAACACAATATCAAATTTTTCATTACATATTTTAACATATTTGATACTATTTTAAATTTTTCATTTTTTCAATTGTTATCTACCTATCAATGAAGACATGGTCAGATATTCTCACAATCCGGCAAGCCTGTTTCAGTTATTTCAGTGGTGGGCAGTGCACGTCAGCAACAGATCATTTTCACCTTTAGGTGTGCAAAGTATCATTGACGATGCATTTGGCAACCTTTAACCTTAATTTCCACCCTGGCAATTGCTGTCGTGTAACACTTTGATGAGAATATTTCATGCTGCAGAGATTATTTTCTGGTTGTAGATATCGCCTACTTCTATTGCCTTCTATTCTAGTCTGGCTGCTAAACTGGATAACAATTTGTGAAGGTTTTACTATGTATCAGAAAGTTGTATGGTGCAAGTGTTCATCAACTTGTGCTTTCCAAATGAATTTTAAAACGTTTGCATTATTTTAAAAATTTGTGCAGGAAATTTTTTATAAAAGTAAATTTCTATTATGTAAATGTGCTTTATAATTAGAATATTTTAATATTACATATGTCAGATTTTACATATTTATTACATATTCTTACTGCTTTCATTATATTTATGTACATATTTTGACGTTTCATACTACATATTTTTCCAGTCTCTATTCATTAGTTTTATGGTCCTTGCTCTATGGGGAAAATATTTAAAAATTCTGAATGAAATTGCACATTATGGAAACAATTTAGATTTTATGATATAATTATTCCAATCAATTCCAAAACCACCCGTACTTGCTCTGGATAAGTACTTTTGTGGCCATAATCTGAAGACAAAATCCAAATTAGTCTTTAGAACCTAATTTTCTTCAGCTTACAAGTTCTATATAAATGAATGCTTCTGGAAGTCGCTGAATGTTTTCCTTTTATTCAAACACTTTTGTTGAATGCAAGGTAAGTAAGGAAAAAATTAAAAAGCCATAGCGTAGAAGAAATAAAGAACAAAGGGCAGCCCACCATAGTAATCGCATGTATCGCACAAAGTTTGCTGCCTTTGACAGAGATCCTTCCATGGATGTGTTAGTGAAATTTCGAAGGAACAATTTGGTTAGTTTTGACGGGAAGGTGCGTTATATTTGCTTTTGGGATTATAAAATATTAAACGAAAACAGCTTTCTGCCATTGAATTCAGAGTATTCACGTTTTTCCAATGTGGCATCTGAGGATAGTTTCTCCAAGATGGAATATGGCACGACATTTTGTGTCCTCGGTACTGCCAAAATATATCGCATGATCGCGACCGAGAAACGCGAAAAGCTGTGCCATATTCCATCTTGGAGATACTACCCTCAGATGCCTCCTTAGAAAAACCCAAGTATACATAAACATACAAACGCATCGCATTTTAGCCGTTAATAAAATTGTTGATTCATATTAACCTTTCAAATTTCAAAATTATTGCTTGTTTATCCTTGACAATAGATTTTTTACATGGGAGTTTTTGTTGTTGTTTTTTTTCTCCCTTTCAAAAATTCAAAATTTAAGTAGTATATGACTTAGTGTAGGGATCACAGAATTTTGAAAATGTGCACACAATTTTTTCCCCATAGCACGTCATACGCAGTTTTTAACTGTTTTTTTGACGTAAAATAAATAAAAAAAATAAAACGCGAACGAACGGCGGCCGTCGTTATTGCCTTCTGTTAACACTGCGGCATTGCAACAATGTTCCAACAAGCAACAATGACTATTTCGTATTGGATACATATTTTGTAAATTAGCATTCTTGACACCACTAGCAAGAAAATGTAAATGGATGGTGCTAAAACTACACGTGTATTTCCACCATGGCACGTACTTTCTCGCCCATATGTTCACGCAAAATTACGCGAAAATAGTCAAATTATCGAAAAATTGTACATTTTGTTACGAAAAAAATTTCGTAATTTTTTACAGATTGTAAATAGTGTCAACAACCAGGACCAAGATGTAAAATATATATATATATATATATATATATATATATATATATATATATATATATATAAATTAGTACAGATCACTGCTAGCAACTTGACTTAATTGTTCGATTTAAATTTTAAATATAGCGTCTGAACGTCAGGAACTGTGACGCGGGTGTTGCCGCACTTACGCGGCTTGCACGTGGTAAACCTGTGGCTGCGGCCACCACCCCTGTCGTCGACAAGGATGTTCGCGAGTTCATTACAAAGCAAAGCATTTTACAAAGCAACACGTTCCTTCGGAGAGTATTATATTCGCTCATGATTTGTATCCATCCTGTTTTAATATATCGAACAGTGTAGAGAAGAATTATAGAACTTACATTTTAACATTTCTTTAAAATACTTTTATAGCTTTTAACATACATAGTAATGTTATTACTGCCGAGACCCACAGTTAAAAAGCGAGGCGGAGCTAGCGGAGCCGAGATTTTTAATTTGGATGAGGCAGTAATAACACTATAACATTTCGTGGTATGTTCAGCATTTTATCACTCAGCATAAAATATCACGAATTATGCAAAAATTTACGTTTTTGCGATAATAAACACGTCCATTGTTGCTGCGGCATGTTAGTACGATATGGTGGGGTGTTGCTTGCGATATATCTATATAAACAATATTCGTATCGTTCGAGAAAGATGGATGCAAATAATTCTCCTGAACCTAGAGAAACGGCTTTAAGAAGTTGGCGTGTTGACTTCCACTGGCGTCTGATGCCCCAAGAGTCTGGAGGTTGCACCTACATCGAATGACGTAATTTCCAAAATTCAAAATGCGAATACATAATACTACTCACGCAACTTTTCTTGAACGATGACCTTGCTCCCCCCCCTCCCTTGAGCAATAAACAGTTGAAGGCAAAAGCTCGCAGCGAGCACTGATGACAATATTCCAAGTATTAAAACTTCGTTGGCGCGAAACAAACTAATCAAAGTTAATTGCTTTCAGAGTCTAGAATTTCTGTTCAGCTTCAATACCATTATCTAAAGAAATGATTAAGTTCAGGTCCTTCAAGGGACACACCTAAAACTCGTATCTAGTGTCCGTGGTGTTGCCTACCCAGAGCGATGACCTGGGGCCCGTTTCACAAAGGTTACAAGTTACAAGTTACACGTTACAAGTTACTAGTACTAATAATCACAAGAACTCGTAAGTTCTGTTTCACAAAGAATTTACAGCACTTGTGGATACTAGTGAATGCCCTGTGGAATGCCCACAAGTGAATTACCCACAATGCAATTCAATTTGAACTGAAATGCGCGTTTTCGCGGAATTTTAAAAAATGAAAAGATTACGTTGCAGAATCACAAATTAAAGCTTGAAATTATAAAAAATAAAAACACAATATTTTTAATTGAAATGGTTTATTATTTCAAACAGTCTCCTCCTTGCTAAATGTGTTGCTTCTTCCTGTTCCTCCTCCTCCTCTGGCTGCTCCTCTTCTTCCATGTCATCGCTGTCATGCTCATGAATTATCTCATCGATGTCTCTTGCAAAGCTACATAGTGCAGCACAACATTTGAATATATTTGCTGCATATACGGGGTTAACCCTCAGGTAGTTCAGGCACGGAAACTTTTCTTTCAAAATTCCCAAGGAGTTTTCCACCAACCTCGTTTTTCTGTGAGCACGGTTAAACTGTGCAACAGCTTCTGCATTTGCACCTCGTGTTTGAGGGGGAATAAGCCATGGCTTTAACGCATAGGCTGAATCCCCCAACAGCACTGCACCGAGGAAAGGACGCCACCCCTCGTCCATCCTGCGGCACAGGCTACTGTTTCGCAGCACACGTGCATCATGTGTGCTGCCTGGCCAGTTGGCAGAAACATAAAAAAATTGTAATTGTGGCCCACATACCACCATTGCATTTATTGAATGCTTTCCATAGCGATCAACGAACTGTTCTTCGTGTGTGTGAGGGGCATCAATATTTATTAGTGTCCCATCAACTATCCCACACACATGAGGCATGCCTGATATGGCATGAAAATCAATGGCCACATTGGCACAATTTGGTGGCCAGTCCACAACATTCGGTAAAACTGTTAAATTTATTCCGTCTACCACACTTTTTACAGACCTTCACACACTGGCTTTGGACACATTATGCATGTCCCCTACTGCATGGAATTGGCTTCCAGTGCCAAGCCAGTGCAATGCAACACACAGTTTTTCTTTGGGCGACATTGCAGCACTTCTCCTCGTTTCACTTGCTAAGTTCGCTCCAATGAGGTTAAGGAGCTCCTGCATTTTCGAAGGAGACATGCGAAACCTCTCGTTGAATTCCATGAATGACGGAAAGTCCATGTTCATTCTCTTCCTATATACTTTCTTGCGTCTGCGCCCACGAACTATCGCATTTATGACGGAAATGTCTTCGTCCGTATCACTTAACATTATTACTAAATATAACTAATAACACTTATAAAACGGCTATTTTTAATTCTAAACCTGTGAGCACACAAGTATAACAAATATCGTCACTTGTAATCGTAAATCGTCTATCTTACACGTATCTGTAGGCTTGTCACAAAACACTGCTGATTTACAATTGTATTTGATTACTAGTAGGTTCTGAGAAACAGAAACACTTGTTTCTTGTAGAATTTCACTTGTGAACTACTAGGCATTCACTTGTAACTACTAGTGATAACTAATACGATTGTGAAACGCAATTGCCGCGGTTCTCACAAGTTAACAGTGAATTCACTTGTAACAGTGAATTCACTTGTAACCTTTGTGAAACGGGCCCCTGGCCGCACACGTAGCAGGTTGACTTTCATTTTTCAGAAGTTGGCGTTACTGTAAATACTCTAGTGGCCGACTTTGTAACTAATACCCCCACTCCGCCCGCATTTCCTCAATTCATCGTTCAAGAGAAGTTGCGCGAGTAGTAAAAATGTTAGGAAATCAAATCAATTTAAACTAAGTGAAGCCGGCGGCGGTAGTCGAATTCGTTTACTAAGCTCCGTGAAGTCACGAAGGTTAAGCGAATTCGAGACTCTCGTGTTCGTGGTTGGGTGACCGGCCAGGAACCCCGGGATCTAACGGCGTCGAGCCCCTGGCCGAAGGGATAAAAGGCACTGAATGACTGCGACGTGACGAGACTTGACAAATATAGTAATTAACAGAGGATTACACCAAAAATAAAAACGCACATTAATGGAGGATTACTCCCCAGTGCAAAGCGCTCAACGCTCCAGAAGGGGCTTGGCGACGCGTTGCGTCAAGGTGTAGACGCAAAAAAAATTTTTTTTTAATTCTACATTGAAACACTTGCATAATTTTATGCGTCGTGTCGGCGCATACACACCTCCCGCACACGTGGTTCTGGCTTTGATTTCTACTGGGCACTTGAGTTATACTCCAGCACCTTGCAACAAGCACTTCCACACAAATAAAATTATTTTATTTCGAAAACTTCACTACTCTGCTATATTTGGCAATAATGAGAGATCGACACATATTCGTATTCACAAGAACGTTCGAAAACCGCTGGCCAGCTGCAGCCACACTTGCTTCCGCGAGACACTACAAGAGACTTCCATCCAGAACGGCCACCTTTACACAAAGAACTCATCAAATGTACGTCTTGAACCAACAAACCTAATATCAAATGAAAACAAATTCTCCAAATACAATGCATTGAACGTCATCAATAATTGACTGAAATTGTCTACTTTCAATAACAAGCGAAATTCATAAAGCTACGTTGCAGCGAGTCTGACGAAGACAGAATATGGGTATTCCCCTGATACTCACTCCGTCGCCGCGCAACGCTAGAGCGCCGCTAGACTGGTTGTCCCACCAAAAGGCCGTATCTTCCCGTGATAAATCGAAGTGCCTCAGAGCAAATGTAGTAAATACAGTAACAGCAACGAGATAGAATATACTACATAGAGTGGCTGAGTCTGTGGTTTCAGCGCGCTTGGTGGACGCTCTCAGTACTAGGGGCCGCCATGTTTTCTACAGTCAAAACATTGGTGAGTCGGGCATGTTACACCGTGCGATACTGTGATTCTGAACGTGTTTGTGATACCATCTTCGTGTGTCGTTTTACTTTTCGATCACATTTATTATAATTGTAATAGTGACTGGAGCATAATGCCTTCAGTTTGTTCGGCGTATAACTGCACAAACAGGAGTAATCAAACCACAAACATTTCGTTTTTCAAGTAAGTGCTTTCATTGAACTGTTTTCTACTTTTGTCTTTGATGTACACATGCCATAAAACTCTGATACCACTAATTGTTGTACTTAATTATTGTAGATTCCCATTGAAGAACAAGGAACTTACGAAACGATGGGTTGTAAATATGAGAAGGGATAAATGGGCGCCAACATCAGCAAGTTACTTGTGTTCTTCTCACTTTGAGGAGAAGTTTATGTATCGAACAAATAGCCAAAGGCGTCTTCTGGCTTCAGCTGTGTCGACTATTTTCTCTTTTCCTGATCATCTAAATACTCAGAAGACAACTCCACGACCAGGTGCCAGAAAGAGAGCATTGGAAGAAAGTAATACTACTTCTGATGAACCTTCAGTAGAAGTTGGTGAGTAAAATGACTGTTGATGTGATGTGGTACACACTGGATTTATGAATCAGTAGTATATTAAATTTCAAAACCTAAACAGATGATAATCGTTATACATGATGGCAAGCCTTGCATTCTTTTCCAACTGTATGACACTTAGTGTTATTGTGTAAGAGATGAAAGCAAGAAATGTGAATATTTTTATATTAACTTACCAATGCATAAAATAATATTTCAATATTTTGTGTGTGATAATTTGAACAAATATTAAAGAAATTGCTGAGCATAAAATCCTTATAATTTTATTTTCCTAGCTGCTGTTGAGGTTTCCACTGACCATGGATACTCTCTGCCAAGTCCAAGGAAAGTGAAAAAGATGTACGATGACGTTGTTGCAGAAAACTTTAAATTGAAGAAGGAAATGAAATATTTAAAACAGTGCAGTGCGCGAAATAAAACCAAATTCATTAAACTTGAGTCGCTGATATCTGGATTAAAGAAGAGAATGTGTGGGTCTGTTGCTGAATCTTTGAATAGTGACCATAATATTGGTTTATTAAAAGAGCTTTTGGAACTCCAATCGAAAAATAAAGTGTTTGAATATTCAGAGCAAATTAGAAAATTTTCTCTCACTTTACATTTTTATTCTTCAAAGGCTTATACTTATTTGAGGAAATTTGTAAAATTGCCTCATCCGAGAACTCTGCGACAGTGGGCCACTGCTGTGGATGGTAGTCCTGGATTCACAGAAGAAAGTTTCCAAAAAATTAAAAGTGAAGTGCAAGAAACCTCTAGCCCAATTTTTGGGACACTTATGTTTGATGAAATGGCTATCAAGAACGATTTCATTTGGGAAGGGAAGAAAGTTTCGGAAACTCATTGCAATAGGCTTTCTACGCGCAACCACCCGGGCTCCGACCGGGTTTGACTGTTTAAAACATGGCGGCTCGTCATTCAATTAGCTGCAAAGATGGCGCCGCCTCAGCCAGTCTATGTAGTATATTCTAAGTCGTTGAGTAACAGCCAAGATCGTGTGCAATTCCTGGCAAGGCAGCAGACACCGGAGACAGCGTGTTGGACGTTCTTTGGTTTCAGAATGATTTCATATTAATCGATATTGCTGCAATATCTTGAAAATTGAAGGTCATTAAAAAGAAATTGTTTATTCCTTAGATATGAGTTTTTTGGGGAGTTGTGCAACCAAAGCACGAGCCGCCATTAGTGGCAACACCTTCACATCGTCCGTAAATACGATTACCGGAGTAGTTTCATTGTGAGGAAAATAAGGTTAGTTTACCTAATATACATTTTTTTCTAATTGTACTATTAATAATATTACAGTAAAGAAAAATTATTCCTCAAACCTATGTGAATTACTTCTGAATTGTTTGAATCTGATTTTTTCGCCATGTATTTTCCTTAACAAACATTTGACTTGCAATGTATCGATGGTTGTTTACTTTGCTAAGGATGGTAAATTTCTTAACATACAGGTAGGTACAAGTGCACATAACAAACCTGCAGGGTTGCATGTTAGCAGGGGTTAAAGACTAATGTGGGCGATAAAAGTAAATATAACGTACCTAATGGCATTCTTATGTCGTGTCGTTTACCGCTTTCTGAACCGACACGCAAATGTAGAGACATCATATGGAAGATGTACGCATGTTGCACCTTTCACTCTCCCAAATTGTCAACTAAAACAAAGATAAGCATTAAGTACTTTATTGTAGAATTAATATAGTCACGACTGTTTGTGCGAATTCGCTTTATTATAATTAACCAAGAAAGCTCCATTAAAGCACAATTACAACAATAACATTCCTCAGGAGTAACAGAAATACCAACTACTATACTTGATTTTATTCAGAGTTGCCTCTGACGTAAATCAGCTAATACGGTGTCATCCAATCGGAAGGTTGTACGCCACCATAGTTACGTCACTGTAGGACGTGTAAGCCCCCGATTGGATGACATCGTAATAGCTGATGACCTATCAGAGGCGGCTGGAAATAAATTGCATTATACCAAAAACACATACCCAAAGAAATGATCCTACAACCAGGACCAATAGCAGATTACTCTCTAATCATGTAATCTTCAAGAAAGTGTTGCCAATACCTTCCATAAATATCTAGACAGCGTTGCCGGATGTTTAAATGTACATCCCGGTATCAACCTTCAAAAATACTGGTACTTTCATTAAATTTTCTGGTAAGAAAGACAATTGATTTAAATTCTGAAATTGTTCATATTATGACTAGTATGTTTTTAATGCACCCAAGAAGTTCGTTAAACCTAACCTATACGTGTGTGTGTTAAACCTATACTTGGGTTTTTCTAATGTGGCATCTGTGGGAAGTATCTCCAAGATGGAATTCGGCACGACTTTTTGCGTCATTCTCAGTTCTATCATTAGAGTCGCATGATCTGCAGCACTGCTTGATACGGTCGCGATCATACGACAGGACCAAGAAAGACGCAAAAAGTCGTGCCGAATTCCATCATGGAGATGCTACCTACAGATGCCACATTAAAAAAACAAGTGTAAACCTGGGTATTTCCACCATGTGTTAAACATAACTCGATATCGATTAATTTTATATCGAAAATCTAAAGAGAAGAAATGGAACGTTCTATCCTTTCCTGCCATAGCATGTGCTAGGAAAAGTCCATCCTGTCACCCTAATGGTTTTACAGAAGTTTTTTCTCAAATATCACAGTTATTTGTAATATTGGTGTTAGATTTAAATGACTGATTAAGAAAATATTAAACGAATATTAAATTGTACATCGTTAATACTGTGGACTTAAAACCCGGATATTTAAAACGTACCATCCTGGTACATGGTATCTTCATTAAAATCCTGGTAAAAATACCAGGATCCTGGTACATCTGGCAACACTGTATCTATATGATAATGGCTGCCCGCCCCGTGAAATTAGATCTGTAAAAAGAATAATACAGTGACGAGCCCGGTGTGCTCGAGAAATCTCGTTCAATATGGGCTTAGATATATAAAAGAAATTTTTTTTACATAATCAGATCTATCAAACAACACGACCAAAACCTTCACGCGAGACCAGCCCTGTAGCCAACCCAAGAGCAGAAAGATAGCAACGCCACCAGCGATAGAAAAAGAATCGCCAGACAAAAGCAAACAAGGAACAGACATGCCGCCGGCACAAAACGATACAAAGACCGGCGACAACTTCAATAAATGGCTGCACTACGAATGCAGTGGCTTCGCGAAAGACGAATTCGTCACAATCAGAAAAAAATGTGCAACCTTTATGTCTGTACCATATGCAATTTGTTCTATATTTCATTCACATTAAATCCGGTTGATAAAAAAGAATCCGAAAGCAATATGATGAAACAGATTAAAGTAATGCCGGAAGAAATTGAAAAGAGACTTCATTCGCAACTAAAAGACGAGGTCAGTTCCTCGATTCAAGGAGAAACAAAGCTGCGTGACGAGGCCGACAGCTGTCAGAAGGAAAGAGCCGCCCCCGCCGCCATCGGAAGAAGGAAGTAATAAGTCCCGCGGAGGAAAAAATTATCGTTATCGGAACCAATTAGGAAAAGATGTACAGAAAACAGCAGAACAAACTGCCTGTCTCTATGTGGGAAAACTAGCCGTCAACACCACCACGCAATGCCTAATGAACTACAGGGAGAAGGTGGCACACAAGGAAAAGTCGATTGCGAGGCACTCCAAACTCAAGGCAGAAATTCTTCAAAATCGGTATACAATTGCGGCAACTTGAAGCTATAAAAACTCCGAGTTCTGGTTAAGACTTTTGTCTTTATCGTACGAAGATTTCGATTTTGAAGACAGGCCTCTCACAGGGGAATCACCCTCGAAAACTAGAGAAGGCGAAACACACTCCACAAGTCTCCATAAGACGGCGCAGCAAACAGAACTGGACATATTTCTTCGGAATGCGGAGGGACTTCGAAATCCAAAGACAAGCATTAACATTGAATCTATAACAACACATGACGTAGTTATGCTTACAGAAACTTCTTAATGAAGGACTACAGCATAAAATGCTCCTACGGCTTCTATTCCTTCGCCCAACCTACGACCGGAAGACCAATGGGTGGTGCTTCTGTCTTCCTCAAAGCAAGCGTACGTCTAATCAAGAAAGTCATAAAGAAAGACAACTTAGTCATAGTGAAAACCAAGAGCATCACATTCATAGGCATATATCTGAATCCATAGGCCCCACTAGAAGATGTAGTAGAAAAAATAACGGAAGCAATAACACAAACATCCAAAGATGGTACGGCCATCCTTGCAGGTGATCTAAACTGCAGAATAGACAAGCCTAACACCAAAACGAACCTGATATTACCAGCCCTGACAGATGAAAGTTTCAAACTTATCAACTGTCCTAAGTTAATGACATATGTAGCCCAAACGGGGTCAGCGCAATAAATTTTGTATTCTATAAAGGAGCAGGACCAAGGACGATGGAAATTAGAAATGGCACCGATTAGAAAACATTCCGATAACGGCAATAGAAATCGAACGAAAACGCAACCCGACCAATAATACGCACACTATCTTGCAAGCATTAGCAATTTAGAGCAAAATTGGAACAAAATCACATAATCCATAGAAAAAACAAATTAGGGAAAGCTGTAGAACTAATCTCACTAACTCTGCAAGCATGTGCTGTACAACCAGAAGAGAGGAAGGCTCAGCCCTGGTGTGATAAGGAATGCTACGAAAAACGAAAAATAAATCTTGAAGCCTTACTCCGAACAAAAACCACAGTTCAGAAAACTGACTTCAACCAATACGCCAAACTGATGTGACCGCTCTACCTTTTCACTATGTTCACTAAAACACCTACAGCGGGTCACTCAAGTAACCTAGTAGTATTACTTGACCTGTGACTTGTTATGACAATATCACACCAAAAATTAGGAATGGTTTTATACGTCCTAACTGCCCTACAGGAGTGGGTTGTTTTTAACCTGCGTTTGTAATAAAAGAAACATAGGCAAGTTAATATTTTAACTATAAACAGAGTTCTAGATATATTCTGTTAAATACTTGAATACAATTTTATCTAGCATTTACACATTGCATTGAAAAATTCTATCACTTGCTCTACCTTTAGCAATTACGTGATTACCTAACAACTGCAGTTGCGTTTTAACACTTGCATAAACACTTTACATAAAATTATATTACCCTTCACTTCACAAAAAAACAACAATAAAATAACTGTACACAAGACAATAAAACATGGAAACACAAAAAAATCACATACTAAAATACCCTTTACATACACCTTCAAAGCAATTGTCACTTGAATAATGGATGAAATATATACAAGCCGTTTTTCACTTTCGCGTAGATTATTACTTTATACAATTTAACCAGCCAAAAAGAATCGTTATGCAATGAATGTACAATTAATAATAACTCTTACTAATTATTGGTTTTGAACGATTTGAAAAACGAATAAACAACACACTAAAAAAACAAATATTATCGTTAATAGAAAAATGAAACAATAGGTTTTTTACAATTCTTTACAGGAATTAGTCATCTGGCTTCCTTTTACGACTGCAATATTGTAAAAGATTAAATGATTTTAATATAATTACTCGACTATCTACGTCTGTAAGTGAGGTGAATTCTAACTCTATAGAATAATTCTCACTTCTTTAAACAGTTCTTTTTTTTTTAAATTTCTAGTGAAGTTTTCTGATTCACGACAGGTCGTCTCGAAGAAATATTTCCACAGCTTGGAGCGGCGACGGCGACTCAGATCCTTTCAAGGTCGTGGCAACCCCTTACTTCGGCGAACACGTCCTGTGGTGAATCGGTACCACAGTCCTTCGAATTTTATACAATATGACTGCAATATCTCAGCGTAAAGAATTTCTTACGTGGTAAGCCAAGACGAAAGACAAAAAAAAAAAAAAAAAGAGCTGGAAATAAAACGAAACATTTCCTATAGCACATGCTTTCTACTTCAGTATACGTTCTTGAACGTTGAAATATATGATTTCCTCGTTGATAGAAAAATAGTATATTTCTACGTAATGCGTTCACGTGAATTTATCAGAATATTCATGATTTAAAATTCTCAATTCTCTCATATCTCTATCGTTATTTTAACACGATGAGACGAATTACCTTTTTCAAGCTTCTTACCGTCGAAATATGGCGAATTCTCCTCTTCGTCCAACACGAACAATTGCGGTGCGTCCAGATCGGCGGTCGGCAACAAAAGAGAGAGCTTTTCATAGCGGTGCTTTTCGCTAGTGCTGATATTTTCAAGGGTGATTTCTGATTGGTTGTCGTTTCATTCTACGCGAGTGCGTTCAGAAACTTTAATAAATTCTCGCAAGGGATTCCATTACTGCTGGCGCGAACTCTTGCAATTCGGTAACACTAAAATTGCATCTTGTGTCTTGACGTTCTCGAATGCTTCTCAAAAATCAATGGAACCGACATATGGGCGCTTACAGTGAGGACATACACAATGCTTCTTAAAGAAAAAAAGACCCACTTCATTGAAGTAGAAGGAGAAGAAGTAGGAAGTGGCAAGAAATACTAAATAAAACCCCTTTGCAGCGCTCAAGAACGCGAGTCCACAGGTATCCAAAGAAATACCTATGTAAAATGGGAAGAACACTTCAAGACAATTCTTAAAGTCAATTGCAATGTCTTCCTCTTAAAATTTAAAACCAAAAACTCTGAAGACGAAGTTTTTGACCCAATCTATAGAACCTCTCGCTCTAATAACCTTTCGTGGTTAGGCGGAAGAGCGGGCCTGATGGCCCGAGTCTCGCCACATAAATAAAGTCATTATTATTATATAATAACTAAAAGGGAGATACATACAATTACAGCATCAAAGAACAAAAAAGCACCAGGACCAGATGGCATTCCCACGGAATATCTCAAGGAATCCTTTGACTACTGGACCACACTATACAACAAATGCTTGATCATGGGAAAGATTCCGGGACCCAGGGGAACTCCTCTACAAAAGGAAAGGCTAAATCAGCGACCCAAACGCATAGCGCGGCATTGCGCATGCAAACTGCATTCCGTATGAAAACTCAGTATTTAAAATTCTCACTAGAAGCATAATGAACAAACTTGATTGAAACTAGATGTTGATTCGACCTTAAATAACCAATAAAAAAACTTGAATCAGAGGTGGACATGCAGATGTTGGAGGAGCAATTTGGATTTGGCAAAGAAAGAAGCACCGTACATGCTGTACCTTACTTGATGGACAGAACACAAGGTGCAATAAGATACCCGGGAAAAAAAGTTTCACGTAGTCTTCATAGATTAAAACAAACCTTTCGGCCTCACAAACAGGGAAATATTGATGAAAAAGCTCAGACAAATGATTGGAGACACCCAACCATTAATAAAAACAATAGCGGATATCCTAAACTGCAACAACAGCCAAATAGATGAAGTCACTCTACCAAAAACTAGTACAAACCAACGAAGTACTTCAAGGAGACCCAATCAGCCCACTACTTTTCAACATCATGAAAGCAGACATCACACAAATTCCAAAGATAGTTCCGCAGACCTGATTATGTATGCAGACGACATGGCAATAGGATTAACATAGAAGAGATTCGTGATGTGTTAAGCAAGCTCGAAACCTGGGCAAAAGAAAACTGGTTGAAGATACAAAAAACCAACAACATCAAAGCAGGAGGGAAACGAGCTGCCAATGAGATCTTAACCCTTTATGATGAGCCTTTGGAAACAGTACCAAGCTTTAAATACTTAGTGGTTACCCTTCAAACACCACTAACGCCCTTTAGAATTCATGTCCAAGAAGAGCAATTGCTGAGATAAAGGCAACGTACAAGATTAAGAACCTTCAATAATTATCAACCGAAACAGCAGTGACATTCAAGATGATTATAATCCTTATTGCAACGTACGGGCCCAATTGAGGAAAATATCTGACCTAGTAATACCAGAAAAAATCAAAGCCCGATAAATGGAACTAGTACTGGAGTTGAAAAATATGCTCCATCGAGACAAACCGAACTAATGGAGACGCACTTTATAGAAGATATTAGAATACACATGCAACTGCCACAAATAGCAGTCTACGAGCATACTGTTCAAATCTTACGTGATAAAAAGAACGCCGTATGGCCTAAATTCTTTACAACAGATGCCATGATAACAAAAGAATGGCAGCAAGACAAGTTTTAAATACACTATATTACTTTCCAGGCAGTTTGATTAAGGGAGAGCAGTGCATGAATGATTACAAAAATAAAAACTCATATGAACGTAAAGCATGTTTATTGTCACAAGTCTGATCAATTTTTACTGAATGGAAGTATATTAGAACCACGTCCATAAATACATGCATAAACATGGAGCTCAGCCAATATAGATATTATTCATACATTTGTTTCTATCTTCAAAAAGCTAAAATTCTTTTTGAAAAATATTCAGTGTTATTTATTAATTCCAATTGATAAAATACATAATTCATCGGTGCACTTTATTTATATTTATTGATTGAAAATACGTACTAAGCAATTCATAACCAAATGCTATAAGTTGACAATTTTCACTTTCTTTTATAATTAATATAATTTATTTAAGAATAACTACGAGGATAATATTAAACCCCTTGCGTTCAATAACAAAATTTTATAGCTAATGTTTACATCTGTTATATTTCAAACTTGGCGAGCCTCGTGACTTGGGAAAAGTAACAATCACAAATGACAAGGTACGGTCGCCAGCTGTATAAGACAGCACAAATTACAATTTTAAACAAAACCTCGCTATAAAACAGAGAAAGCGAGGTGACCATGCGTTTACCTAATGAATTATTAGTCAGGGCTAACACAGAGAACCCCTAAGCTATCAGATTCGCGAAGACTGTCGTCGCATTCGAAACCTTTAGAAAGGACGCTCCAGATTCGTAATAAACAGGAACATAAATTCTAAAGGATCTCAGAGAGTGGAGATATAACAATCCAAATAACTCACAAATGTTCAATTTATTGAAAAGCTATGAAAGGGTACAAAATCAATTTTTCTTGCTATGCAGATACAGAAGTTGCTGCAAGAAAAACAATACAGAATTACAAATAGGAATACAAAATTGACAGACGGCACCGCCGTCTCTATACAAAAACACTGTTATGAAACAGGAACACTACTAAAAGGCGCTTCCAACAATGCGCCTATACCTAAACAATTACGGTATTACAAACAACCTCGACAATGCCCACTTTAGGGTGAGGAAGTTGAATACACACATATGCAAAATTGACAAAGAAGCCGACATTGGCCTTCTTTCAATACAAAAGGAAGTGACAAACTGTATTACTAAAAATGAGCCATTACATATAAAAACCGAATTCAGTATGAGTGCATTAATACCAAGTTATATGGAAATGGATCTTCTACGAAAACTTACACTTTATTACCAAATTACAAAGTAAGCAGGAATACCCTTGGTATGAAAGCCGGGCGGCCAGTGCCCAGCGCACTGGCCTCGTGATCATAACACTGCCGAAAACCGGTGGCCTATCCACGTCGGCATCGCAGAGCCAGACACCAGCCGGCTTCTTGCCCGAGCGACAAGGTGATCGCTCACGGGGCGAAATTTGACGCGGCTTTTATAGGCCACAGGGCCCTGCCGACGTCTCCCAAAAAGCACCAAACTGCCGAATGCGGCCAAATGCCGCTTCTCACCAGGGGCGAAAATTCCACCTTGCCGAATGCGACCAATTGCTTGGGGAAAACCAAAAAGCCGAATGCGGCCAAGCGCCGTCTTACTCACGGCAGGAACAAAAAACTGCAACCAACATTAACAACATCAATTAGTAATGTACAGTACAAAAATGGCACTCCGCAACAATTTCGGAGGCCATTACCATCTAAACGCTGCATATAGCCACAACGCAAGCTACGAACAAAATACAAACAGAGTAAACCTGCTACAAAAAAGGCTAGTTCAAACAATCGTCAAGATACAACAAATATGCAAAATACAAGATCCAATTCCATAACATAAAAGACCATTGTTGCCCAGATCAGGCTATCATGCACTCATACACATATTTAGAACAACATAATACGATTCTGGAAGAATCAGGCTTTTCTAAAAACAATAGTAATGGCTCTGAATTACGAAAAAGCATGCGCCAGGCACGCTATACAACAAGTGAATATTACAAAACATTGGCAGCGGGAGCATAGGGAGCGCACGTCTTTTATACCAACCCCAGAAGGGGTGACACTGTGGCAGTGGAGGGGAGTAGCGGGGAAATATCGATGGAAGATATTTGCCAGAATTTCGCCAGGTCAAATCTAAACATGATTTCTTTACTATATGCCAGACACCTGAGTTGGCAGCTGAAGTTACTCTTCAACCTATTCGTCGATTCGAATTGGATGCTGCCATAATTTTTTCTGACATTCTTGTTGTACCTCAAGCACTTGGCATGGTTGTGGAAATGAGAGCAGGTGTGGGACCAGTATTACCCAAACCTTTGCATTCGCCGGATGACATCTCTGATTTGGAATATCCAGTTAACGTAAACGAGAAACTCAAGTATGTGGCAGAAGCTATTACACTGACTCGGCATAAACTAGAAGGTAAAGTTCCTTTGATTGGTTTTTCAGGAGCCCCATGGACTTCAATGGCGTATATGATTGAAGGAGGTGGATCCAAAACTTTATCAAAAGCAAAAGCATGGTTATAACAATATCCAGCAAAAACGAAATACCCTTTAGACATGCTAGTAAGTGTTATAGTCGATTATCTTGTTATGCAAGCTGAGGCTGGCGCACAGTTGTTGCAAGTATTTGAGTCAAATGCAGAATATTTGGGGCGGGAACTTTTTCTTGAATTTTGTTTGCCTGTCCTCCAGGATATTTGCTCTAAAGTTAAAAGTAAATTGAAGGCAAAAAGTTTGGATGTACCAATGACAATTTTTGCAAAAGGTGCTCACTATGCATTACTTGAAATATCTAAATGTGGTTATGATGTAATGGGAATAGATTGGACTGTTAATCCAGAGGAAGCTAGAAATATTGTTGGGTCTAGAATCACCCTCCAAGGTAATCTAGATCCTTGTACTCTATATGCTCCTGATAATGTTCTTCAGTCGTTAACACATGAAATGTTAACTAAATTTGGGACTGATCGCTATATAGCTAACCTGGGTCATGGGATCTATCCTGACATGGAACCAGAAAAGGTGAAAGTATTTATTGAGGCTGTGCATGCATTTCAAATACATCCTATATGAGACGGTAATGGTTTTGAAAAAGACCTTTCCAAAGTAGGAGCATACGTAGTAGGTTTAAATTGGGTAAGGGTATAATGTGTTATCTCTTTACTCTTTCTGTTGGTTATTATTACTAAAGTCAATCCTTCAAGGAGCCTTCAAGGAGGATTCTTCGTCCGAGACCACATCGCCACTGAGGATGTCTGCCATAGATGCGGACGAAACGTCTGGAAATATGTTTTCCAATGGACCACGGACCTTCAGCCCGGAAAAAATCTTTGACTACAATTTAATTGAATCGTAGAATTAAAGTTGATTTGGTTGTAATAGTGCATATTGTTTCCTTGTGCTACAGGCGGAAGATCCTGTTTCAATGGCTTACATTGACTTGGCTAAGTAAGGTTATTATTAGTCCATACCTGATCCTTTGAAAAGTTCCACTTTGACCCAACCAGTCACATTATCTTGAGCATTTTGTAGACATTTACGAACATAATTGCATTCAGGGCTAAACCAAAATCCTAAAATAATGGAATTCACCACTATGATTTAAGAGAATTGGATTATCAAAGCACATGACTCTAGATAATAAGAGGTCTTTCTTACCATTATAGACATAATCAGCCAAACGGTCGCGTAGGTACGATTTAATTCGCAGAACTTCACGATCCAGGCAAAATGTCTCAAGATCCAGATGAGCCGAATGTAAAACTGTGCCTGCAGGTGTCTCATACACACCTCGTGACTATATGTAATAGAATAACTCTTTTAAACTCTTTAAACAGTGTGACCAGTGTTGGAATTACAGATATGTTTATTGCATGTATTTAAAGAAACGAACAATTCTAATCCAAAGTTATTGTCTTTAATAAGTTGAGGTTTCTTTATGTAAATATTGAGGGTTGAAGAAAGGGATAACAAACAAATGTAAGGTTCTTAAGAGGTGTTACTGAATTACTTTATCCATCGAAGTGTAAATACCTTCAATCCTATGAAACAATATCAATGCGACCCACGCCGTGTTTGCCAGCCAAATTATTCAGTAGTTGATATAATTCTAAAGGATCTTCCACTGTATTGCCAGTGTCAATTTGTACCAGTTGGGTAGGCACACCTACATTAAAGATCATGATAAAATATAAAATTGCATTGCATCCAGAAGATGCAAGACCCTTTTTTGGTTCCTATAAGGAAGGACCATATTCATATTAATGGAATACCGTTTTTGAAGAATATCTGGAGATAGCAAGGTTGTTCTGGAGCTTGAGCAGGATCTAAAGTCATTTGATATAGGTTGCTTGGTGCAATTTCAGCTGGATCTTCCAGAATACCAGATTCATAACTGAGAGGTAATGCATGTGATAATGTTTATTTATAAATTAAAATTTTTAAAATAAAAATTAAATCAAATGTCTCTGCCCACTAGTATTTTAGTGGCTCATTGAGAGGACCAATTTATTATTTCCAAATTAATGAACAATAATTGAAAGTTAAGTGAATGAAAAACATTGTGTAATTCATTCTCTCACCTTATGTGCATTATATTCGCATCCATGCTCCATGGTGCTTTTGGTGTTACAGGAACAGGAATGCCATGTTCAACAGCATATTTCAATAAGTCTTGCCTACCTTGGAATCGCTTTGTAAATTTTGGAAGTTGCCATGGTGCTAACATCTAAATGTATTATCTGACTATACATTGTTATATTTTTAAGGGCCATAAAAATTATTATTACAATAGTAATGAGTTATTCAAACCTTAATTCCTGGGAACAAGGCATAACAAGCAAGTTCTAGCCGCACTTGATCATTTCCTTTACCAGTTGCTCCATGAGATATGAACTGGGCCTTTTCAGACCGTGCTGTGGCAACAAGGCCTTTAGCAATGCAAGGCCTTGCAAGAGAAGTCCCTAATAAATATCGACTCTCATATATAAGACCAGATCCAACAGCTGGCCAAATAAAATCTGTCACAAACTCCCTGCGTAGGTCATCAATAACTACCTGAAGAAAAATTCTTTGTTGAAAGTACACTACAGTACACTACCAGTAATGAAACCTTTCAAAACAGTTTGAAAAACCATAAAAGTAATAAAAATGTCAAATGCTTGGGTTGTAAAAATGCAATAACCTTCTTTGCTCCAATTTTCTGAGCCTTTTTTCATGCTGCCTCAAAATCATCATCTTGTCCAATGTTTGCCTAAAACGAGGTAATAAATTTGTTATCATGTGATAAGTTGTTTTCTTAATCTGAATTTCAAAATGTAATTTTTTGGGGATTTATGCTCACCATATAGGCAATAACATTGTATCCCTCCTCTATTAACCACTGCAAAATACATGATGTGTCAAGTCCCCCACTAATCATGGGATTTCTGTGCATCATTTCTTTAAATTTTAAAATGAATTCTTTAATGCTTCCCATTTCTTAGGTCTATCTTCACAGAGGTTAAAATTTAAAATAAAAGACAGTTTTGTTCTCAACACAATTTATATTTTTAAAAAACACACAATCAAAATTCTTAAGACAAATTTTTGAGTGAAATCAGGATGAGAGAATTTAACACAAGAAAATTCAAAATATAATTTATCAGTTCTAGTGAACAATCAAAAGTTTATAGATTTAATCCCATGCATTTAATGTAGCACTTTTCAACAAATTTCACATATTGTTAAGTAGTTGGGAATTTAATTGAAGACTTTTGATAATCCACTTCAGGACTGATTTAGATAGAGGTTTTGGACTTCATGATGATATCATCTTTGACCATGGTAGCAATGAGCTTATCCACCTCTTCCTTATATTTTTCAGAATGACATATTGGTAACCGTGAATGGTGTTTTATCTGTTCATTCTATTTCAATTGAAAAATCTTTACTGGATTCTTCTTTTTGCAAAAACACCTTTTGATTCCTAAGTAATACTTCAGTTAACTGTTTTTTCTGATATGCATTGAGATTATCGTTGCACAGTTCATCATCAAATGAGAGATTAATTCGATTGATAATATATACCTCTTCTTCACTAGATAGTTCTATTTGGTTTGCGGCGGATGGCGTGTCGAAACAAACCTTTCCTAATTTTTCGACTCATGTCCGCAGGATGTACTTGGTCCTGTATTTCTGAGTTGAAAACTCCTCTATCAATAAATTTTTCTATTTCTATCCCTAGACGAGGTCCTGTCTTGTCCTAGCATAGGATTTGTTTTCTTAGTAATGTTCCGGTTTGTAAGTTTCTCCTGTTTCTGGTTTGCTTACATTATGTTGTTGCTGTCTGCTATCTTGACCATTTACCGGACCATTAGCATTTGCCCTTCTTTCTGTAACCTTTCATTATATACAGAAAGTGGCATCATACAATCTAGCTGCGTTATTAATTTTTCAGTGGACATTGGTAAATTGTAGTAAATTTTGCGTCGGAAGGAAAATGACATATTAATAAACAGACAATTTCTTCATCCGGTATCGTCGAATTACATAATTTGAAACAAGCTAATTTCTCCGTTGCATATTCCTGCATGGACATCGTACCCTTCTTCACGTACATACATTACGTTAACTTTAAAATTGATTTGGGTTTCGTTATTCAATATCTCGAATAAAATTTTTTCTTTGAGTTAGACCATAGTTTTGGAAACTCTCACAACTATCTACTTGGGTCCGTGCATTACCCTGCAACATCTGATAAACGATTCTAGTTTTCTTACTGTCCGGAACACAATTTAAAGAAAAGGAATTATCTACCTCTTTCATAAATACACATGGATTTTCATCTCCGCTGCACTGAAATTAGGAGTGCACGGTATTGTCTGAAACATACGTGGAATGAACACTTCCTCCACTTGATGGTAAATTTTTCTAATTGATTTTTCAGTTCTACTACTTCATTCTTATATGCATTAATTTGATGTTGTAGAACGCCATCCTGAAAAAGAGCCTTTATTCACTATCTAATTTATTAGCTTGAACCTGAACTTGTTCAGTAACTAATTTCTGGAACTTTTTCTACTCCTTGTTCTACCTCCAATCTGCCTGTCGGATGGCGGTTATAAAATCCGATTGTGTTTCGATCCTCGTTTCAAATTCTTTCGTTACTTGATCCACTTTTTCTTCTAATTCAAGTCCCAGCTCCGTGAATTTTTTCTCTAAGTTCTCGTGTTCCTGTGCTAATTCTTGTTGAACCTCGCTCTTAAATTCGACCTTCCACTGCTCCATAATTCAGTAAACTGTGCTTTTAAATTTTCTTCTAACTTTCTATTATTTCTTCCCTAATTTCGTGTCGAATTCCATGAATTTTGTTTCCAATGCATTATTGCCAGAGTTATTTTACTCTAATTTGGTTTCCAAAAGTAGCCTTGTTCTCCTCTAGTTTAGTTTCAAAAGTAACTTTGTTCTCCTCTAGTTTAGTTTCCAAAGTAACTGTTTCTCTCTAGTTTAGTTTCCAAGATAACTTTGTTCTCCTCTAGTTTAGTTTCAAAGTAACTTTGTTTCTCCTCTAGTTTAGTTTCAAAGTAACCCCTAATTTTATGGTTTCCTCCATTTTTTCATCCTGCATATTAACCTCACATCTAATTGTTGCATAAATTGCCCTATTAACCGTTGCATCATTGAATTAGCCCTCTCGAGGTTTCGTTCTTCCTCATCCTGATCTCGTGTTGGCGTTGGCTGTGATTCTGTCGGCGACGTCTCACTAGTTTCTCCTGCCGTTCCTAGTTCTACTCCTGTCGTTTCCTCCACGATCATCGTACCTGGTGCTTGTCCCCCAGTTTCCCTATGCTATCTGATTTCTCAAGTTCCTTCCTGACCAGGTAAATTCTAGCCACGTTATACTTATCTGCCATTTTGAATCTATTAACTGCCTAGAATCAATCAATTCTTTTCCCAGACACCATACACCTCTCACAAAATATTTTACACAGAAATACCAGACACAATTTGAAACTGATAAAACTCTCATATAATAAATATCCTTTTCGAAAAAAAACCCTCCTGAAATAACACGCACCTCAACACACTTGTACTCTGCAACCTTGTCAGAAATTTTAGTGAACGTGATTCAATTGTACTAGTAATTTAGTTACGCAATTTCAGATCTCATTTATACCCAAATCAGGTTTGTCGTAAATGCATCCAATAATCGAGCCCCGCTTATGGGCGCCAATTGCGAGCCACGGTGATGTGCAATTACAAGCCGTAAGGCCAGCACCCGACCTGAGACGTCTTGAAGTGGCGAACACAATTCACCAGATGGTCGACTAGCTCAGTATAGACGTCCCAGTGTGAACACAATAAATAAAAAAATAGGGGAGCAGGGTCGTGAATCGTTTATGGATTGGATGCAAAATTACAAACAACTCAGGTGAGAATCACTTTTCACTAAATTCACAGAATATATTCTAAAATATTGGCTGCTTGTGACAAATATACAATGGCACATGAAAAATCAAATACAGAATATATGGCTGAAAAAAACACACTAATAACACAATACACACAATTTCCTACTTTCATCTACAACCCAATTGTTTAACAAACACTTTCAAATTCAGAAAGAATCGTTAAAATATTACTTTACAAGATTTGAAAGAAACACACATTGAAAATCAAAATTAATACTTCATAGCATTACTTTTACAACAAAAAAGGAAACTCTTTCTCTCTCTGATCAGAAATTATATTATTATAATTATACTCTTACTGAAACTCTTAATCACTATATTACAATATTTGATCTTGAAATCCTTTTTGAAGAAAAGATTGATTCTGTTCTCACGTATTAGAAGTCGAAACAAATGTACTTTTACTTTTCTTATCTTTTAAAGCGTGGTAAATCTATTACCCTCCCTTTTTCTTTCACGTGATAGGAACGTGGAACGACCTTACTGTGTTCTCGGCCGCGTAGAGCAGTCCACTTTGCTTCCTTCTACACCTTTCCACCGAGCTGCTTCGGCGCCGAAATAAATCGTGGCCTCGGGTTGAACGCCGTTGCTCCTCAGAAATCGCCTTCTTCTTCTCGTTCAAGTTTTATATGCTTGAATACTCTCATATGAATTTTACTTTATTTTCGATTACAGTTAATGACCAACTGGATGTTCAAAGTGAAAATAGATCAGAGATCACCAGCACATATGAGCACCAACTTCCAGAGAGTATTTAAATATACGAAAAGCATGGGAGAGAGAAAAAAAAAAAAAAAAACTGGAAAAGAAATGAATGCAAGCTATTAATTACTGCCATCTATTCAAACTCCACTCCTAATTCTTCCATTATAAATTCTTAACGTTTCTTATTACCTTTCTTCTAAGATTATGTTTAAATCAATTTATAATAGAATAGTACCTCTTCTAGTCTTCTAGAGAGTTTTCCTCAAAAAAGTTGCAAATCTGAAATCCGCTGCAATGTCACTTCTGGGGTGCCGTTTTCCACGTCACCCAGTTCAGCTGCTACCTTCAGAAGAACTTTTTCTTTCATCAAACCTCCGGTCGCCGCTTGGTATAAGGTGGCGGTCTCTCTTGTTTCTAAATTCAGTATCATTCCAGCCTCCATCCGCGTTGGCACCTTATGATTCAAAATATTCTTTTCCCTCCTTTCTTAGGGCGGTATGCTGACGTTTTCCGGAATCTAAGAAAACGGGCGGTCACGATACCCGCTGACTTTTTCATCTGTCTGCCCGTCATCCGTCTGCTCATCTGCTCGTGTCTCCCCATCCATTCGACTGTTTGCGCTTCCTTCTGTCTGTCCGTCAACTTTTGCAAAGCATTAAAAAATGCCCAGAAGACGAGTGTGACGAAGCGGCTACTGGATTCGTCTACAAAGAAGCAAATCAATCACTGAAAATTAACAAGTCCTGAGTTTACAGTATTCGTTTAGCAGATTATTTAGTTTGTAAATATCATATTTTACCTGTAAGGAGAATATTCATTCCTTGTTTTTTCCTTAATATGCAGTTCCTATATTTTACTTATTCATTTTCCTCATCAGTTGCATTATTGTACCACGATGTGAGCTCGTTTGTTGCTGAAGAGGACTGTATCGTACTGAAGAACGCAGTATCTGCGTAAACAGCAATAAAATATTGAATGAAATCAAACGTTAAATAAAATGATACGTTAAATTGCGTGAAATAGAATAATTTAACTTATCAAGAAAACATTCATTAACGAGAATTGTTATTAATAGTGAAAATGTTAACCATAGTGCTCTTATGTGGCCATAAAAGGCAGTTACTATTTTTGTAATTGAAAAGTGCTTTGTCTTACGAGTACTCTAAAAAACTATCAATTCTGCGAATTAACCTCAATATGCGAGAGTAAAATGGTAATTCCCAATCCAACCACCGAAAAATTTGATGTCGCGAGGTGCTGTAACGGCAGTGTAATTAGCGACGACTCGCTTAGAGCATTTACATACCAATCAGAACCATTTATTTTCGAATTAGAGGGGATCCGACAAGCGGCGGCTGTTGTCGAATTGGCGACATTACCAGCGCCGGCGGAGCAGCCGGCATCGGATTGCTCGCCAGACGAACGAATTTCGGAAGGATCAATTGGCCCACCTCACTACGGCGACCGCGGCGTGCAGCGCGCGAGGCTATTGGAGCGCGAGGCGCCGTGCGAGGCAGGGGACCGGCGGGAGCACGGCAGCAACATGGTGGGGTTAGGTGAGGGAGACCGCGCCGGGATCATTGTGTCGGGGTCAGTGTGGCGAGGGCCAGTGCTGCCGCGGGTCAATGAGGGGGTGAATGTGGCCGGAGTGAGTGTTGCGGGGGTGAGTGTGGCGATGAGTATGGCGGGGATGAGTGGGTGGGGGTAAGTGTGATTGGGGTGCGTGTGGCGAAGGTGAGTGGGGCGGGGGTGAGTATGGCAGGAGTGAATGTGGCGGGCATGAGTATGGCGGGTGTGAGTGTGGCGGATGTGAGTGTGGCGGGAGTGCGTGTGACGGAGTAGGTGTGGCGGGGATAGTGGGTGGGGGTGTTTGCGGCGGGGATGCGTGTGGTGTGGGTGAGTGTGGTGTGGGTGAGTGTGGCGGGGGTGAGTGTGGCGGGGATGAGTGTGGCGGGGATGAGTGTGGCGGGGATAAGTGTGGAGGGGATGAGTGTGGCGGGGATGAGTGTGGAGGGGGTGAGTGTGGCGGGGATGAGTGTGGCGGGGATGAGTGTGGCGGGGATGAGTGTGGAGGGTTCTGGGTGTCGGGATGGACGAGGGGAGGATCTGCGCAGCCAGGATATGCATGGCGGGGATAAGCGCAGCAGACAACGGCGAGCCGCAGGTCTGAGTGGCGCAGCGATGGGTAGCAGAGGTCGACGTGACTTCGTGGCGAGTTAGGACGGAAGCGGGGTCGGGCAGTCCAGGCGGGAGGTGCTGGTTCGGTGGCAGGGGAGCACAGAGGCGAGGGAGCGGTGGGGATGGGTTGGCGCTTCATTGTACGAAGAACCGTGCCGGTCGCTTAGCGGGGCAAAGTGGAAGCTATCACCCGGGATGCTCATCGGGCACGGAGAGCGTTCGGCAGCGCAATTCGCGTTCCCGTTTCTTGTCAAACGCACTCACCCTCCCTGGCACTCCAGACTACCGTTACCCCAGTGTCGACCCTTTCGTTGCTCGGTGTACGCTCCGCGTACCGCCTCATCTCGACGTCCCAATTCTGCCCCATCGTGTCGTCTTCGCTCCTATGCCTCAACATTAATGTCTCAACGCAGCCATCCTTGAACGGTTCTTATCTTCCTTGCATCAACTGTTATCTCTGCTCCGATATTTCCACCCTCATATCCACGGGAATGATAAGAATACGCATGACTCGTAACCGTGCAAAACGTGCGAGTGATTGCAGTGATTTAAGAGAGAAACGCATGGACAATGGAACCATTGCTAATTGATTTCGCAGAAGAAAATGGAAAACAAATAGGCAAACGTGCCGCCATAAGCAGCAAAGCGCAGCCCGGGTTGATAGAGCCCGCCGGTGTATGCCTCCATGTGAGGCGGCCGAGAGGGAGGGGCGCGCCCCAAATACGGCGGGGCCGGGGAGGGCAGAGCGTTTGCGCGCGGGAGGGCATCGGAAGGGGGCGGGGCAGGCCCCGTCAGAGGGGGCGTTAGGCGGCTTAGGATTAGCTTAATAGCCTTCCGGGTCGCGGGGCCAGGGCGAGGGCAGGGCGAGGAGCTGGGAGCTTTGACGGCTGGCGGTGCGTGTGTCCCTAATTGTAGGGCAATTTGTTTTTCGGTGGCGCAGCCCATTGGTGGCAGCAGGGCCAGCGGACCGCTGGCCGCCGAGAGAAGCTGTTTGCTGATTAACTACCTGGCGCATTGTGGGGACTAAATGCGCGTGCCAGTCTTTTTATTTGATTTCGTCTTTCATTGATCAGTAAATTCGGAGAAAATCCTGTTGCTCAATTTTTTGCGAATTTCTGTATTATTGGAATTGATTTTTTCTTATTACAAATGACGTCATAAAGGGAGAAATCATGTTTGCTTTAAACGTTATATATTAATTGAACGAAATTTCACGACTTGTAACAAGAAAAACGTTTTTAATAGTGATCAAAGCGCTTTAATAAAAAGATATAAGGATAAAGAAATGAAGAGATAGGGTAAACTATTTGTGGTCCACCAATAGTAGTTATATTTAGATCCAGTAGTGTTATATTTAGAACTAATCTGGTTTCAAAAAGGAATTATTTTTATTGAATTTTCATTATACTCTTGTAATCACAGGCAGTGTTGTACAAGTGTATATATAACATATCGAATTTTGTTCCAACAAGGCAGATTTTAAAGTGATATATTATGTTGTACATTCATCATATCTTTTCATGTAATTTAAAGAATACTAATAGAAATGTGGTAGACTCTTATATATTAATCATGTACAAACGTAATTGAGTACGGTGCAACACCTTTTATTTACTTTCAAATATTGTTTTTATAGTAGAAAAGAAAGCAAATAAAACTATTTGAGAAATAAGTATTAACATGATATGGGTTTTACAATATAAATACATATCTAATATTTCTCAAAAACTTCTAATGTAATTCCATAGTTCAGAAAATATTTTCTGACATTAATTTCCATAAATTCTAAGTCATTAAATCGATTAAATGTCAATTTAGAGTCATATAGGACATGTTTATGGTACATCAAAAAAGAAATTTAAAGGAAATTGCGTATTAACGTCGTTATTTATCGTCCCTTGACACGCCAGTCATAGCAAATGATTTCTTTATGGGTGACTTTTGCTCTATCCTTCTTATTATTGGTAACTTCTCCTAGCATCATGCGTACAACGAGATCATGTTAATTCAGCTGAAATCAAGTGCAGAAAAAATATTATTTAACTCGGAAATGCGTTCATTCATTTGCATGTAAGATACAACTTACTGTAACACGATCCGCCAGAGCACGGATTTTGCAATTATTTTGCATTGGATCTGGATTAACGTGTTCATTTTAGTGTTGGTACGACATCGAAAAGATATAACGCAGTTGAATTATTTCTGTAAAATCTCATTTCATGATTATCTCTGTTTTCGGTTTTTATTATTGAATATCATGACAGTGATAATAAATTATCATGTTTCTTGTTGGTTTGTGTAAAATTTTCGGTATGTTTAGTATCAACTCAGCGCGTGATATCAAAACATATGCATTTAATCGAGCATGCAGCATCTTATATGAAAAGCATTCGCGTGCATAGATCATCTCCTGTTTGCTCTCATGATCGTGCGTCTTGTGGGCGAAATTGCAAGGCAACGAAATCGCGCCAGGAACACGATTGTGCTGTTGTAGCATGCCATCAGCGCCATAATCAAATAACTCCTTTCTTCATGCTGCGTATCTGTGCCTGGTGCAGCGATCCAACCATCACTCTTCCACTTTCAGCCTTATCTGGCGTGTTTCATAATTTTATCTGATTCATATGTTAACTGATGATTAGTCATTGTTGATTTATCGTTGCTTCCTGTTGATGCGTGCGCGTCTAGTTCCCCCTACGCCGTTTCGTTCATCACCGTCTCGGTTCAGACCAATTCATATATTGTACTGGCAATCTGGTTCTCCTTGTCTGTTCGATGATCGGTTTCTGGCCGTCTCCTTCCTATTGCGTCTCGTTCCTGGTCGTCTCGTTCCTGGCTGCCTCGTTCCTGGCCGTCTCGTTCCTGGCTACCTCGTTCCTGGCCGTCTCGTTCCTGGCCGTCTCGTTCCTGGCCGTCTCGTTCCTGGCCGTCTCGTTCCTGGCCGTCTCGTTCCTGGCCGTCTCGTTCCTGGCCGTCTCGTTCCTGGCCGTCTCGTTCCTGGCCGTCTCGTTCCTGGCCGTCTCCTTCCTCGCCGACTCGTTCCTCGCCGTCTCGTTTCTCGCCGTCTCCTTCCTAGCTTCTTTTCTCATCGTGTCTGCTCTCAACGCGTCTTCTCCCATTGCTGGCGTCTGTCGCTCCTTCGTCTCTCACCGCCTCGTGTCTTACCTCATTTCCACCGCTTCGTCTCTCATCGCCCCGCCCTTCATCGTCCCACCTGCATCAGCCCATCGCTTCCTGCTGTATGTACTTGAAAACAGCCAAGATTTCCTTAACAATTTAACAAGGCAGATGAAACTCACTCTATTCTGGCAAAGGGAGATATAAAGTGATTTTCTTGAATTTTTGGAAGATGAACAATTCGAAATACATTTAGTATGGTAACACCTAGTATAACTATTGGAGTTTGTACGTTTGCTGTTTAAATGTAAATTGGCATACGAATGTTTATGATATACCTGTACGAGGATTTCCCAGAATGGTATTGCTGAAAGTAGGGGTATGATAAAAGATAAAAAATTGTTGATGACGTACATTTTTCAATAGTATATCCCAACTAGAGATATAGTTTTCAATTCTAAAAATTGCAGGTTTTGTACATAAAATAGAGGACATCAATTTCAGAAAGTTTTCGGTGATGTGATGTTTCACAACACAATATTTCTTCAACAATCTACCCAAAAAGTATTCATTTTAAGTAATTGTAACACCTAAGCTCAAATTTCAAATATCAAATGTCAACTTAGAGTTGTTCTGGGTAATGGTTAAAGGTATATCCGATTCAAGAATACACATTCCAACACAATAATTCGTTATTATTGATTCAATGTTAGATAAAACGACAATATCCGTTTTCGAATCCCAAGCACGGAACTCAGTGAACCATTCTCCTCGCGCCCGAACCGAAGTCCGGAAATAAATGTTTTCCGCAGTAGCAGCAGCTCCACTTCTCCAGTGGAGTGCGCTCTGCATATAAGCTCCGAGTAAAAGTAGCCGAAAGAACAAAAAAAAAAAGCGCGCGTCCTGGCGGCAAAACAGTGCGACATCGCGTTCGGGCGCGGCCGTTTCCGGGCAAGAAATAAATTTTGAGGGGCGTAATATCGTGGGGTGGCGGCGACGGCGGCGGTGCGGCGCCGAGGAAATCAAAGTGACGTTAGGACCCAAGTTTCGGCTCCGCCGGAAGTTGAGGGCGAACGTTGTGCCCCGGGCGCCGCCTTCCGCCGTCGCCGCTTCCTTTGCAGTCGCTGCCGTCGACGCCCCCGCCACGCCACTGTCGCCCCGCTGGACCTCGACTTCCGCGACCGGTCGGAGCTTCAGTGACTTCGGAGTTCCGCAGGGTTTCGGTCTTGATCCAGTCGAGGATTCTTGGCTTGAAAACGGGAACTGTTCATTAGACGGTGCGAAATGACAGTAGAATATCATTCAGTGTGTTTCTTCACTGTCGTTTAAGTTTGTTTGTGGTAAAATACTTGATTCTCTGTTTTATTTGAGAGTCATGCTGCAGTTATCAAATTCTCTACAGACTCATTATGTTTAATAAAGACTGGTTGATTTGAAAATGTAATACATTTGAAACTTAATTCTTCATTTATTGAAACTATTCTGGTATAACTTCGTTGCGAGGACGGCTTTTTCACATCATCAAGTGATCTGAAATTACATTTAATATTAAAAATACTTTATTTGTAATGGGAGGGTGCAAAAAAGAAACAAAGATGTATTTAAAGTAAACAATAAAAGGAGTTATATTTTAATATAATTTATAATTTAATTTATATTTTAGTATAATTTATAATTTAATTTATATTTTAATATAATTTATAATTATTTATAATTATAATTTATCTACGTGTCATGAAATATGTAAATGGTATAAATGAAAACAAAGTGAAAATAAAATTAGTTGAAGTTGATAAATTATGGCAATAAATTAAATTAAAATTAGAATTAAAAACGCTTTAAGCATTAAAGACATAGAACCAACCAAACTTCACTGTAATGAGATCAAGGAAACAGACCAGATAACTGTTAAAAGAACGAAAAAAGACAAAATAAGTCACTATTAAAAAGAGTGGAATATCGTGTACTACTTTCATATCTCTTGCTTTATTGTTTCGAATTTACATTTTAAGTTTTACTGTAAGTCGTAACCTCAATTATTACTTCCCAGAACTTTAGATACAATTAGAACCGACTTCTACGTTTTGCAATGTTGTCTTCTCTATTGTTTTTTGTGACTTGGCTGTTAATGATACTGTACTTACTTCTTAGAATTTTGTATTGCCTACTTCAGTTCTTTATTTTGTTGTTAAACTTCAGCGTTTCAGTATCCACTTTACTTTCATTGAATGCCCTTATCGCATTAAAAAATTTTTGATCACCTTAAATACACTTCTACTTCAGTTTTATGTTGATTTCTAAAAATCACGCATTTAAGTACATCAATCTATATTGTTCTAAGTATTAAAGATCTTTAGATCTGCTTTGTTGTTATCTTCTGTCTGTAAAAGATGCTTTTCATGATCTAATTCACCAACATTCGTTTCCATTTAGTTTTTAATTTTTCATCCTCAGAATACTATTGTAGTGTCATTTCCAACAAAATTCTTCAGGTTATCACGATCACGTTTGTCAAACACAGGTACTGTTCCCTGTTTTACCGTGGTCAATTAATATATTTTCCTCTCTTTTGTTCGTTTCATTAAAATTCCCTAAGATTAGAATAAGTATTTATGAACAAAAGGAATATTCACAGATCCTCATTCTGGAACATCTGCTACTTAAAATTTTCTGTGAAATATTTTATTTCGAAATGATACAGCTTTAAAGCCTAAAGTATTAGCATATCTACATTTATGCACAAAATTATATTACAAAGCAAGAACTAATTGGTTCTTGCTTTGTATTTATGCTCGTGTATACCACATCAACCACGCAACAGTTTTCATTTTGCGCGATTTTCTAAACGTGTTTTCCTGGACTCATACAACTACACTCATTTTGTGTCCTACATTCTTGACTGATTGCAGAGTCGGGGGACACTTTTATATCCCCACCTTTCTTTTTCACCCCTCTGACCGACGCCTCCTTCCCTGGCTGTTTTCTCCACTCCCCCTCTCTTGTCGTCACGAGCCGCACCCTTCTCTCTCTGTCAGACTCGTCCGATAAACGAAGTCTCGCCACCGGACTCGGAAGTCCACGCGACTGGGTCAACCCCTGCCTCGTGTCTACCATCCACCTCGCCACCTCGCTAGCACCTCCACCACTGCCGCCGCCGCAGCCACCACTACCACCACCACCGCCACTTCACGGTCACCATCACCGCCACCTCACCGTCACGGTCACCATCGGTCACCGTCATTGTCACCGTCGGTCACCGTCTGATCTCGCCGTCACGGTCGTCGTCACGGACGCCAATGCGGTCGCAAATCACCGACACGATCACCGTCGCGGTTACCGTCACGGTCACCGTCAGGGCCACCGTCAGGGCCACCGTCACGGTCACCGTCAGGGCCACCGTCAGGGCCACCGTCACGGTCACCGTCATGGTCACAGTCACGGTTATCGTCACGGTCACTATCTCCGTCTCTGTCACAGTCTCCGCCAGCATTACTCACAGAGGCAGTGCCGCCTCCGCCATTACCACTATCATTTCCACCGCCAGTTCCACCACCAATACCACCACCATCACCATTGTCACCGTTACTACCACTTTAGCCACCACTACCTCTATGGCCATCACTATCCTTAGGGTACCACTATCACTTCCGCCGCTATTGCCGTCATTTTCCCTGGCCCCTCCGCTGTCACTCCCCAGCCGTTCCACCATCACCAGCGCCGCCTCCGCCCCGACCTCAATGTGCTCCCGACCAGAGTTCCTAGTTGGCCGGCGAACATCTCTCGCCGTCTTCCTCCCTCGACGGGGGCTGCTTGTTTCCATTTCCGTCTGTGCCTGTCGTTGCTGCTCTTGATGTTTGCGGCTTCTTTTTGATATTTCTCACGAAAATTCCCATATTTTCATGAAATAAACTGATAAAACTACTAAAAATACTCTTGGGAACTTCATAACTGTGTACATTGCTTGTTTCTTTTTCTTTGTAATCACTTTTGCAACGAATGATATGAATAAATACTGAAGGAGGGGAAGTTGGTTTTATTGTTCGTTAACAAGTAGTATAATTTAATGATGCTGGCTGCAATATTTGAGAGAGAATTTGTATTACTTTGCATCCGCTAGACTGTTTATTTTTGTACACTGGATTTACCTGTGATTTTTACCTTTGTGTGTAGAATAAATGAAACTCAAATATTACATAACACGTTTGATTTATTATAAATGTTTCGTAGAGCATTCAAAGAAGTGTTATATTGTGCGAAGCAAATGTTGTAGTGCTATATCGTTTACGGTACATGGTTTAGATTCAACGCGTTTGATAACTCATCAGAACTTCTCAAATATTTCTCAAAACATTTATTTGTACAATGTTAAAAACGTTAAACATAAAATATAATTATTCCACGTACTTATTTTATAGTAACAATTAAATATATTCCTTGTTGTCGTATATTCCATTGACTGTTTCCCAGTGAAGCCCGAAGTGTTTTCAGTGCAATGAGGATTACACCACTCATCTTCAGGATAATGGATGGTGTAGGCGTGTGACTTACTGAATTTATGATGTCGTCAAAATGAATTTTCCCTGATGGATCTTCCGACCTGCTCCGTGCTGCTACGCCCCTCTACCCCACTTTGACTCTATCCCACCCCTCTTCTATCCCACCGCCTCTCTAGTTCATTGCCCACTTTGATGCAGACTTTACGTCGTCCATCCCACCTGGGCTTTCCAAATCTCATGCAATGCTGACCATCTGCCGTATATCCCCTCCACAAATATCGATACCATTGCCTTTCACTCGACATCACAGCAAAGAGAGACCATTACTTTCATATATCATATATATATATATATATATATATATATATATATATATATATAATTCATTGCATCATTATTCATGTATCATATACATATTAATATATATATATATATATAATATACAGCTTTCCGTTGCGATTTCCATCGCGATGATTCTCCGTATACCCGTCTATCTGCACCATAAATATCCTGAAAGGCCGTCCATCCACCGTGATTTTCACGCAACTACTTAATAACATGGCCCGTCCGCCCGGCAGTACCAGACTGTCATCGTCCGCAACTGCTCATACACAATGAATCCTTTTCCCCATTGACCCATGAAATTTCTCTACCCACCATGACCTCCACGTTCACCCCATTCCCAAAGCTCCCGCATGAACACCAATCACCCATGACCAAACTCCCGGCCCCTCATTCCCGCAAAAATGCCATTAATGCCCCTCGAAGCTCGCCCATCCTACATGGATGCTCCTCCGTAGACCCATCCATGCAGCCTTCCTCATGATCCATGATCTCAACTGCCAAACAAATCCGCTTTCTCAACTGCCCATATACCAATGCCCTCCCCGAGGCAACCGTTCTCTACGCCCTCACATTTCCTGCCCCCCCTCCAGGGTCTTCCACAAGGCTGCCCGTTCTCCTTTCCCCCTCGTTTCCTCTGCCCTCGCCATTACTTCGTCGGCAATCAGGTCAAGGTCGAGGGAGCGGGATTCTTTCCGATTGCATCCGGCCTCGTGCGCCTCGTGCGGTGCTCTTCGCTAATTATCTCCTCCGCTGACGCAATCAGTGGGCGCTCCCCAGGGTGTAAAAATCTGGCGCTCCAAGAGCGGAGGTGGACAAAGGGAAAACATTACTTCTAGATAGTGGCGTGGTAATGTGGTTTCCGTCTATTTTTAATCTTGAGCTTACTCTTTGGAATGGTAGTTTATCACAAGGACAAAGAATGTAAACATTAAAAAAAGTTGCAATGTACATTTTATCTCTTCCATTCTATATTTAGTAAAATATCTTAGAATCGTTTTCAGTTTTAAAGATTCGTATGTATGTGTGTATTGCCTGCTAAATGTTCTGATGCACTCAGCATATTGTCTTCACTACATAGTTCACGATATTGTGCACATTATACAAGTATATACTTGTATACACCTCTATATAGAAGGAAAACATATTCATTTCCTCTTCTCATTATTTCGTCACGCCTTCCTGACTTTCTATTCTAATCACAAGCTTTGAATTTCTTTTCTGGTACATTAACAGTGCGCCATATGTCTTCATTTGTTTTTCTGAGGAGTCTACATCGTTCCTAAATCTGTCATCTTGTTGTTCGTTTTAGGTGTACTGGGCATCAATGTTTCTTTCATTTCTTTTGAATCAATGCTTCTATTATGCTTCAACGATATTCAGCTCTCTTTGAAATGGATCATGTCTGACCCTGGAGTATGCGACTTGATTAAGAAGTTAGTAAAAGAACACTTGGGAGATGGATTGGTTGGTTGGTTGGTTAGTGATTCCGGGCGCGTCAACTACTGAGGTCATTAGTCTCGCAAGTGTAGTGCATGTTTTTCTCTCAGGAGATGGCGGTGGTCTTCCCCCGCTGAATGGCGAGATCCGGCGCCGACCTACCGTCGGCTAGCGCGGTTTTTCCCACCAGAACTCTCCCACCAACGGGGCACCGCACCAGCCGGGTCAATCTCTAAGCTCCCGACCGTCTCCCGGAATATGTGGTAGTGTGGTGCATGTTAGTGTGTGTGTGTGTGTGTGTGTGTGTGTGTGTGTGTGTAAGAGTGAGGATAGAACAAAAGAAGAAAGATCATGGCCATAGCGTTGGTAGTGTACTGCTCCGATGTTACTTGGGGTTGATCCAGACGCCACGGAAAACTACCGATTAGAGCAGCTGGCCGCTAGAATTCTCCTCCATACAGCGACTGCATTCGACCTAGCTAAAAAGCTAGTGTCGAAAATCCTGCCGCCGTCCGGACTCGAACCTAGGACCTCCCAGTCAGAGGCGCTGCAGTGACGTCAGTTGATGCACTGAGCTACCGCTCCCGGTTTTTGAAAATGCTTTGCATTAACTCTCAACAACGCAAAATATTCTCAAAAATGGCTCCAAATTTTTGGATTAATTTTTTATCGTGTAGAGCAACGAAAATAACAGCTCCGCTCTCAGTTTTCTTTGAATTCCGTGAATTTTCGAAAATTTCAAGTTACAAACTTTTCGGATGTTTTCTGTAGCAATCTTGAATCAAGTGCTGCTTATCGTAATCTGCTCATGAAATGCATCTTGAAATAAGATCATGTACAGTTTTTTTTGAAAATATGAGTACTTTTCGCGTAATATTGCGTTAAATGTAGGTGATGTTCAAATATTTTTTTCTTAAAAAGACTCCCTATTTTTTATTTAGTTCTTTTTTACAGATAGTACAAATGACGCGAAAACTGCAAAAAACTGGCGCAGGTCTAATCTTCAGCAAATAGCTGAATTTTCGAAAATTGCGAGTTGGAAATAATGGGAGAGACAATTATATTTTTAAGCGCCGGCAAAAGTGAGTACTGCCGAGCGACTGCATGGTGTAGCGGGAAAGCGCAGGGCGAGTTGACTCAATGGATCTAAGTTCGAATTTCGGTTTGAAGAAAACGATTTTGCTAGTTGGAATCACTTTTGCATTGCGTAGTCGTTGGCAGAGAAACCTGCTGTTTTGGCACCACTGGTTTCTATTTCATTTCATCTTCGCTTCTCTTTCTTGATCACTTAATTTGTTAACAGTAACCTATTTTACTATGATAATTTGGGGAAATCAGATTCTACTTTTTCTCTAAATTTTATTTCACTTTTTAAACTCTTTTGTCCCCTGACGTTTCATCAGTGCATCGTTTGTGGTTTATTTCTTTAGTGACTGATTGATCCAGTATATTAAAAAATCGTCTTTAGTACATCGACCTTTTAATATAACAACAATAAATTTCGTAAGTATTGTCATTCAAATATTCCAAATCTTCATAGCTCTTTACTGTAGCATCTAAAACTCCCTGTAATCTTTCCTATGTTTCTCCCAAGCCATAATCTTTCTCATTCGTTCTAAAACTGTCCGCTTCTTTTCTCTTTACATTTGTTACGCTCAAATGTATTTATGTATTCAACATTTCTTTCTCCGTATTTGCGTTATTTCCTTTTCACGTATAAAATTATTTCTCTTATTTAACTTAATCCATAATTTCAAGCAACTATATTTTTTCAATTACTTTCTTCATCTTCCTTTACCTTCAGTGGTTAGTCTTTCACTCATGTCACTCTGTGGTTACTCAAGTCTCTTTTGGTTTTATCATCTTATTCTCTTTGTAATCATTCACGTATTTCGTCAATATTTACTATTTTTTCGTCCCGAGTGTTAGTTTTTGATTTCCAATTCATTTCGACCAATACCTCTCTAAAACGACCCGTTATATTCCACGTCTTAGTAATATCCTCTTCCCAGCCACTAACTGTCACCCATCTCCATCTCTAACTCCAGGCACCCCAGCCTCCATTTGTTTCTCCGCCACCACCTGCCTCCTCCTCCTCCTCCCTCTTGCTTTGCCATCGTTTGATTGTCCATAGACCTCTACCTCTCCTACCACTTCCTTTCATTCTCCAACACCATTCTCATTTCTACTGGACTAGTGTCACGGATCACCTACCAGACTCCCCACAATGAGTCTTCTTTCCCCAAACCACATTCCTTGCTCTTCCTTCTTCTCCTTCGCCGTCGCTTGATATCCTCAACATTGTACTTCTTCAACTGTCTATTTCATTCCTGCGCATTTCAATATTCTCTTTCCCGCCTTCCATTACTGTCACCCGCCTTCGACTTCCCATCTGGAGCTCGATGACCTGTCCCTTTCCGCGTTCGCTTTTCCTTCCTTCACCCCCTCCTCCTCCTTCGCCATCGCCTTACCCCTACCCTTCTCATATTGCTCCTGCTGCCTGCTTCCTTCCTCAGCATTCCAATATTCCCTTCGCGACTGTCACCCGCCTCCGCCTCCGCCTCCGCCTCCGCCTCCGCCTCCGCCTCCGCCTCCGCCTCCGCCTCACCTCCGCCTCCGCCACCTCCGCCTCCGCCTCCGCCTCCCGCCTCCTCCACCTCACCACCGCCCCCGCCTCCGCCTCTTCTGCACCCCGCCTCCGCCTCATCGTCCTCCGCCTCCTCGTCTTGCACCCCACTGCCTCCGCCTCCTCCAAATCGACCGCCACCTTCTCCACCACCGCCTCCGCCACCACCACCTCCCTCCTCACCACCGCCACCGCCTCCGCCTCCGCCTCCCACCGCCTCCGCCTCCCGCCTCCCGCCTCCGCCTCCGCCTCCGCCTCCCGCCTCCGCCTCCGCCACCGCCACCGCCTCCGCCTCCGCCTCCGCCACCGCCTCCGCCTCCGCCTTCCCCTCCCGGCCAGCTCCCCGCCTGTTTTCCCCGCCCCTCTCCCCTCCTCGGGGCCGTCGCCCCCGCACCAGGTCCTTGAGCGGAGGCCATCTGCGCCGGCCCCTAGAGCGCTAATTCGACCCCGAGCCCTTTTTGTTTTATTGCAGCGGAACGGAAGAAGATATGCAAATGCGGTTATGGTAGCTTTATAAATCGCGCGCGTTTCTTTTGTGCTTCTCTACTAACAGCCCTCGTAAAAATGCGTTTCGCGTTTCCCACGGTTTTCATAAATGTTTTTTACTGCTCGGCTCGCCTCGAAAAAATAAGAGTAATGGTTCCCATGTGTAAAAATTATTTCGAAGTGTGTAACATACTTGGCTTGACGTGATAAGGCCCGCTTTATTTCGTTGTAAACGCCGGAGGGTAAGAATTACAGATAGGTCGTGGCGCTGGACGAATTCCTTTAGAATGTAAGGCGCTATTTCCGTAATAAAGTAAGATAAGACTTGTTGAAAGAAAATTCGTATTTGGCTCTAGAAAACGTTTATTCGTGGTGATGTTGCAAGCCACTACGTTTACTACTAAAAAAAATTAGGCGTCCTGTGAGAACATCTACAGAAATGTTCTATGTTCATTTTATATTGCAAATTTTAAATGTAGGTGAATCGAAAATAATATAATGCACTAATTGGAAACGTATCAATAAATACAACTCTAAGAAGTATACAACCAAAATATGAACCATAAGAAATTAAGAAACTAGAATTCATGCTTTAAAAATCCTAACAACTATAAAACGAACTATGAAAATCTATAAAGGTACAATAAAAACTACTAATGAGATTTAATAGGTTCATTAAAAAACTATTTTCTACTTCCATTGTATAGTGCCGCCATTTGATGGATGCAATCAGTTGCATAATGATACTCATAACGATACAGATTTTATTATTATACGGTTTTTGACAAATCACACAGAAGTTTACAAACCAAGTATTGACACTCATTAGTTCATTGACATTCGTTGTAGTAAACCATTCGTAGATTGTGTACATAAAAATTGCATTTGATATTATATTATGCTTGTCAGTTTTAATATGTTTTCTTATTTGTACTTTTTCGTGGAATATTTTTTAAAATATATTGGATCATAATTTCACTTTGATTCTATTTGATTAGCGCAGAACTCCTCTCGCAGGCGGACGGGTAACCACGCCGCCTGCGGCAGCATGCGAGGGGTAGCCTTAGGAGGCCATCGGCTGGGCGACCTTGGCTGAATGCTGCATGCAAGCTGCCACATATCTGTTGAATGCAAAAGTTCAACTTATATGTAGTCGTAGAAAAAATAGTGTGGAACTCGATGTAATGGATATTAATACTCTCGTATGATATTCACTTGTATACGAGCGAGGGCGAGCTCGTATCATCAACCTGTGATTCTCGATGTATTAATCCCCATCATTACATCATCGTTTCATTATGTACTATTTTTTGTACTGCTGCATTGAAAGAGTCTTCATTGAGAACAGTCTGAGTGATAGAAATATAATTTTATAATTTATTATATTTTCTAAATGCATAAAATCATTTTCAAATATGATACAGAATTTTGGAGAGGTAAACTTTATCTTTGCTATTGACTTAAACTGGATAAACATAGGCATTAGAGTAATAAAATAAAATATGCTTTTGAAATGTCTTCATTTTGAAATAATTCTCTGATGAAAGAAAAAAGCCATCTTTATTTTCACATACTGGGGAAAAATCTGGAAGGCGTGTGGACCTCATTTAATAGAAGAAACTCAGGACTTGTTCCCACCCAGTAGTTTAGGATGAGTTGTCAAGTTTCTGTGTAAGAGGTAAAATAATTTGCTCACTCTTCTAAAGCATTGTGCTTTCATCAGTGCCAAACTCTGAGCAAAGAGTTTTCAATCTAATTAACCAATATTCAGGTAGTGGAAGAGCTGCTTTCTCGACATTCATTTACAGAGCCGATGTTTTAATCTGCCGCACACAGAGGCGTTTTATCGAGAGCAAAGGGGCGAAATCGCTAGTAATTGTCGGCTATTGGAGCTTCTTTCAGACCCAATCGCTCCCGGAGTTATGGCTCGAGAGATAAACTTCCCCGAATACGCTCTGTTGGGGGTGGCAGAGAATATTCTCCTCGTGTCGATGGAGGGCCAGGGCCAGTAGCGAGAGCAGTGTGGGGCCGACAGCAGAGAATCGGTAGCAGGACGTCAGGGCGGGGAAGTCGGGGGCGAGGAGTCGGGGGCGGGAGTCGGGGGCGGGGAGTCGGGCCGGGAGTCGGGGCGGGAGTCGGGGCGGGAGTCGGGGGCGGCGGGAGTCGGGGCGGCGGGGTCGGGGGCCGGGAGTCGGGGCGGGGAGTCGGGGCGGGGAGTCGGGGCGGGGAGTCGGGGCGGGGAGTCGGGGCGGGGAGTCGGGGCGGGGAGGTCGGGGCGGGGAGTCGGGGGCGGGAGTCGGGGGCGGGGGGGCGAGGGCGGGGCGGGGGAGTCCGGGGGCGGGGAGTCGGGGCGGGGAGTCAAGTCGGGGACGGGAAAGCCACGAGCAGGAGTCGGCAATGAGGCGGCGCTGTGGCAATGAGTGGCAAGGAGGGTGGGAAGCGGATGTGGGTGGTGGGAGGGTGGTGGGGTGGGGTCGGGGGCAGCAGCGGGGGCGGTGGCGGCGAGACCGTGGCGGCGGTGGTGGCTAGAAGGGCGGAACGGTTTGGTGGTGGGGATTGGTGGCAGGAAGGCGGCGGCAGCGGGCCGGCATCGACGATCAAAGAAGCGGTGCGTTTGCGGCTGTCGATTGCCTGAGCGCCTGTTTGCTCTTGGTGGTGCGTTGCATGACTGCGGCGATCGAGGCACAGGCCTGTTGGGCTCGCTGCCCAGCCGGATGCTTCGCTTTGCCGGTTCCGAGGGTGGGAGAAAAGGCTTAGTGCTGCCTAGTACAATCGTCTGCAAATGCCGAATGTGGCTTTCTCAACATCAGACTGCCCGTTCTCAACAATGTAACTACTTTTATGGTACGGGATTAGGTACACACGAAATAAATAAGACATAATTCAGTAGTTGAAATCCCTTCCCTCGTTGCAGAAAAATTCAGACTCTTTAAAATAATTAAGTTAGGTGAAATGTTTCAGAAACCAACTCCAGAAGGAATAAAATAGTGGGGACACCGCAGTCTAGAAATTCTCTTTTTGTTCTTCATGCATTTCTCTTAGCTTTACTGCCTATCAATGAATAGGAAAACACAGCTACCAAAAGTGGCACGAGTCATACTAACCACTGTGCGGAAAACATTTTAAAATATTTATTAAAACATATTTTTATGGATCCTTAGAAACCAAATTTGGCTACAGAAAGTAAAAAGTAGCATAGTTTTCTTTCGTTATTGAAATTCTCGTAAAGCTTGGTGGCATTAATTTAATTGAAATGCTGTAATTTATAAAACTAGTTAATTGATCGTTGATTTTCTCCGTTTCATGAATTTTATTTCTATAATAATAATATTATGTGAATCAACTTTTGTAGTTGAAGATTATTATTACGACTCCATATTTATAATGAATACAAATTTTGTATTATGTAGAAAATTCTAGCCGAGGCAACGGAAAATAGTATGATAGCGAGGAGCAGTAACAGTACAAAGAAAAATAAATAAATGCCATAATTATATTTTTGTTGTGCTTGCAACGAGTCTCACGCATTATATTACGTTAGTCATAGCTATTCTTTTAAAACAATACTGTTCAATTGTGTGAAACAACAAATGGCTAAATCCAGCAGTTTTTAAGCTATTCATAATTGCCCGCTTCGGCTGTTTATAAAATGTATGTATGGTATATTTACATTGTGTTTCTATTAATAGGCATTACCCATTTTGGTAGATAACATACGCTTGTGTTAATACACAAACGATTTTATAAGAAGAAACTTTTGTCTAAGTTAGGAAGAAATACATCCTAAATGGTTATAGTTCACAAAATAAAAACCTTAAAATTAGTAGTAAGCAAACTAATGAACTTTGAATATGAATCCTGAAACCAAATACATATTTTACAGAATATTATTAACAAGATGTAATACATAATTTTGAGTTCATGTTGTGTAGGTGTTAAAATGATTAGTTTCAGTGTAAACATTTCAACGATTCAATATGCAAGTTTAAAAACGACCTTTGAAAGAGATGGATTCTGATACAAATTGTAAGAGCCAGCATGGACATTTCTTCTCGTCTTCAAAGAAGAATGAGCCGTGGGAAAGCCCGGTTAATGGTCCTGACGAAACGCTTCCTTCATCGGCATTCTCGAGCCGATTCTCGAGTCGATTCTCAGAGTCGATTCCACCCGGCGGAGAGCGGCTCCAACGCAGTCGGCCGTCGGGCTAATTAGTGCTCTCAATACCGTCGTTACTCAATTAGTTCTGGTGCGCTTGTTATGAACATAACAAGACCATTACGGATGGATCCACAAGTGCCGCCCCGTCCCCGATGTTCCGCGGCGCCTTCCTCTGCTGCATTTCCAGCTTCGCGTGCTGCAGGATGAAACTGAGGAATTTTCGCCGCAGTCCCCTCAATGTTGCATGATGGACAGAATAGTCCAACGGTTGTCTTTCTTACACAGAGGAGCAGTAGAATTAATAGTAATGTTTGTGTTGAAAATATAAAGTACAAAATTTGCGTTCAATTAATATGCATGTATATTTGTGTTTCAGAAAAAGAAATAGAAATTGGTATTGAAAAGAAATAAGAATATCCACTTGATAGGTTAATGCAGCGTCCAGCGTCCATTAAAAATAGTTACTTTTAGTATGGTTTTAAACTCAAGGTTTGATTTAAATGTATAAAGCTCTTTTAGGGCGCTTGTTTTTTCTGAGTATATAATAGAAAATTATCTTACAAGGGTCCATCAAACGAGATTAAAGAGCGGAAATATTCATTATTTTATTATTGCAGACAGAAGTAGCAGGTGCATATGTAATCCTGTACACTCTCGCCGTTCCATCGTACTGATCTTGAAAACGATATGTCTTGGAGCCTTCAAAACCTGCTGTCAATTCTCAAAGGTGAGAGACAATTAAATTGTTTGGAGAGTAATCTACACAAACAATGTTTGTAACTGAATAACCGCGACTATATGATGTAACATACTGATACTGGCCGTTCGGATTTCAGTTCGAATATGAAACTATTTGCACTTTTAAACAGTAATATAGAAAGGGTAAAACATTTGGAGGGGTCCATATACTTATCAAATAATCAACAACATATTTGAAGTCAATTAAACATAATAGTTTGACGAAAACTATTATCCGAACATTCCAAAGATTCGGTGTCATGTAGTGAAATTTAATGACTTATCAGTGCATTTTCCAAAAATGCAAAGGTTAATCGCAGTTTTGACGAATACATTTATGTAACAAAATAACTGAAATGAAAACAAATAGCTCAGAATAATGATAGTTGGCAATAAGGCAGAGTGTACATTTAGTTGTCTCGCGGTTTAGCTCATTGGTCAGCGTGCTCACTTTACATACTACAACCCCGGGTTCAGCACGATTCAGTAGTCAGGGCAAGATTATAATGTGCGGTTTCCTTGCAATATCTTCGTATAAGTTGTGTGACGATGAGAAAACTCACTATTTAGGTAGAGAAGACCAGAATACGGCGTGGGGATGTCTTCATGCTAACCACACGTACCCATGGCCGCGAGGCCGGAATACTGCTGGTAGACCATGGCCTGTACGCATGCTGTCACGCCCAGAAGACAGACAGATATTGAGTTGAAGATGTAAACGAATTTGTGTTTCTGCGTACTTGTACGCGTCTTTCCTCGGTGCACATGGCCTTCCTCTGCCAGCTGTGGGGGACGGACTATTTCATTGGATGCGCACCAGCACGCCTGACATCTCTCCACTCTCCAGGGAAGACTTGACAGTCGGACAGGCTTTCCTCCACGCCACGCACCACCCCCGCCGCCCCGCTCCAACCTGTGGACACATCTCGACCCGGCAGCACCCTGACATCCCCATTCCGCCTCATCAACGTCGCCCTCCACATTTGTGTCTTTGGCCTCCTTACCCGCCCTCCCCGATCTTCTCTCCTGCACTTCTAATCTGCCGCCCGACCCTCACCCCGTACTATCCCTGACCGCTCCACAGACTGGTCCACCACCTCCCCTCATAGCCACCTTTTCTTCCTCTCCTCACCGCTATCATCCCATTCCGCCTCATCCAATTCAGAAACCCCATTCTGCCTTCATTGCGTCCACCCACTTCCCACACCCCGACCCATCTTCCTCGTTCTAATCTGCCTCATGACATCACGCCTATCTGACCGCTCTGAGCTGGTCCACCACCCTCCCTCGCCAACCCGCCTTTTATCTTCCTCTCCTCACCATATCATCCCCATTCCGCCTCGTAATTCCAAGCCCCACATTCTGCCTTCGGCCCCGTCACCACTTCCCCACCCGACCCATCTTCCTCGTTCTAATCTGCCTCGCCCGACATCACCCCGTACCTATCCCCCCGACCGCTCACAGACTGGTCCACCCACACCCTCCCCTCGCCAACCCGCCTTTTATCTTCTCTCTCACCGCTATCATCCCCATTTCCGCCTCATCAATTCCGACCCCACATTCTGCCTTCTGACCCCGTCCACCGCTTCCACCCCGACCCATCTTCTCGTTCTAATCTGCCTCGCCCGACATCACCCCGTACCTCCCCCGACCGCTCACAGACTGGTCCACCCACCCTCTCCCTCGCCAACCACCTTTATCTTCCTCTCCTCACCGCTATCATCCCCATTCCGCCTCATCAATCCGACCCCCACATTCCTGCCTTCTGACCCACGTCCACCACTTCCCACCGACCCATCTTCCTCGTTTCTAATCTCCACACTCGCCGACATCCCCGTACCTATCTGACCGCTCACACTGGTCCATTTCAACCTCCACCTCCCCACCCGCCCTCGTTTTCGTCCTCTCCCACATCACCCCATACCTTCCCGACCGATCGCTCCCTTCCCAGCCACCCGCCATCACTGCCTTCATCTCCCCCATTCGCTCTCTTTCGTTTCTCCTCATCGCCACCTAGCAGTTCGACTCCACCTCTTCACCCTCCATCCTCTTCCCTGCGGTCCGTTCTCGTTCATGTCAACCCCTCACCTCCCACCTACCCTACCCAGCTTCTCCGAGCCCCGTTGCACTCCACTTTCGCCTGCCTGGTCCCACTCTTTTGTATCTCGCTCTATTCCACCCCATCCCTCCCCGGACCACCCTTCCGCTCTTTTCCACTCTGCCCCACCCCGCGTATTCGACCGACTGTCAAGTTCGCACACGGTCGCCGGGGCGAGGGGGGGGGAGGGCTGGCTGGCAGTCGGACGGGGAGACGGACGCGCGACGCACCGCCCGCGGAAGTATGCGTTTCATTAAAAAAGTTCCCCGCGGGACGCGCGCGTATTTCAGGAATGTTATTCGGTGTTTGTCGTTGTATCTTGGCCCCGCGGCGGTCTCTAAAATAGTTATGCACTGCGGACTGCCGCCGACCCTTGCAGAAAGTGGTTGCGCGGGCGCTTGGGCAAACACATAGACGCACGCTCGTTCCAATACGGGCGGACTTTATCTGTTTATTTTTCGCCTCGTCATGTACGCAAAAGTCGGAGTGCACTCTTTTAGAATGTTACGTCATATCTGTTTTACTTCGCGTCCCCGTTTTGGTCTCATAGAAATCTATTACGAGAGCCACCAGTTTTCATTTGTTCCTCCAGGAAAGAACAAAAGAACACCAATGTGCACCGGACACTCGAAATTAATATATTCATTTAGTGCATTTGCGGCGGTGCTGGTAACGTAGCTCGTTACTAGATTTTCTAGGCTTCCGTGCGAATATTACAATGTTACGGCTTCTGCTTTTTGATACAGTGCGGTCAACCACGGCCGCGCCAGTTATTCTGTTGCGACCGCTGACAAACGGACCTGTCAAATAAAATAGACCATTTCCCTAGTGCGTAGTCTTTGTAATAAAATTTTAACCAGATGCGGTTCATGGGGTAGGAAATTTCGTGGTAAAATGTCGCAATTATAGGTTGTGCGGACACAGGGCCCCCAGTGTTGAAATGGCGATTTTCCCGTTTAATGTACTGCAATGACTTCATTTACTTTAATGTGTGTAGTGTGATACCAACCGTATACATTTACATAGACATTCTAAATTAAAATTTCTTAATATATTTTCATCGAATATGCGCCTTGCACACGAATTTCAACTGCAAAAGTTCTGAATTTCTATTATTTCTCAGGACCTCATTCGAAGTACTCTGCCATTTGTCAATGTCACGCATGACAATTTTCTGTTGAAAGGTTTCATAGGATATTTTATTTGTGACTGGCAGACGCAACGGGTCATCGTGGAATTACCAGCAGTTCTCTGTGCATGTGGCCTCAAGGGAAAACAAAAATACACACACAAATAATTCTCCATTGAAACATTTAATTTGCGTTCTCCATTTTCCATTTACAATAATTTCTGCACTCAAATGCATCAATACCCTAATTGCATTTCATAATAATTATAATTGCGTTGTATCATTTTTTGCGAACAAAATGTTCTTTGCAATAAGAAGGTTCAGAAAATATGTCTTAGAAACATACATTTCGAGCAATTTGCCTCTCTTCTCTCTTTAAGGAAAATATCGGATTGCCTTAAAAATATTTCACTCCTCACGCTTTCATATTTCAAACTCTCTTCAGGTGTTTTTCATTTCTTTTCAGAGATTTCCTTAGATAAAAACCTAACAATAATCATTTTCGAAAAGTATTTTTCTTGAGTTCATCATTAAATGTTTTGGATATTTGGAAATAAAGTATTATATAAAATTAATTTTCGCGCAATTTTCCAATTAATAGGTTGAATTGTGGTTAATTATTTCTAGTGTTATCAATGTCTCTCAATTTTCCCTAACCATCACATCTAATACCCAGACGCTCGTTGTTTTCGTTTCCCTTTCTTTACTATAATATCTGCCTTTTTGGGCTTCTGCATCTTCCCCCTCTCCATTCACACTGCCTTTCGGGCTCCTTGGCGCGTTGGTCCCGGCTCCGCCGGAAGTCGGGGTGACGTGGGCGGCCTATTTCCGGTCTCACTGCGTCGCGACCTCTGTAGTGAACTTTCTGAGGGCCAACATCGCCACCGCCGCCACCGCTCACCACCGCCGCCACCGTCGCCACCGCCAGCGCCGCCACCGCCGTTGTGTCGTCATCGCCGCCTCCTGCGCCACCACCGCCACCACCGCCACCACCGCCACCAACCTACCGCTGCGATCAACTGGCCGCTCTGAGCCGGTGCGAACTCTGAGCACCGCACTGCTCCCCGGCGTCGCCACTACTTCTACCTCAACCATCTCCTTCTGGCTGCAGCACTGCTTGTCAGCTTCCCAGGCTTTTCTATCTTCCTCCTCCACCCCCATGTTTGCTGTTTGAAGCCACTTCGTCGAGAAATTTCGGATTCAGCTTCCAGTTAAGTTATAAACCTCTTCTGTGTATAAGGTATCCTTCATCTATCTGTGCGTTATTACAGGCCGTTCCATGTCCGACTGGTTTCCTCCTGTTCTTTCGCGCAATGATTTGTCATATTTTACTTATTTTGCCGTTTGTTATTTTTTCTCCCACTTCATAATACCTCCTTCTCTCAATTTCTTAATCCTCCTCTTCCCTGTTTCTGTTCTTACCTCTAGACATGAATGCTGTATTTTGTTATCATTGTCATTTCTCTTGATGGCAGCCTTACATCTCCCTTCTTAATCACAATTATTAAATCCCTTCTTTGTCACTCAGTTAAATCAATATGAAGCTGCACTCACGTTCTTTCTTATTTCTTCAATTACATAATTGCCTAGGTTCACAATAAGGTCTTCTTCAGATAGCATTTCCTGTAATACTAACTTTCAGTACGCGTAGAAATTGAAAAATGAACCGGTCATTTAAGAAATGTTTCATTCAAGGGAACTGGGGAAAAAAATGAAAAATATTGAAAGAAATTAAAAATCAGAAATGGAAAGACATCTGTTGGATAAAACTAAGTTAGTTGTCTTTCTCCCACTTAGCCTTGACCTCAATGAAGAGTAATATCTTTCGGGCAAGCTCTGGGTCTTCAACAATCCCTAGAGAGAATGCGTGGCCGTTGAATAAGACAGATATCGCACGAGCATGCCGGCTCGTTTTCATTTTTAATCTGCCAAGATCCATGTGATCCTTTTAGGTGCGGTTCTCACCAACGTTTGAGAATACTGTTAAAACAGTGCTGTCTGTATAGTAATGTGTATTTGTTGTCTGTTATGTAGAGAAGGTCACATATCCTACTCTTTTTGATCACATACGGCCACGTGGAACTATAAAATTTCCTTCAAACCTGTGCAAACTTCATCTTTGTGAGTCGTAAGCTGTTTTTGTTGTAATTAAATTAACGTTGGCGTTGTCAGCAAAGTCGGAACTCACCGAGTCTCGGTGGAGCATTTGCAAGTCACGTGCTGGTGGAAGTAGTCTGGCTTACGGGGCCGGAAAGGTTCAGTCTTCCTCTTACAATATCTCTGCTCGGTGTGGGCATTCCTGCATTCTGAATTATGTCAACGCAGCTGGCAACGTCAGACAGCTTGATGTACCACTTTGCAAACAAGTCTTTTAAAAGTTAGAAATTAGTAATTTAATATGTAGTTTATCATTGAAATATTTTGTATGTGCCTTCTGTTTTCAGTGAAATAACATCTTATTAGATCAATAGTTATGTTCACAATATGTGATTCTGTATTCCTAAGTTTGTATTATGGAAAATCAAATAGTCTATCAAGAGGAAATGCAACCTAATCAAACATCAGAAGGAATAACCATACGACTGCTATTGTGGCAAAATTATCACTGACATATTAAAAGCCAATGTAAATATATTACAATGGAATTAATTTTCCCCCGCTGGATGGCGAGATCCGGCGCCGACTTACCGTCGACGAGTGGGGTTTTACTCAGCCAGGTATCTCCCACCAGCGGGGCGCGACCCCAGCCGGGACCGTATATACTCTCTGGCCGGGACAAGCTCTTAAGCTCCCGACCTGTCTCCCAGCATGTGTGGTTGGTAGTGCATGTTAGTGTAAGTGTGTGTGTAAGGGGAGAGGATAAGACAAGGAAGAGGAAGGAAAGATCGCGCACGGTATGTGGCCCATTTGGTAAGGTACTGCTCCGGCATTCGTCTGGCGATCATCGGAGAAACCACGGAAAACTACCGAAAAGAGCAGCCGGCCGCTAGAATTGGCGACATATAGAAATTCAACGCATGCAACTGAGTTCCATTACCTCTCCGAACCCCAAGTGTGATTCAATACATCTTTGGCGTTCACATGTGTTGTTTATTGTACATGTTCTGACTTATTATACATGGCTTATGCTGTATTTAAATGACATATTTTTTTATTATTATTATTATTATTATTATTATTATTATCATTATTATTATTATTATTATTATTATTATTATTATTATTCTGTTCTTTTCTCAGTAAGCATTGAGAACCATTCATCTATTCATACGACTTAGGCTCTAGCAAATGCAACTGGTAATGACAGATCTGAGGAAAGACGGAGAAGAAATTCATCTTTGTCCGTCGTTCAATTAAAAAATTTTCGCACAATATGGCAAGTCTGTAGGATTAAAGCTTTTTGGATGGTTATGCAGATTCCTTTTGATAATCCTATTTTTGTAAGAACTGAAGCAAATCGGTCCGTCACCACTCCACCACAGATGACTTTTGGCACTATTTCAACCTTACTCAGTTGCCAAACATGTTGGATTTCTGCTGCCAAATTCTGGTATTTTGAAATCTTCTCCGATTCTGTCTTATTGAGATTTTTTTGTCAGTGAACAGCCTACATCTATGATTGTTGCATACTTTTATATTATATTGATCGCTATGTCCGGGCGATTATAATCCACAGTTTTATCAGTGACAATAGGCCTATCCCAGTAGAGTACTATTTCACTATTTTCTATAACCGGTGAAGGTGAATATTTGTAAAATGGTGGAGGGTTCTCAATTAGTCTATAATTTGATGCCAATTGTCTTTGGATTATTTTGGCTACTTGATTGTGCCTACCTAGATATGCAGTGTTGGCAAGAACTGGGCAACCTGCAATCACATGGTCGATGGTCTCATTTGGTTGATTACACATTCTACAGACATCTTTTATACTGCTCTTCAGTATGTGATTATCATAATTGCGTGTTTTATTACGCTATCTTGAATTGCTATTATAAATCCTTCAGTTTCAGGAAATAAATATCCCATTTTCAACCACAGGAGAGAAGAGACTTTATCAACTGATGGGTTATTTAAGAGATTAGGATATTTTCCATGAAGGGTCTTGTTCTTCCAATCTGTCTGCATGTTACATATCTGGGAAACAATTTCAGTGTTGGATTCATTCTTCTGGAGATTTAGAGCTGAATAGTTTGCATCTACAGCAACTACATTCTTCAGTAATACACTATCCGAGGCGTGAAAGTACATTCGCATTTTCTTTTCTTGTGACCTGCAAAGATTGAAGATATTAAGCAGGCCTCTACCTCCTTGGTTTCTGGGAAGATAAAGCCTTTCGACAGCGCTCTTGGGATGATGTATTCTGAATTTTGTGGGGGTGGTTCGAGTAATCGTATCGAGTTCCCGAAGGTCTGTGCCTGAATATTTCAGAATACCAAAGGAATATATCAATACTGGGACAGCATAGGTGTTAATAGCACTTATTAAATTCCTTGAGTACAATTGTTTGTTCATCAACTGTGTGATTCTTGATTTGTACCTTTCCTTGAATATCGACTTCATATTTGTGTGGTTCACTCGCCTATTTTGTTGGATACCAAGGCATTTATAAGTGTCGTGGTACAAGAGCTGTCGAAAATAAGAAGTTTCATCAGGTACTTCGACCAATTTACCATTTTTAGGTGTATTTCGGCACATTTATCAAATCCAAAGGACATAGCAATGTCTTCACTAAATACCCGCGTCACATACTTCAGCGCATTCAGGTGGTTATGGCTCTCGGCAAACAGTTTAAGATCATTCATAAATAATAAATGGCTGATTCAGGAGGTAGGATCTCTCAGTCGGAGTCTGTACCCTACACATTCCGTGTTAAGAAGCTGTGAAAGGGGGTTTATAGCTAAACAAAACCATAGAGGGCTCAATGAAATTGAAATATTCCTTGACGAATATCAATCTTAAATGTAGTACAATTCTCCAAATTAATCTCTGTGCACCAGTTTTCCATTAAGGCTGCGAGCAGGTTTACAACCCTTGTATTAATTTTATATATTTTCAAAATGGGTATCAGCCATTCATGAGGTACTGAATCAAATGCCTTTCTATAGTCGATATAGCACATGCTCAAGTTTCGGCTTTTAACCTCAGCTGTTTTATGATTACGCTGCCCACAGTCAACTGTTCTTTGAATCCAAAGGTACTTCTGATGCATCCTTTCTGTTCCATGCTGATGATATTGTTCTGATCACAATGCATGTATATCTTTTCGTGTAAAACTGATGTTAATAACTTATATAGTACAGAGAGACATGTTACTGGCCTGTAATTTTTGGAATCTGATTTAGGAATACTTTTGGGTAGTAAGTAAGTAATACCTTGCGTTAAGAATTTTGGGCACTGATCAGGCTTCTGAAGTATCTCATTAAAACTATTTGAAATCAAGTTGTGTAGGGAGACAAAACGCTTCAACCAAAAGTTCTGAATTTTGTCAGACCTCGCTGATTTCCAATTTTGGCATTTCTTGAGACTTTCTTCAATATCTTCGGTGGTAATGTGGACTTCAGACATTTCTGAAAGGTTGTCCATCTTTTTCTAAAGTTCAGAGAGCCATGATGCATCATGATTGTAGCTTGAAGGTTGATCCAGATTTCCTGCCAGTATGACTTGAATTTATAACTATCAACTTCCTCCTGGCTATCAGCTTTATGTTCCAAGTTCCGATAGAATACTTTCTGGTTCCTCTCAAATAGATTTTGTTGTTTCCGCTTTGAGCATTCATTGTATCTTCGCAATCTAGCACCCTTAGCTTTGAGCTTTTCTCTAGCTTCATCGTGGTACAGGGTTAGTTTTTGTCTTAACTCGGAGTCGTTAATGTTGATTTGCATTTTATGTAGGATTCTATTAATTTTATGCTTTACTATTCTACTTTTGTTGTTTGAAAGAAATTCATGAATTATATTAATCTCTGTTCTCAGTTTAACAATACTTTCTTCCAGTCTAAATTGCCATGCAGGTTTTCTCGCTTTCTTTGTGTTGCTTGGTGGACTATTCTGAATGCGTTGTCCATTAAGATCAATTACAGCAACTGCAGCTGCGTACAAGGCAGTAGAAATATCTGTCAAGTTATTTAATTGGTCAGCAACCTGAGGTATTACCTGATCAACTTGCTTAATAAGAATATTAGTTTGTTTGGTAAAGATCAATTTTGAGATTTTAGGCCTACCAAGAGGATCTGTGTCTCGAAACATATAGAAATATCCTACAAAGTTTTCAGCAGTTTCCTTATTTATACTCAAATCATTTGTCTCTATTCTCGTCTCGTTATTATCACCAGTTTAATGGTCTTCTACAGCTGCCTGAAGTTCATTACTCACTTCCCTGCCTATTTCATCAATTTCGATCTGGGTAAGATACTTTCGTTTCATAATTACGTTCTTACGATCGGCTAGGTTTTGTTCAGTCAAGTTGAATTCTGGGTAGGTTTTAGAAAATTCAGAGTAAAGTCTGTGTCTCCAACCCGGTAAGGGATCGTCTCTACATTCATTTATGAGCAGATAAGTGCGAATAACTTTTTTATTCATTTCTCTGCTCCATTTAATTCTATGGGATGTTTCATTTCTTCTGGAAGCATTCCTCTTGGTACGCAGTCCAGATGAAGTTGACGCATTCTCCTCACTGGAGTTGGAGTGGGCATTGCCATTTTGATCGCTTACGTTATCATCATCGGGCTGGGGTCCCATGCCAGGTACAGCCCTACTCCCTGGCACATCCGAGGCTTCATTCTGCACGAACTGCTCCATATAAAATGGGTAATGCATTTTATAGCTCTCTGCCAGCTGCAGGGGAAACTAGGTAGGAGTAAGTGCGGGTAGGAAAATAGGGTTGTTAGGGAGTGATGAAACGGAGGACGAGAAGCTACTCGATCCACCTGCCGAGATCCGGGGGCGAGGGGGCAGATAAAGGTGCGACGGGAATGGATTGCTAGGTCAGCTGTCAGGTCAGCGGTCTAGGTCAGCGGTCAGCTGCTCCGGTTAGTCGACAGAGGGAGATACCTTGGTGCTATTCTACTAAAACCCCCGACACTAATGTGGTTTATTATTATTATTATTATTATTATTATTATTATTATTATTATTATTACTATTATTTCCCAATTTCTGTAGATATACACTGATGCCGGGGTTCTCAAAATCACCCAAGGCAACAATGGTTCGCACGTAAAGTGGAACAAGAATATATTTTGATTTTTATATCAGTCAAGTCAGACTTAAGAATTTACGGACTATATTTGCTGTTCCCCTGTTCCCAATAATGCGGCTTTTTGAATTGTTCGTATATGCTTTTCAGTCAATTCCAACTTCTTCGCGATCTCTTGCCATTCCTTGGTGACCAATCCATTCGCTGAGACCACTACTGGAAGCACTTCCACAGCGCGCAATCCATACATGTCCTTCAATTCAACAGCCAGGGGTTGGTATTTCCTTTTTTTCTCAGCAACAGTTATTACAAGCCGGTCATCTGTAGGAACCGCAACATCAATGATGCATGATGTTTTAGATATTTTATCAAAGAGAACAATATCCGGTCTATTTGCTTCCACTGTTCGGTCAGTGAAGATTACACTATCCCACAGAATTCGAGCTCGATCATTGCTGATTACTTGCTCAGGTTTGCACTTATAATATGGTTGTTCACTCTCTCGAGGTCGTATCTTTTGGCAAGGGCTTGGTGGATTACTTTGGCGACGCAGTTGTGTCTCTTAAGGTATTCTGTTTGTGCTAATGCGGGGCATCCACAGCAAATATGCTGGATTGACTCGTTGGTGGATTTACATAGGCGACATCGGCTATCAATTTGCTGACCCATGATGAATTTTTTATAAGCTCTGGTTTTGACAACTTGGTCTTGAATGGAGAAAATAAATCCTTCCGTCTCACCGAAGAGGCCCCCGGTTCGAAGCCACTCCACTGGAGGTTTTCTTATCAATGTTCTCCGAAGTTAAAGTTGCAAAAAATCTACCATGAAGTTCCTTTCTTTGCCAGATATTCACGCGGTCTTGATGCTTCAGGTAATCAAACTCTTTACTTGGTTGTGCCAGCCATAATGGGGTCATCTTTCTATCTTGATCACAGATAGCTTTGTGAACAGACGAGTTGATAGAGAGAAAGTACCGACGCAGCTTTTCTTCTTGCTGTCGGCACAGTGTCTCCAAGTTAAGAGTCCTCTTCCTGCACTAGCACGAGGTAAGTACAGCCTGTGCACTGAACTCTGAGGTGGTGCAGTCGATGCCTGTAAGTGTAGTTCTTATTTTCCTGTCGAAAGTCTGCAAGGATGTTTCTGTCCATTTTATTACACCAAATGTAAGTTGCTATGGAATAGCCCAAGTATTAATAGCAGATATTTTGCTTCTTGAATTGATCCACGTTTTGCAGATTTTATTTACTCTCGATAGCACGTTCTGTACAATTTTGTTCCTAACGTCTGAATCAAAAATTCCCAGCAATTGCAGCATTCCCAAATATTTGTAGGAGTCTTCAGTGCTGATATTTTTAATAATTGTGTCACCAGATATTTGCATATTTTGTTCTTCATTTGGACTTGCCGCGGACAACATGAAGGTGTAGCATTTTCAATCCCAAACTCTAAACAAACTGCAGTCGCTGAAACTCTTGACAAGTTTGAGCTCGTTTTGTAAGTGATCTTTATTAGACGCATATAGTTTGAGATCATCCATGTAGAGCTGTGAGATATACGAACATCAGGTTTTTCTTCAATAAGTACCTATATCCTGATTGTCTGAGCATTCTGCTCAAAGGGGTGAGTGCTATGCAAAACCATAGCGGCTTAGGCTGTCCTCTGAAAGATTCCACGACGAATTGCAATATCTTCCGTCACGTAACAGCAGGTTCCCTTCTTAATCTGCAAATGAGTTTTCCATTCTGACATGCAGTTCTTCAAGAAAACAATCAGTCTTCTGTCGATTTTATACAATTCGAGTACTCTTAAAAGCCATGAGTGAGGTACCGAATCAAAGGCTTTTTTGTAATCTATCCAGCCTACAGAAAGATTGCGCCGGTTCTTCCGTACTTGCTGCGTAATTACACTGTCAATCAATAATAATTCCTTGCATCCCAGACTACCCTTGCGACACCCATTCTGTTCAGGAGCCAAAATGTGCTGGTCGACTAAATGACTGTACATTCTTGAAGAGATTATAGAAGTCATAATTTTATATAGTGTTGGCAGGCAAGTGATCGGTCGATAATTTTTTGGCTGGGATCTATTACCAGCTTTGGGCACCATATACGTTCTGCCTGTCAATAGGTACTTTGGGAATATAGTTGGATCTAGCAAAACTTCATTGAACAGCCGAGTCAGGCATGGGTGCGTGGCAGTGAAATATTTCCACCATACATTTTGGATACCATCTGGACCTGGTGACTTCCAATTCTGTGTTCTCTGTACTGCTGTTTTGATATCAGCAAGGGAAATTTCAAAGGGAGGCATCTCGTCGATGTTCTGACAAACTTCTATTTCCTTCTGCAGCCAGTAAGCTCCTTCATCGTGTTGCTTTGGTTTAGCCCAGATATCAGTCCAATACTGAACCAGGGATTTGCTACTCGGAAATTGCCCTTGATGGTCTTCATTGTTATTCTGCAGTAGTCTATAAAATTTCTTCTGGTCGAAAGCAAACGCTGACTGTTGATGGCGTCTCTTTGCTGCTTCATCATAACGCCTAATTCTTGCGCCGAGTGCAGCTATTCTCTGTTTCAGACGTTCCTCTTCATCTTTCAATCTCTTATCCAGATCGCAACTTCATTCTTTTAGCGATTGATCGTATCCCATTTTTCACTTTCTTAGGTACTTTTCCTTTCCCTGCGAAGTACGCTGCTAGATGACTGATTTCCTTCCTGGATTTATTAATTTTGGAAATGATTATTTTCTTCCATGTTGGTACGAATTCATTTTTAGAGCTGGAGTCTTTGAATGTTCTGACATTTTCCTGTCTAATTTTTCTGCCCAAAACAGAGCAACCTGCCAAAGCGGCACAGTGAACTGCGTCAGACAGCTCTTCCAACGAAATCATATGAGATAATGTATTTTCAACTATGGAATTCATTTCTTTGCAAGCAGCGTAAAACTTCGCACTCCCAATGATCTTAGGTTATTATTATTATTATTATTATTATTATTATTATTATACCCTCACATTATTTGGTGTACAACGTATGTAATTCCATATTTTTAGAGTACTTAATAGTTTGGTGTTTTTTTAATTTTTGAAAAATTTGCTAAGATTTTATTGTAAAATTAACACTTTTAAAGTTACAGGCGCGGAAAGTCCATGTTTTTATTGACGGCAATGCCCTTCTTTAGATATTTCCCTTATTAAAACTGATGTTATATGTTCAATGAAAGGAAGTAATTTTATTTTTGTTCAACATTTATCCACAATATGTATTTGCATATTTTGCTGAAGAAAACATGAACATTTTACATCTTATCAAATCTTATTTTGTATCAGAGGTCATTGGGTCCGAGATTACCTCGGGTACGAAAACTGATAATGCATAGTTTATTAGATAAGAATCGAGTATAAATATTTAGAATGATTTGTGTACACTGTCAACTTCTAAAATACATAAAACAATATACGAGCACAAATATCATAAATGAAATAATCAAGTTTACATCGAAGAGACAACTGAAACTGTGTGCCAATAACGAACGACACACTCAATGTTTGATGGGGAGATCCAATGGTTACGAAATTGAGGGCAGCCGTAATATTCCTAAAATCGCTAACGAAATCGACCGTTTTGCAAAGAATTATTCTGTTTCTTATCCTGATGACTGCCTCGGTTAATCGGTACTCACATAATCCCAAGCCTTTCTAAGTATCAAATCTTATCTTACGAAGAAAGTACGCCGAAACTTAGTTTTTCTCGAGCAAAGGGTATAGTCGAATAAGGCGGTGAAAAGTGCCTCCAGACCAAATCGTTAATCTCATTGCTCATATGAAAGAGATCACAAAATGACGTAAATTCACAAAAAAGGCTGTCTGTTGCAGAAATAAAATGAGAAACGTGTTTTGCATGTTTTATTTTTTCTCAGCATCTATTGCGTGTATCAGTCTGAAAAAAAATTGCACAGACGGGAAAACACAGTTCAATTTGAAGGTATTTTTGTCAACGAATTTTGACGAAAAATCATATAGAAAAAAATAAATTTTTGAAATTCATTTTCGACGTGCTAACGTTGGAGTACTGTCTCAATTCCCTCCCCCTAAAATGGGTCTTATAATATTCTATAACGTATATTTTTTCAGATTTTTAAACAATGTGGACGGTAGTGAAAAAAATTAAAACATTTTTTTTCAGTTTAAACATTTAAAATTCGCGCCAAAATGTGATTAGAAAAACTTGTTTCACCAATGTTTAAACAGTTTATATTAAAATTATTGAAAGGTCTTGATTACCAGGATGGTTTGGAATTTTTTGCTCACATATGTTTGTTTTATGTGGAAAGTATTAATATTATCTAAATAAAATTATCAAACCCCTTTTGTTTTTAGATTAATCTGTTGTTTCTAATATAAATCAAATCACTTCGTTGTAGATTTATGAATCATTCACAATTAGACAATCATAAACAATTAACCATTGTCGCTTTCTTCAATAACTGGGATCACGCATTTGTTTACAAACAGTCTACACAAAATTTTTGTTCTTTCCAAACATTTAAAAAAATGCCTGTTTAACAATTTTCGCCAAGTAACCAGCGTGTACAAAATGTGTGTTTAAATGATCGCAGCTATGTTAGTGCAGCATCCGAGGGTGCCACTTCCGTAACACGTTGGCAATATCGTTTCCCTCCGATATTTCCATGGTGGAAAGATAGGTGAGCTCCTCCAATGCACGCTTTTACGCGTTCTGCAGCTTCCAGTTTTCGTCACAAACCATGTGATCACTTCGTTTGAAAGTGAGACCAGACGCCGGCCGCCATGTTTCATGGAGGGCAAGAAGTGTTGAGAAACATTTTGTAAGCGGCGTAAATGGACAATTTTCAACGGTGACTGAACAAAAATAACACGATGAAAGGGTAATTCCAATAAAATATGTAATAATTAAAAAAAGAATTATCTGTTTGTTTCAATGACTTGTAACTGTGATAATTTTGGTATTTAAAATTCACCTAATATTATGACGCACAATGGTGCCTGAAGCTCTTTGGCTGAAGTCGGATGCATAGAAGCCACCCATCTCTTCCAACATGCTTTTCGCCAAGGATATTCCGATTGAGTTTCATACATAATCGACGTAACACCGACAAAATGTCGAGTTCATATGCCATGTTTAAATATTGGTTAAATAGTTTTTTCCAATCACATTTAGGCGCGAATTTCAAAATTTTCAACAAAAAATTGGTTGTGATTTTTCACTACGTCCACATTATTTAAAATCTGAGAAAAATATATGTTATAGATGTTATAAAATCCATTTTATGGGGAAAAGTGAGACACTACTTCAACGTTAACACGTCTAAACTGAATTTCAAAAAATTATTTATTTTTTCTATATGAATTTGGCGTCAAAATTCGTTGACCAAAATACCTTCAAATTAAACTATGTTTCCCCGTCTCTGCAAATTTTTCAGCCTGATACACCAATAAATGCTGATAAAAAATAAAACAAGCAAAACGTTTCTTGTTTTATCTCTGCAACAGATTGCTCTAAGAGGTTGATTCTTTTTTGTGAAGCTACGTAATTTTGAATTCTCTTTCATATGAGCATCGCGATTAGCGATTTAGGTCTGGGGGCTCTTTTCACCGCCTTATTCGGCTATACCCTTTACCGGGAGAGGTGGCCCAAGGTATCAACTGATGTCACTACTGTGACATACCAATATGTCTCGGAATATGGTACAATATTTATTATAAATGGCGTTAATTAAAGGGGATAAATTAAGTGAATATGCTAGCATAGCAACGGTAAGCGAGCCGTCGTCAAGGTCAACATCTTCATGCGAGTAACAATCGCGGAGACGGCTAGTTAATTTTGTGTAGAATTCAGCGGATTGGCCGAAAAAGCAGTGACAGTCGTGAGGACGGCTAGTTCGTTTTGCAGAAATTTAGGAATTGGCTAGGTACGAATGTACATCAAATGTTATCTGCAAATAAACAATCGAAAAAATGGACCGAGCTTTGCAGGGCTGAAGAATACGAGAGACAGTGGTTCTGACTGATGCCGTGGGCTTGAACGGATCGTGCTCAATTAATGTTAAGAGTTTTTGGGGGCTTACGGCTCGTTGGTTTTGTTTTTGATTGGGGGAT